>CM055127.1:377607151-377714651 GCA_029206835.1 Rana muscosa
GGAGCAGTGCTAGACAAGCATTCTCTCAGAGTTTGGACAATGTCCAAAGAATGCCACGTCGTCTCCTTAGGATTCGACGGATGAGGACACAAGGATGGCAGTACATGTCTTCCTTGGAGGAAGGTTGAAAGACCCTAGGAAGAAGAGAAGGCTGCGGACGCAGCACCACCTATCCTTGTGGAAGATAAGATAAGGAGCCTTGCCCTTATTCTTGTGGAAGATCAGATAGGGAGGCTTGTATGACAAGGCTGCCCGCTCAGAAACCTGTCCTAACAGCCACCAAAAGGACCACTTTCTGAGGAAGTGTCAACAAGGGAATCTCCCTGATGTCTCAAACTGTGGTTTCTGAGACACTTAGGAGGCCATGCCTTTGAAGCCATCGACTGCAGGCAGGATGACATATGGGACCCTGCGTCAGCAGGTCCTCTCGTAGTGGTAGACGCCAAAAGGACGTCTGCTACACAAGCCCCACGGAGGTAGTGGAGGGTGGCCCAGAGGGGCCGCCTGCCGAACCCACTGTACAAACGTTCTCACTAGAGAGTGAGCCACCAGGGGTCGTTGGAAAAAAGACAGACAGGGCAGATACCTGCCATCTAATTGTACTTAAAGTAAAATTTTTGGCCCGTTCCCTGCTGAAGAACAGCAGGACTCTGGAACCAATAAGTATGCGGATGCCACCTCATCTCCTCGCAATAGGATATGCAGGTCTTCCAAGAGCGATGGTAATCTTCCTAGGGGATGATTTCCGAGCACTCCTCCTGGTAGCGATCAGAGTCTGACAGGTCCCGGTCTCTTAGCACCTGGCTCTCAAGCCATGCCCTCAAGACAGTGACTGTAAAAAAACAGTACGGCGTACGGGATCTAGCGACAGCAGGTCCTTCTTACGGTAGATGCCAAAAGGCATCTGCTACCAGACGCACTAGATCGGCGTACCAATAACGCTAAGGCCAATTCAAAGCAATTGGGACCATTGTAATCCTCTCTGCCTCCAGTCTGTGAAGCAGATGAGGAAGGAGCTTCCGAGGAGGAAAGGCATAGATTAGTCGGTACCGACTCTACAGTGCCATGAACGCATCTGTCATGTTTTGCCCATGGGTCTCTTGACCTGGCCACAAACCTAAATACCTTCCGATTGAATCGAGAAGTCAGGAGATATACGACTGGCGTGCTTCCCCTCTGGTACGGGAGCCCCTTAGGTGGTGAGCGACCTCCGATGCTGCAGCAGGGCTGCTTGTTCCTCCTTGATTGACCTATGCCACCACTGTGGTGTTTGTCCAACTGGATTTTGACTGGACGCCCTTGTAGCCTCGGAGACCATGTGAAGAGGCAAAGTCAGATCGTCCGAATTTCAGGCTAATGATCTGCAATGGGATTCCTCCGGAGTCCCGCGACCCAGGTTGACTGAGCTCTTCAGACTCCTCTGCAACCAGGAAGACAGGCGTCCGCCGTGACCACTATTCAGTAAAAGAAGGAACAACTTCCCAGACAGAATGCTGGTGAAGTCGGCCACCAACTAGGGAGGTCCTGATTAGGTGGCTCACCCAGATTTTGATAATCCAGGGATGAAGGGCACTTGACCCTTCAGAACAGAGTTACCTTCTGTAACACTCATGTGAAATAGCGCCTATGGTACCGCCTCTGACAGGTATAGACACGCTCACTTCTAAATTTAGTTTGAAGTGACCCTCAGAAGAAGATCGTCCAAGTTGCCCCTGATAGCGAAGCCACGCTGTCTTAGTAGGGCCAGAATCGGGGCAAGCACCTTGGTGCCAATGCGAGGCCAAAGGGGAGAGCCACCATTGGTAGTGGTCTTGCCCGGCCGCCACGCAGACATCTCTGATGCCTGGTGCATATGGAGACATGCAGTATGCATCCTTGATGATCAAGGATGCCGAAAATCCCCTGACAAAGACAGAATCTTTGTACTTTCACAAAGCAGTTGAGGGTCCTGAGAGCCAAGATTGGACGAACCCCCTCCAGTACTACGAACAGATTTGAGTAGAATCCCTGAACCCGTTCCTGTACTAAGACAGGAAGGCTACCCTGGGAATCAGCAGGTCTTGTACCGCCCCATATAGGGCTTCCCGACAAGTCGGCAGAAGCTGGCGGTTAAGAGGGAAAAATTCTGTTCGGTAGGCAGGCAAGATTGGGCTTGAAAACCCAGGGACGCTTGTGTCCCTCAGCAGGTGCTTTATCAGCCTGAGGTTGTTTACTTGCCGCACTAGGCGGACAAAGGGACTGTTTTTGCGCGGTGAAGGAGAGCCCTAGCCTATGGCGTGGCTCCTTACCTTCTTTGGATTGCAGAAGCAATGTGCTCCTACCTCCTGTGGCATCTTAAATGATGTCATCCAGCGAGGCCCCAAAAAGTCTGCCGCCCTAAAAGGGCAGATTCAAAAGGGCCTTCCTGGAAGATTGGTCCGCACACCAGCACCTTAGCCAGATCAGGTGGCGTAGCGCCACCACATAACCCAAGGTCCAAGACAGCAAAGGGGATAGTATCCAAGTCTGACAGGCTCAAGGCCCTGTACCAACTGGTCGGCCAGAGCTACCTCGTACGGAGGAGCCTCCCGTGCTTTTAACCCCTGGAGTAGCATCTTTGCCTACTCAGCAAGTGTCTGAGGCATCATAAAAACCCCAGCCATGCTGGACGTACCTCTGAGTCCCCCACTCTGTATAGGTAGCGAGTGTCCCTGAAGACAGTAGTCCCTTCCACTGGAATCGTGGTAACTTGTTAAGTCTGGACACAGGGGGGTCCACTATCGGGGGAGAGGTCCATCCTTTCAGGAACTCTCCTCAAGGGGTATCGGACCGCCCAAAAAAAATAAAAAACATCTTTGGGGCTGAAAAAACTAAAAACCTCAGTGGGTTTTTCCCATTCCTTGTACAAGAGCTTATCAATATAAGACACACAAGGAAACACCTTAGCAGTGCGGGCTGGCTTTAGGGAACCCAAAGGGGACCGGTGTCTCTGCTGCTTCTGCAGCATTCTCTATTTGCAGTAAACAGGTCAGATACCAAAGCCTTCTTGCGTGCTGACCTGGACTTGGAGCATTCTCACTGTTCGATCGGTCACGGTCTGCAGTCTCTGATGCATCAGAATCCGGGCCATGAGCCATAGCTGGGCCTGGTTCTGCATCAGAATTATCCCTGGAAGATTGCAGGGGACGGGGGCGTTTACTACCCCCCGTGTTCCCGTGTGCCGCTTACATCCTGGCAACAGACCTAGCATCCACAGATACATCAGGGGCACCAGCTGCCAAATCAGGTGTTTCAGGGGAAGAAAAATTCTGCTTCAGACGCCCTGCTGACCCACGCGCAGACACCCACAGGGCTCCAGGCAAGGTATAATTAGGCCACCCTCCTAGCTGATACAGAGATGCAGGGTCTCCCAGAGGCTCACCACCCTTGGAACGGTACCGCTATGCTGCTGTGTGCTGCGCCTGTGATGCTATCCCATCGCTGCTGTGTCAGTCTGATTCTTTATCAGCGCTTCCTTGTGAATTTTTGCCAGTGCAAATGCACCCTAGAGGCTGGAGACTATCGCAAAATGTCCGCCAAGCGGCTGTATGGAAACACTGTGGGCTCTAAGAAAATGTCTGCCGAGCCGAATATGGAGGCAAAAGCGGCCGTGGACCACAAAAAGATCGCCGCCGAGTGGCGGTATATACATACAGCGTGAATCCTAGGAAACATGGCCGTCTGAACAGTCGATAGAGGCCAAAGTGGGTGTGAACCACAAGAAAATGGCACAGAGTGGTGATATACACAGATAGGAGGGAAACCACAAGAAAATGGCTGCCGGACAGTCACTAGAGGCTGAAACAGGCATGGACCACCGCAAAATGGCCGCCGACAGCATGGAGGGGGAAAACCACACACAGGTAAGCAGAATTTTTTTTTTTTTAAATGACAGCTACAGCCAGCCCTGCTCCAGATGGAACCCCTTAGGTGCCCCCCAGCAACCTTAGTTCAAAGCCCAGGGAGGAGGGAAGGCAGGGAGAGAGGAAAGAAAGGGACCACAACCACTTACTTGATCTCTCCAGGAATGTCCAGCCAAGTCACCCTGCTGAAGCAGGGGAGCTACTTACCCTTCCTGCGTGTATCCTGCTGGATGGAAGACATTCCACAACAGATCATCATCCGCGCACGTAAGGTGACTGTCGGCCAGGCATGCTGTGATTGGACCCTAGGGAAAGATCATATGCATGCCCTGGAGTGCGACGTTCACCGGACATGGCTGCCGAGACTTGGCCGTAAGGTCGGCCGAAGCAGAGCGGTCCGATGCAAGCCTTGGAGCGTAAGCTCACTGGACAGGCTACTGCGACTCGGCCGCAAGGTCAGCCGAAGCTGAGTGGTCCGATGCAGGCCCTGGAGCGTAGGTTTACCGGCCACCCATAGAGCGACGGGTATGACGTGGAAAACCCAGCGCGTAGCTAGGGTCAGCACACGCTCGATGGCCAAAACTGGGGGGACTACAAGGCTTGAGGATCCAGCCTGTCTCCCAGTCGGCAGTTGATCGAAGATTGCAGGAGACAAAAAACAAAATGTAGGAAAAAATCTTTTTCCCCCCGGACCAATGTGCCCGAAGGGAGCCATGTCCTACTCCTTGCTAGACAGAAAAAATCTGATCTGCGAGATGCAGAGGGTCCACCTGTACTGTAGAAGGTGTGATGCAACACTTTTTACAAGTTTTCTGCCTAGTCACTCCTAAATAAACGGATAATACCCACTATGTCAATAGAGAAGCTGTGTCGGTCCATGAACGAAAGAGTAACAAACTTTTTTTCGATTATAGATAGAATAAGGGAGGGTTATAACCCCGGTCTGTGTCCCATCTGGGATATTTCTCTTTGCTTCCTTTGTTACCAAAGCAGGAAGTTGAGAGGAAGTCTCCCCAAAGTGAGGGAATCCCTGGTTGTCACAAGAATTAGTGTTAGAAGATTTCCCGTTTATTCCTGTTCTGGTGACAAACTAAAATTTAGGATTTTCTTTCACTCTCGGTGGTAACCGTAAACAGGGCAATCAGAGAGGATGAACCTCCCCAATGGGGACACAGACAGCAATAAAGACCCAACAGGTGTTCTAATCCCTCTCCATTCCAAACTATAAAAAACAAAAGGGTTTTGACTATAGGTATAATTTAAAAGAAGAAGTAGGGCCTTACTTCTCCTGGGGATCACTGGAGTGCACATTGTTCTGCTAAAAGTACACTGTCGGCTGACATCCCTCAGTCGGTCTAGGCTCTGGAGAGATCCTGACTTTGTCAGGATCTACCCAGATGCCTGGACCGGCAGCTTGCTCAGTCTCTCGGCACTGCGCTGAGGGCTTGAGCCAGCCACTCCAGCCCCCACCACAGCCCAGCGCTCCAGTGAGTGCTGGAGGAGCAGAGCGCGATGACTGGCAGTCACCACTCTCCGTTCAGAGCTGACAAGAGAGCTGAGAGATCAGTGTAGAGGGGGCAGGGAACAGATGTAGCATCAGCTTGATGCATCCTCCTAGGCGAGTATAAAGGTTTGCTTTTTTTTAATCCCGAACTTCTCTTTTAATACAGCATCATACCAAGATGACCACGTTTGAACAATTTCTATCTCACTAATTACGATATGCATCAGGCCCACCAACTACTTGTGGCTTGGGTTTTTGTGAAGAGATGAACCTATGGAGATCATGCTGAATTCTCATGGAGGCATCCTATTTAAAGTGGACCATGCTTTTCCCATGCAAAGCAAAACATATTCCAATCACTCTTGGCAGCGTATAGTTTTATTCCTTTCACTCCCCTGCCATGCTGTTCAGCCACAATCAACAAAAAAAAAAAAAAAAAAAAGAGCCCTGTGTAAGCTCAAGTCGGATTTCCAGTTGAAGCTTTCACAGGTCAGTCAGTTCTCCCTCTTCTAGGTGACAGCGCAGGGCCGAGCACTGGTGTTGTCACCCAGGGTGAACCATAGGCTCCTTCATCTCTGACAATACCAGAATTTTCCATCACTCCCTGCAGGTGAAGGGAACAGCGGTGGATGGAAGGCGAGGGTAGGTATATGTTGTTGGGGGTACAGGCCTTAAAGTGAACCTGTTCATTTGTCCTGCAGGAGGAGGAGGGAGGGAGGGAGGGGTTTTGGAATGTTATATGTTACACCCTACAGATGTAATATGTTCTGAAGGTGAACTTAGCCTTTAAATAGCAATCATTTGTACTGGTTTCTCTCTGTACTCCTCTGCTATTGTACAACTCTGACCTAATTTAAAAGCAGAGAATTGTTTTAAAATAAAGTGGTGTTGTAACCAATAAATAGAATTAATGTTATCTACTTATCTGGCAATGAAAAAGAAACTGATTTGCAGCAACCCTTAAAAACCCGAGTCTGTGCCCGACCCATACACTACATCATCCTGATGACATCACAGATTACACAGAACCAAGTGATGCAAGTTTACATCATGTGAACAGCGTTGGATATGGATTTACACATTTATCAGTTGTGTAATGCTAATGAAAGCCAACAATAAAAATTATCTAACTTTCCTGAAAGAGATACTGGGATATTATAAAAAGTAATGCTGCACATAGACGTGCAAGGGCTGTCATACATACATAAATGATTTGACGGTCTTGAATCAACGGACTCGAGCGGCACTCTTCTAAACATAAAACGTTCAAATAGGCCATCTGCTTGAGTTTAGTTTATGAAAAAGCTTATTTTTAGGGTTTTTAAAAGATCGTTGCCACAAGTTAAAATCCATGAATCGCTCTCTCCATTTACACACTGGAGACCACTGTCACTTGGAAAGAAAGTGAGGAAAATTCACCAGAACAGGAAGAGAGGAGAAGCCTTCCAGTGGAGACATTTGCTCAACTGATAGCGAAATAAGGATTTCCCTTCCTTTGGAAAACTCTTCTCCCACCATTGATTTTTTTAAGATAGGAAATCAAAGAAAATCTTCACAATAATTAATAATTTTTGGGGTTTAGATATACCGTGTTTCCCCGAAAATAAGCCCTACCCCGAAAGTAAGACCTAGCGTGATTATCAGGGCGGGCTGCAATATAAGCCCTACCCCGAAAATAAGCCCTAGTAAATTTCATTAAAAATCCTGTAATCAGTTTTTTAAAACTGGGGCAGTGTTTGTTGCTGTATTAAAAATGGCATGTTTACACCCACCGCTGACCCGCCGGAGGTCATCTTCTCTCCTCCCTGCTGATGTCTGCTGCCACTTTCTCTTCTGTGCACAGAGCAGGCTGACGTCAGAGGGGATCTCGGCTCTTCTCTTTCTTCCCCTCCTCCCCGCTGATGTCGGCCGCCCCTCCCTCTTCAGTTCACGGAGCGGGCTGACGTCAGAGGGGATCGCGGCTCTTCTTTCCTCCCCTCCTCCCCAACTGATGTCGCCTGCCCCTCCCTCTTCAGTTCACGGAGCGGGCTGACGTCAGCGACACTCGGCTTGTCTCTTTCCTCCTCTCCTCAGAGATCTCAGAGAAGATGAGGGAGCTGTTACCGGTATAAAAGGTGTTATAAAAGGTACTTTATATAAAAAACTGTGGGCACAATGCACGATATACCAGTAAAACAGATTACATAATGATGAGAAAAACTTTCTCCTGACCTGACAATGAGGGGGGGGGGCAGGGGAGGAGAAGACAGAGAACATAGGAGATTTATATAAAATATTTTATTGATTTATTTCACGATTTAAAAGGAACAGGATTTTTTTTAAGGGTTACAACCACTTTAAGACTGTCAGCCAGACAGACTTGAGACTTATTGCACACTTTGTTTATACGGTATTGATACAGTAAATAAATAAGCCCTACCCCGAAAATAAGCCCTAGTGTGTTTTTGTAGCCAAAATTAATATAAGACCCGGTCTTATTTTCGGGTAAACACGGTACTAAAAACGGAGAAGGGAAAAAGAGCAACCAGGAAGAATAATAATGACTGTGATAGTTTGACTAACCTGCAGAAGGGGGTGTGTTTGGCTATCACCCACTCCCAGATTATAGGGAACATAACTCCCTGCCAGCTGCATTTCCCAACTAATTGTGTACTCCTATTTGAAAAGGGGGGGTGGGGGGCTGGATGCAAATTAACATATCCTGGCTAAGTGGAACTAAACATTCCATTTGTGACATCCTACCAATAAAGTGCCCAAGAAATGTTAAAAAAAAAAAAAAAACACACATCAACCACAACGGACACATCGATTTTGGGTGGTGCTGAGTTTTAACGCTGAGATACCCACTGCCTACAGTTTGTCATTACTTAGCCACCAGTATTAAATCAATCTAAATAAAAAATCTGTTTCATCCATGGACCATTATTAATACTTTGATCTAAAGACAGCAAGTTTGGAAAGCTAAATCCAATTTCAGTCCATTTTCAGAAGGAAGTGAGCTGCATAAAAGCAGAAAGCTGGAACGGTCCTCTTCATCTGCCCAGTCTGTGCTTTTATATTTTTAACATATAAAGCAAATACATGTTTATCAGCACTATCAAAGCTCTTCTTTCATTAAAGCTCTTGGGCCATTCATCAATGTCAGAGCAGCTTGGGAACAACGGTGGGAAGAAACGTTTATCTGCAATCAACGTCCAAGCAATTAATCATCTAACGGTACGCCCTTTTTCCTCCGTTTTGGTTAGAGATCAACCCTTTATTTTCATTTAATTCTGTGCTACTGAGAAAATATACACTTTATACGGAACTCACTTTTCTACTGCTTGTATAGAAGAATAAACTGCTTAAACGGAATAAAAACCCAATTTATTTTACTCTATTTTTTTGCATATCAGAGCAAAATGTGGTGTACATAGAGTAGGCTTATCAATCCAAAGTGTGATCTTATTGGCTGCTGTGGGATTCAGCAACCAATCAGATCTCAGATTGCTGCAGTGAGTTGCAAAGCTCCTATATCTCTGCAGGGTACTAACTAATAGGCCATGCAGCAGAAGGCAAATTTACAATATTAAGTGTGATTTGCTAGACAGACCCAAAGCCAACAGACGGGTTCACTTTTCTTTTCATGAGGCCCAGGAATGGTTGCAAATGCCAAGCACCTTTCTGCCTCTTCAAAGCTAAATTGGAAAGAAAGATGGACATATGACAAAAGAAGCTTACAACCTGACAATCTCGAACATCAGTGGTGTGATTGTACCGTATTTGTCCACCTAACTTTCCATAAACGTGTGTGAACTAATCTGGATGTCTAGTATCCCTGCCAGTCTTGCGATTCATAGAGGATGGAAAGGAACAACTGAATGGACAAATATACTGTATACACGGCGTAATTTCACCACTAAATTAACCACCCCATTTGAAATATGAACCAATACTTACAAACGCAAAAGCAATTCCAAACAATTAGTAAGTAACCCCTAACGATAGCAAGAAAAACACAAACTGTGCAAGTCAGAAAACACAAAATTTATCTCATTTCCGTAATCTACTGCAGAAGATTTCACATAGGGACGTGTGTACCTGCTTGATGGCTTCAAGAAACTTCGTAGTGATACACCGATACATAATGCTCTCTGTATGCGAGAGACAGCAAGGAGTCCAACGTCCATTTCAGTACATGTAAACCATAACTGAATGACAGTTTGTATGCCAAGAGCACTGCGTATCATAAAAAACACAATTGCCTTTTTTTTTTTTTTTTTTTAAATAAAGCACTTTGTGAAACATGCCAACTTAATTATTTAAAATTACCTTTGAAATAACATTAACATGTTAAGGCTGATATGAAATTTCAGTGATTGGGTTTGCATCTACTTTAAACAAAAGGGGCTTCCAGATCACCAAAATATTATTACGCCTACAGCAGTGTGTGACACAATGGGGTGCCACAGCAGCAGCCCAGGTGTGAGCGATCCTCTTGTTAACTCCTGTGTATAGAGCAGGGTCACAGAGCTCAGCCCACACATCCTTCCAGCTCTCTCCTCTCTGTTCCATTGCCAGCAAAGCAGAAAGCTGTGCTGGCCACCCGACCGCATTCCATCAACCGATGACGTCAACGTCACCAGTTGCCAACGACATTTCAGGCGGCCTGCTTTGCTGGCAATAGAACAGGGAGGAAGAGGGAGCTGGGAGGAGGTGTGGGCTGAGCTCTCTGCCGCTGCTCTATACACAGGAATTAGCAGTG
The DNA here is from genome assembly GCA_029206835.1 of Rana muscosa. Lineage (NCBI taxonomy): Eukaryota > Metazoa > Chordata > Amphibia > Anura > Ranidae > Rana > Rana muscosa. The sequence goes on from CM055127.1 coordinate 377,617,281, forward strand.
CTCTCCTTCTCCTCAATCACAGGAGTTAACAGATTCTCATGTCAGAATGTACAGGAGGGAGAGGACAATTTGTGCTAGGAGGTAGGACGGGGAGAGGGATTTGGAAAAGGGGTTTGGGGGAGGGATGTGGTAGGAGGATGATTCAGTGGTAGGAGGGGTTTGTGCTAGTGGTAACACGTGCAAAAAATGTGTTTTCCCATACCGCAAATAAATTACATCCCCACGCATCTAGCAAATGAGCGTATGTTTGCACCTGCTAAAACGCATGGTACCATACTAAAATGTGTTTTGGTGCTGCACAATTTTAAAAATCGCGCCGACACCTTTTTGCATGTTTTACACGCAGAAGAGAAGCTCATTAAAAAAAAAGCAATATACGGGAGTGTGCAAAAAGGTGTGCAGGCTCAGATGCACCTCCTGGTGTGAAAAAACCCTTAGACTTGTGTGCCCTGGGATTGTGCGCAATTCTAAAGTGCGCCTCAACTGAAAAAAGGTTGAAAAACACTGGCCTACAGCAACCTTGAGAGAAAATAATTTTTAGTTGTGACACAGGAGTGTATCTTTGGGTCTCATTCACACGATGCATTAACGGACACACAATTATTTAATGCGCTGTCAGTGCAATCTAACACAGAAAAACAGAAATAACCATTTTTAAAAATTAGTATCACACAAGTGCACTGTGGGGATCTGCAGTGTGGGTGCATTCATGTACTATTAAAAAGGAATGGTATTGCAACCAGTGGTGTATTTTGGTTTTGTGCTGCCCTAGGCAAGACTAAAATCGGGCACCCCCCCCATCTGAATTTGCCACACCCCTTCATTTGTAAACTCTACCCCTTCCTCTTCCTATTAGAGCTCCACCCCAGAGACTGCAGACATCACACAGGAGGTGGTCAGACTGCAGACATCACACAGGACGTGGTCAGAGGCTGGGGACGTGGTCAGAGGCTGGGGACGTGGTCAGAGGCTGGGGACGTGGTCAGAGGCTGGGGACGTGGTCAGCATCCTCTCTAACATGATCATTGTCCTTTTTCTAATACATTTGCTAGTTATTATTTACATCACTGACCGTTCCCTCTGCCCGAGCCCAGTCAAGCCGAGATGAGGCGAGTCAAAACCGCCCGCCCAAGCAGCACTTCCTAGCCTAGGTGAGTCAAGACCGCCAGCCCCCCACCCAAGCAGCAATGCCGAGGTGAGCTGAGACTGCCCCTCTGCTCGAGCCGGGGTGAGTTGAGACTGCCCCTCTGCTCGAGCGGAGAAGCCCCCCGCCCGAGCACAGCTGAGGTGAGCCGAGACCGCCCCTCTGCTCAAGCCCAACCGAGCGGAGGCCCCCCCCCCAGCACAGCCAAAGCCGCCGCTCTGCTCTAGCACAGCCAAGCGGAGACCACCCCTGCCAGTCCCTTTATGCCGCTTTATGGGGGACTGTATTTGTGCGGCCATCGGGACTCTGGAAGAGGTGGGGGCTGGCTTTTTTGCCACCCCTCCGCAAAGTGCCGCCCTAGGCCTGGGCCTTGTCGGCCTAGGCCAAGAAACAGAACTGATTGCAACATATGGCTAAGGTGCACTGTGGCTCAGGCATGAATGGGCCCTAAATGGTTTAGTCCAAGCCACTAGGAGACATAAGATTCTGTTAATAAAAGTCTCAGAAATGTAAAAAAAAAAAAATCAGCTGCAATTTCATATAGACCTGTAGGCTACCTTGGGCTCCTTTAACATCCCAACCCCATCTTAGATCATTTTCTGAGTGTGCTAAGCACACAGATTAGGTTTAGGTTAGTGATGACAAGCTCAACCAAACAGTTAAATATCAGACCATTTTAATGTAGTTAGGTGCTCTGGAGCACCTGAAAAAGGTCAGTAAGGCAGAGCATTTCCTGGCAAACCCAAATTACACATATATATATATATATATGTAAACTAAAACATTTTTGATATCCGTCCTGTTGGCAAAAGCTTCACTGTGAAAAATCACTATAAAAAGCAAATCAAATCTTAAGTTCATTGTTTTAAAAAGACAGGCCAACTATCACTCAGGACTGTGGTCAGCTTTAATCATCACTGCCATACTTCAACTGTTGGTTTTCTTCCCTCGAGAAGAATTAACATGGGCATGCAGGACACAAACTTCTCTGTAATCATATTGCCTCTAACATTGTATTTTCCAAACACATACTGTGCATCCCCGCCTGTTTGACCCTTGGCTGGTGTTATGCAGAAAGTCCGCCATTTTGGATACAAGGTTCAATGACACTGCAAGACAGATGTGCTCTGGAATGACAGAGAAGAATGACTAGCAAAGCCCAAGGCATTACTCTGTATGTCTCTTGTCCCCAACTATCAGTCAGAGGGAAAGCAGATGGCCTGCCGTGTAATTGATTTATTTTGCTATCCATTGATATGCCAAATTTACGAATTAGAATTTGATCAGTGTTGTGCCTTGCAATGGCCAATCAACAGAAGGTTACATCAAACATGCTCGCTGGCTGTCTGTGTCCCTTTCCATATGGATCTAAAACTATTAAAGGTTCAAAAAAGGTTCCCTTAACATAGAATACAAGATGATCCAATAAGAAAAGACAAATGTGACATCCACAAACCTAGAAGTTTGAAATTCAATGCAATGTAGGATTTTGGAGTACAGCCAAACAGGGCAGAGTATTTTCTCCTTTACCCAGACATTAAGACAGGGCTGAACAAATCTCAGATTGAGAGCGAAATATTTAAGGCACCTTACCTTTTTTGAGCCATTGCTATTGGCAATAGAAAGTCACTGGTTCCTTAAAAATACCAGCTTCTATTGGATTCGATTTGAGGACCTGACACCCCCGCCATGGACCCAAGCCCCTTCCATTCGCCCACTTATTCCGCTTCTTCCTCTACCCCTCTTTTCACATCTTCTCTCCCCCCTCAGACACCCTAGGGCAGTGGTGGCAAACCTTGGCACCCCAGATGTTTTGGACCTACATTTCCCATGATGCTCAACTACATTGCAAAGTGCCTGAGCATCATGGGAAAAGTAGTTTCAAAACATCTGGTGTGCCAAGGTTCGCCATCACTGCCCTAGGGTATCACTCTTGCCATTATAATTATTTCAAAATGTTTTCTTGTGTTGATACTATGGGTAATGATTGTTTGCAGGCCATGTGTACAGGTTCTGAATTTTGTACTTCACCTGAACTCTTTTCACTCAGGTCAACTTGGCCTTGTGTTTTGGATCATTGGCATTTACAATACGCCAAACAGCACAGAGACAAGCCTCAAACCTTTTGGCACAAAGTAATTTGGAGTGAGGAGACCAAAATGTAGCTTTTTGGCCATAACCATAAATGCTACATTTGAAAAAGAGGTCAACAAAGCCTATGATGAAAAGGTACGGAGGTGGATCGCTGATGTTTTGGGGATGTGTGAGCTACAAGAGGCACAGGAAATTTGGTCAAAATTGATGGCAAGATGAATGCAGTATGTTAAACTAAAAATACTGGAGGAACATTTGTATTCATCAGCCAGGAAGCTGCGCATGGGACGTACTTGGACATTCCAACATGACAATGATCCAAAACACAAGGCCAAGTCAACCTGTCATTGGCTACAGCAGAATAAAGTGAAGGTTCTGGAGTGGCCATCTCAGTCTTCTGACCTCAATATCATTGAGCCACTCTGGGGAGATCTCAAACGTGCAGTTCATGCAAGACTGCCCAAGAATTTACAGGAACTGGAGGCTTTTTGCCAAGAGGAATGGGCAGCTTTACCATCTGAGAAGATAAAAGAGCCTCATCCATAAATACCACAAAAGACTTCAAGCTGTCATTGATGTTAAAGGGGGCAATACACTGCATTAAGAACTGGGGTATGTAAACTTTTGATCAGGGTCATTTGCGTAGTTTTTGCGGTCATTATGATTTAAAAAGAGTAAACACAGTCGATTGATAATAAATGGTATCAGCCAAAGACTAACCATGAGTGAAAGAAAAGTTTTTGTGTTATCATTCATCTTCTCTAAAAAAATGGCCAAGAAATCATAAATTAAACTAATGAGCACAAGTGTGTGTGTGTGTGTGTGTGTGTGTGTGTGTGTGTGTGTGTGTGTGTGTGTGTGAAATAGAGGGATTGCTGCACTTAAAAATTATTTATCTAGAAATATGTCCATAGGATGTCAAAAATACATCATAATCAGGCAAACATGGTAGTAAACGGAAAAAAGTAGTTTTTAAATAGATTTTTGGGGGATATTTATTATAGCAAAAAATATTGATTTTTTTTTTTAAATTGTCGCTCTTTTTGTTTATAGCGCAAAAAATTAAAACCGCAGAGGTGATCAAATTCCACCAAAAGAAAGCTCTATTTGTGGGAAAAAAAGGACGTAAATTTTGTTTGGGAGCCATGTCGCACGACCGCGCAATTGTCAGTTAAAGCGCCGCAGTGCCGAATCGCAAAAAGTGGCCTGGTCTTTTGGCAGCCAAATGGTCAGGGGCTGAAGTGGTTAATGTCCTCTTCTCAAGAGAATAAATTCAGTTCCTCCAATCTTTCCTCATAGCTGAGCTCCTCCATGTTTGGTTGCACTTTCTCCAGTTCCTCGATTTCCCTTTTGAGAATTGGTGCCCAAAACTGAACTGCATATTCCAGATGAGGTCTTACTAATGATTTGTACAGGGTCAAAATTATATCTCTCTCTCTCTGAAGTCCATACCTCTCTTAATACAAGAAAGGACTTTGCTCGCTTTGGAAACCGCAGCTTGGCATTGCATGCTATTATTGAGCTTATGATCTACCAAAACCACCAGATCCTTATCAACTCTGGATTCCTTTAGCTGTACTCCCCCTAGTATGTATGACGCATTCATATTCTTAGCCCCAAGTGCATAACTTTACATTTATTAACATTAGACCTAATTTGCCACTTAGTTGTAGAATTAGACAGGGCATTGAGGTTGGCTTGTAAATTGGAAACATCCTGTATGGACGTTAATCCACTACATAGCTTGATGTTCTCTGCAAAGACAGAAAGGTTACTTTTAATCCCAGACCCTATATAATTCATAAAGACATTAAAAAGTAAGGGTCCCAACACTGAACCTTGGGGTACACCACTGATAACCTTGGACCATTCAGAGTAAAAATCATTAACCACTACTCTCCGAATTAGTTCTTTTAGCCAGTTTTCTATCCATTTACAAATTGATCTTTCAAAGCCTTTATCTTACACATGAGCCGTGTGTGGGGAACTGTGAAACGCTTTTGCAAAATCCAAGTATACCACGTCCACCGCCTCCCCTCTGTCCAAGGTTTTACTTACCTCTTCATAAAAAGAAATCAGGTTTATTTGACAACTTCTGTCTTTCATGAATCCATGCTGTCTGTTGCTTAAAATATTTTTTTCCCAGCAAGAACTCATCTATGTGGTCTTTTATTAAACACTCCAATATTTTGCCGACTATAGAAGTTAAACTAACAGGTCTGTAGTTACTTGGTAAAGACTTTGATACCTTTTTAAATATGGGCAACACATTGGCCCTACGCCAATCCAGTGGTACCATCCCAGTCCCTAAAAATTCAAAACAATGGCTTTGAAACGACAGAGTTAAATTCTTTTAGGATTCGTGGGTGGATGCCATGCTGTCAGCAGCCCTGACGGTAATAAACTAGTGCCATGCTGCCTGTACACAACCCATAGACTAGAATTGGACATTGTTCACTATGGCGCATTCAAGTAAATGAAGCGTTCGCACACAGGCAGTTTGGCGCTAGATGTTTATTGGCTAGGCCGGGGGAGGCGTCAGGTTACTGTGTTAGGGGGCTATGGAGAGGTGATAGGGGAATTTTTAATAATTAGAGAGCTTGTATTTTAAATGAAAAAACCCTCCTGCATAGGAATAATAAGTCCACTGAATTCATCTGCAGTAAGCCCACAAATATTGGTTGAACTCATGGAATGGATACTTATAAAGTGCTTGAGTGGTTTCCTTAGCCTTTCACAAAAGAGTTAACATGACAACTGTTCTGTGCACAAAATGGTTTCCACCTCAGTGATTAGGTCACAGTAAACCGTACTATGAAAAAAGCTATACAGGAAGGCCTGTGGTGGGCAAAATACTGCATACTTTATTGGATAAAAAAACACTTTAGGGAACGATTAATTTTCTCTCTCTCAGCTAAGAGTCCAAACAAACTCCTGGGTTACTGGCAAGAATTTCATTTCTTTCTCATGTTTTAATTAAACGCAGGAACAGACTTTCTTAAGATAAAGTTAAATAAGCTTTGAACATTACCAAGCGGATCTTGGCTGTAATTTTAAGGCATGTTACTACCAAAGAAAACACGAATAAAAAGGCTCTGTTTATAGAAAACTTTCAAGAGAAACAACTGGAGAACAAAAGAAACTAGCATTAGCCAGACCTGAACATAATAGGCATTATTATGGCATGTATAAATGGTTCAAAGTCAACATTTATTGGAAAAAAAAAAAAAGGTCCATTATGGTCCAAATTCTGCACTAGCATGAGTTACGAAGCTCGTTTATTAAAGTGTCTGAAATATTACACTTTGTATAGCCCCAAACACCCAGATTTATTGTGGATTCTAGAATAGCATGGGACAGGGTTAGAGTCTGTTAGGTTTTTCGTACTCGACACAAAATACAAAATGGTACAGCGCTTAACCAATTCATGTAAAATTATAAAGTGACACAGTGCATAAGAAATGTAAAAAAATATATACAACATGCAGTGCCTCAAAAAAGTATTCATACCCCTTGAAATTTTCCACATTTTCTCATGTTACAACCAAAAATGTAAAAAGTATTTTATTGGGATTTTATGTGATAGACCAACACAAAGTGGTACATAATTGTTAAGTGGAAAGAAAATGATGAATGGTTTTCAATTTATTTTTAAAAAATAAATATCTGAAAAGTGCAGCATGCATTTGTATTCAGCCACTTTACCCATTTTTTAAGCAGCACCTTTAAAAGGGGTTGTAAAGGTTCATGTTTTTTCACCTTAATGCATTCTATGCATTAAGGTGAAAAAACATCTGATCTTTGCCGGCCCCCCCAAAACCCCCGTTTACTTACCTGAGCCCTTGAAAGTCCCGCGTTGTGAACGAGCAGGCTTCTCGACCAGGCTTTTCGGCTCTTCTCGGCTCATTCATTGGATTGATAGCAGCGCAGCCATTGGCTCCCGCTGCTGTCAATCAAACCAATGACGCAGCGCCGGGGGGCGGGGCCGAGCGATACAGTCAGCGGCTATAGCCGTATCACGGGAGCGCGCCCGCAAGCTAACCCCCTTGGGAGAGAGCTTCCCATGAAGGGGGTTACTTGATGCAGGGAGGAGCCGAGACAGCCGCGGAGGGACCCCTGAAGACCAGGATCGGGGCCACTCTGTGCAAAACAAGCTGCACAGTGGAGGTAAGTAAAACATGTTTATTTAAAAAAAAAAAAAATGATCTTTACAACCCCTTTAAAAAGGAATACTGTTCTTTAACCACCCTGTCAACAACAGGAGTGCACCTGTGCTGCAAAAGTCCACTCTAAATGTGGCCTTGGTTTATTCTCTACGTTTCTTGTTGAAGTGTATGTACAGCCAAAACATATTTTAAAGCTTTGGAACAATGATTTTTATTAGCATATAAAGAAAGAACAGATCTAAAATTCCCAAGCAGGGCATAGGAATATTAGACGCAATGTAGAATTTGCATGAAAACACAGAAAGAGATGGGTCAAAAAAGTACAGACTATTAATGAACCACGATACACCGACCCAGGTCAGGGACCAATGGATAATGCCTGAGCCGTAAGACTCAGTGGCCAAGGTAAGCAAAGGGAGCGGACATGGCTGCCATCACTTTTAATCCTTATGAAAATGGTTACCAGGATAAATAGGAGGGGTGAATCCTCCTAAATGAGATACAGACAGCAATAAGGAAAACTTTTTAAGAGGATTTGACCCCACCTCTACTCTATCTAAAACTATCCAAAGTGCGGAACAGCACAGATTAAAGTGGTTGTAAAGGCAGAAGTTTTTTTTTTTACCTTCATGCATTCTATGCATGAAGGTAAAAAATCCTGTGTGATGTTCCCCCCACAGTCCCCCTTAACCACCTGATCCCCCTCTCAATCCAGCGATGTGCACGAGATCCTCGGCTGTCTCCTCCCTGGATATGACAGCAGCAGAAGACACTGGCTCCCATTACTGTCAATTACAGCCAGTGAGCCAATGAGGAGAGAGTGAGGGGGCGGGCCGAGCTGTAGCTTTATGTGTCTTATGGACTCAGAGCAGGGCTCAGGAGCAAGCACGAGCAAGCACGCACAAGTGCACCCATAGCAAGCGGCTTGCTATTTGTGGAACTGGTTAAGGGGGAGAAGCCAGGAGCACTGGCAGGGGACCAGAGAAGAAGAGGATTGGGGCTGCTCTGTGTAAAACCATTGCACAGAGCAGGTAAGTATGACAGGTTTATTTATTTATTTTCTAAAAAGCTGAACCTTTAATACCACTTTAATGCTGTACTTCTGAGGCTGACGACTGCTGTGTCTGGATGGTGCACAGATTGGAACTAGTGCTTAGGGCAGTATGCACCCAGGGACAAATGCTTGGAACACAGACTGCTTGCAGAATATGTGTACCAGCTATAAGTCTGATCTCCATCACATATGTAATAAATTTCCTGGAAGTCAAATTATTTTTCAATTTCTTCCATGTCATGAAACTGCAATGGGCTTATGTTATAAGGTCAATTTTGAGGCAAACTGTGCTTTGTAGAGTTGCTCAGTGTTTGATTAAATACAAAATCCTCTGAATGTGAAGGTGTTAATCCAGACTATAACTATACAAAACGGACCACTTATCTAGAAGTCTGCAACCAGTAAAAGCCCTGCAGCTGGTCAGGATGTTATATAGCTGCCATGACTTTGTGAACAGTTCAGCATCAGTGACAATTTTACAACTGTTCCCAAGTTGGATCTGTGTCTGTAGTACACTCTAAGGGCTTTAAATCCAGGTTGGACAAACCTATAAATCTAGTTGTTATTGGCTGTGCTGCTAAGTTCAGAACCCTTTCAGTGACTTTATTTACTTACTCTAACTGCACCCCCTACTTAAATTAATTTAATACCTGCCTAATTTTGTTTTATCCTTCTGAATCCACAGATCAGCACTCTAACCTCTCTAAACACTCCAGTTAATTAATGTGCTGTTACAAGCGCTTTTTCCCCCAATAATAAATTATCTCTCCGTCATAAACATTGAAGGCTGCAGCACTTCCAAGCTGAAACACAATGCACATATTACAATGTGAGCTGTATAAGGGAATCTTTACATTATTTTTCTTTATATATATATATATATATATATATATATATATATATATATATATATACATATACACACACACACACACACACACACACACACATACACACACACATACACACACACATACACACCGTATATACTCGAGTATAAGCCGAGTTTTTAAGCACAATTTATTTGTGCTGAAAATGCCCCCCTCGGCTTATACTCGAGTCATCTTTTCCCCTGGACCCCAAACCTGGCACACATATAGCCCCACTCTTCCTCTACAAGTGTGCAAAGTTTCTTGTCCGGGGGACCTACGGCCGGGGAGCACCGATTTTTCAAAACCGGGCACCCCTTCCATAGACTCCCATGTTAAACGGTCATTTCTCTGGTGAATTTGGGGACCCGGTACCGGCCGGTCGTAGGTCCTCTGGACCCCAAACTTGGCACACATGTAGCCCCACTTGTCCTCTACAAGTTTGCAACGTTTCTTGTCCGGGGGACTTACGGCCGGGGAGCACCGATCTTTCAAAGCCGGGCACCCCTTCCATAGACTCCCATGTTAAACGTCAGTCTAGTCATGGACACAGTGAGGCATGGACACCGTGAGGCATGGACACCGTGAGGCATGGACACCGTGAGGCATGGACACCGTGAGGCATGGACACAGTGAGGCATGGACACCGTGAGGCATGGACACAGTGAGGCATGGACACCGTGAGGCATGGACACAGTGAGGCATGGACACAGTGAGGCATGGACACAGTGAGGCATGGACACAGTGAGGCATGGACACAGTGAGGCACACCCTAGGCTTATACTCGAGTCAATAAGTTTCCCCAGTTTTTGTGGTAAAATTAGGTCCCTCGGCTTATATTCGGGTCGGCTTATATTTGAGTATATACGGTATATATATATATATATATATATATATATATATATATATATATATATATATATATATATATATATATATATATATATATAAATAAATCTGCAAATTTAAATTATTCAACCCTCAGGCCATCATCTCTAGGATTATTGCTCTTGTCTGAAATGGCATGATCAGTTCTGATGAGGAAAAAGCATGACATGGTGTTGTAAAGCATATAACGAGCAAATTATAATGACTACAATTTGATTGGTATAAGTTTTGTCTCATTATGTGATATTGGTTACAGAAAAAAAAAAAAAGGAAGATGTCCTCTAATAGAATAATTGGAATTGGAGAAATAGGTATATTGCTAAAAGCCAGCAAAAGAGCAAGCCACGTAAAACAGATTCTACAGCCAAGGTAAAAAAAAAAAGGTAAAATTTAAAGTGGTTGTAAAGCCACTGATCGCAATTCCTGCCAGCCCCTCTGTAATAAAAAAATAAATAAATAATAAAAAAAAAAAAAAAAAAAAAAAAAAAAAAAAAAGGTATAAATTTACAGTGTGTGTTTTTTTGAAAATTCTACAGCTACATACCTTTTTTACATCGCCGATGTGTGGTCACATGACCGCCCACCGCTCTCCTCCCCCAGTCTAAGGACTACAGTGGAAGGGGCTGAGATTTTCCTTGGACATCAGCCAGGCAGTCACATGACTGCACATCAGTGATGTGAAAAGGTATGTACCTGCCAAATTTTCAAAAAACACACACTGAAGTGTACCTGGAATTCGATCAGTAACTTTACTAGCGACAGGAGGGGGGGGGGGGCGTTAATTTTTTCCGACTCACACACAGGAGCCGACAGGCAGGGAGGGAGGGGAAAAGGGAGAGCATCAGGATGACGGCGGCACGTATCCAGACCACAGTAATCAAGAATCAGCAGCCATGATTACCATGGTCAGTTTACATAAGGGGCACAGGAACAGGCGGGATCAACCCGGTTTATTACAGCATACAAAAAAGGGACAAATGGCACAAGCATTATGCGGTTTAACATGCTTTAAAAAAGGAACAGGATTTTTTTTTTTTTAAAGCTTTTTACAACCTTTTTAATAAAGAAAGATGACACCACTCATAACAACTGGAGTAGAAGATGGGCGGAGCTGGGAATCAAGGTCCAGGGACCTCCCTGCTTAAGATATTAAAGCTAGCTAGGGGCTGACATGTTGTATTTTTCATATATTGTACAGACATAAAAACGTAACCAGCTAAATAAAAAGTTAAAATGCTTCTGCGTGTACCATCTTGCTTGTCGAAGGATTTGCAATTCTATTCAACCAGTCTTATATACACATCTCTGCCACACTTTTAAAGAGCAAGCTGGAGGAGACAGGGGCCTTCACAGCTGAACTGGACTGACTGCACATGGTGGCAGAAGTATGTGAATCAGAGTTCTTAAAAACAGTTACAAATCATCTGGCACTTATATGAATTTCAAATTTTAACCATTTGGCTGGAGCTCCTGTTTAAAGCTCAACTAGGTCTTTATTATTTTTCTTCAAATTATTCTCCCTCCCCTGTGTAGTAAAGGAATACTTACCTTCTCCATAATGCTGTATCACTCTCTGCATCCTCCTCCTTCAGCAGCTGCCTCCTTACCTCCTCGTTAACCGATGCTCAGCACCATCCTGAGCACAAGCACTCATGAACATGCCCCTGGTCATCAGGGGTTGGAGCCACAATGATGTCTGTATGAAGGCCAGTAGAAAACAATTACAGAATGGTGTTCAACATTGGAAAGTTGTTAGCACTGCTTGAGCCCATCCTTTGCACAAAGCTGGAGACTCAGTCAAACTCGGGTTTTAAATCTGAAGTTTAGTTAAAGCAGAGTTCCACCCACATTGCCATCCTTGCACCATCCTCTTCATAGCATTAAGTTAAAACATCATTGGCCATTTGTGTTTGTTATTTTATGTTGATTTACTTGGTTTAAAAGGACAATTCTTTTTTTTCCCCTCTTTACCCCGCCGCGGCGAGGTACGTAATTTCCGCATCTGGATTGGCCCACTCCTCCCCGCTGCCTTCTGGGACCAGTGTGTGTCCCAGAAGACGGGGCCATTCAGAAAGCCCAGCGCGAGTTATCCATGCACAGTAGGAAACTGGCAGTGAAGCCTGAAGGCTTCACTGCCGGTTTCCCATTAGTTACAATGGAGGACCCTGCACCCTAGCCGATGGACGAATCGGCTTCGGGGGGGGCCAACATCGTCGGATCCCTGAACAGGTAAGTGTCCTTAAATTAAGCACTTAAGGACCAGGCCTATTTTTTTTATCTTGTTTACAAGTTAAAATAATTTATTTATTTTTTGCTAGAAAATTACTTAGAACCCCCAAACATTTTATATATTTTTTCCAAGACACCCTAGAGAATAAAACGGTGGTCATTGCAATACTTTATGTCACACTGTATTTGCGCAGCGGACTTACAAACGCAATTTTTTGGGGGAAAAAATACACTTTTTTGAACTAAAAAATAAGAAAACAGGAACGTTTTTTTCTATATTGTGAAAGATGAGGTTACGCCGAGTAAGTTGATACCCAACACGTCATGCTTCAAAATTGCGCCCACTTGTGGAATGGCGACAAACTTTGACACTTAAAAATCTCCATAAAGCGGCGTTTCAAAATTTCTGCCAGTTACGAGTTTTGAGTTACAGAGGAGGTCTTTAGGTAGAATTATTGCTCTCGCTCCAGCGATATATCTCACATGTGTGGTTTGAACACAGTTTACATATGTGGGTGAAACTTATATATGAAGTCGCTTCTGCGCACGAGCACAGCGGGACAGGGCGCTTAAAAATTATATAATTTGGATCACTTTTATTCCTATTACAAGAAATGCAAACATCTCTTTGTAATAGAAAAAAAAGCATGACAGGACTTCTTTAATGTGATATATGGGACCTCAGATCTCACATTTACACTTTACAAAAAAAAAAGGTCCCTTTAAGGCCCGCTGGGGTCCTTCAACGGCATAGAGTCTAGTGGGGGCCATGATGCCCTCACTCGACTTCCTGCCCATCACCTGAAGTTAAGCATGTTCCATGATGTGCAGGCCTCTGTGTTCCGTAGAAATCTTCTCTGCAGGGCTGACCTGTCCTCTTCCTGTGGACAAGCATCCAGCACCAAGGGTAAAAAGCTTCTAATCCCTGGGCTCAGCTGCACCAAATATGATCTGCTTGGAACATGCTCCTCCTGTCTTCTCAACTGAGAACATTTTTCACTGATTACACTTCATGCAATAAGATCTGTGAATGGGGGAAGAGTCTGATCAGTCACAGGACTTTCTGCCCCATTTACAGGTGGGATTACAGGTAGTGTAATCAGTGAAACAAGATTTCTCTATAGAGGAGTGCACAGGTGAGGGTGCCTCTCCATCAGATCATCATTAGTGCAGCTGAGTGTGGAGATCCAAAGTTGTTCATCCCCCCCAAAGCGCCAGAAGTTCAACAGCGGGAAGAGGACTGGGAAACCCTTCAGTGATGATGTCTACAGAATCGAGCAGCCTGCACATTGTGGGACATCCTTCATTACAGACAAGTAATTAGAATTTTTTTATTTTTTTAACTTAACTTCAGGTATAAAGTAACTGTAAACCTTCATAATTTAATTAAAATGATAAACAGGTTATACTTACCTGCTCTGTGCAATGTTAAGGCACAGTGCAGTCTGTTAACTACTTCTGCAGTCCCCTGCTGACGCATGTGGCTCTGTCTCTTCTCTGCATGCCCCCCTCAGCAAGCCGTGTGCTGAGGGGGGCACTCGTGTGATCGCGCTCACAACCTGGGCTGTGTGTTTCCATAGAGACACACACACACACACACACACACACACCATGGCTCAGCCATGCCCCCTACTCCCTCCTCACAGGATTTAACCGACAACAGCAGTCAATGGTTCAGGTTGCTGTGCGAGTCTCTGGAGAATGCAGAAAAAAGGGGAGCAGCACTGCGGCACATGGGACACCGCTGGGTGGTGAAAGGATTTAGCTAAGTGTTTAGGGATGGCTGAGGGGGAGGAGGCACAGACATAGGAAGTTTTTTCCCTTAATGCAGATAATGCATTAAGGAAAAAAGCTGTTGTCTCAGGCTGGGTTCACACCTATGCGTTGCGTTTTTGAGCTTGGAGTTTTTGCCGACCTGGGAAGTCTCGCCGCTGTTATCATGAGGGGGAACACCACGCCAAATTTTAAATAAAAAACCGGCATGGGTTCCCCTCCAGGAACATATCAGGCCCTTAGGTCTGGTATGGACTTTAACGGGAACCCCTACGCAGAAAAAAACGGCGTGGGGGTCCCCCCAAAGTCCATAGCAAACCCTTATCCGAGCACGCAACCTGGCAGGCCGCAGGAAAAGAGTGGGGGACGAGAGAGTGCCCCCCCCCCCCCTCCTGAACCGTACCAGGCCGCATGCCCTCAACATGGGGGGGGTGGGTGCTTTGGGGCAGGGGGGCGCCCTGCGGCCCCCTGTTCTTCTCTCGCTCTCCGGTTCTTTCTTCCTTCTGCCGGGCTTCCGCTATCTTCTTCCAGCTCTTTTTTGTCGCCTTCTTCCCTCTTCTCTCCTGGAGATGTTGACTGTGTGTAATGCTGTGTGAGCGGAGCGCATTCACTTATATAGGCATAGGTGTGGTCACCTGGTGATGCCACCCAGTGACCCCGCCCCCATATGACGTCACAGTCCTGGGGAATGATGGGACTGTGACGTCATATGGGGGCGGGGTCACTGGGTGGCATCACCAGGTGACCACGCCCATGCCTATATAAGTGAATGCGCTCCGCTCACACAGCATTACAGCCAGAGACAGCGACGAGTCAACATCTCCAGGAGAGAAGAGGGAAGAAGGCGACAAAGAAGACCGGGCCCCCGCTAGCAAAAAGCTGGAAGAAGATAGCGCCCGGCAGAAGGAAGAAAGAACCGGAGAGCGAAGGAAGAACTGGAGAGTGCGGAGACAACACCGGAGACCCCTGAAGTCGGAAGAAGACGCCCCGAAGTCGGAAGAAGACCCCCCGAAGTCGGAAGAAGACCCCCCGAAGCTGACTACTAAATTACTTAAAAAAACCTGTGTAGTGTTTTGATTGTCATTTTTTTTCCACTCATTCACATAGGGTGGGGGGCTGGGATCTGGGGGCCCCCTTATTAAAAGGGGGCTCCTGGATTCCGATAAACCCCCCGCCCGCATACCCTGACAACCAACGGCCAGGGTGGTCGGGAAGAGACCCTGTCCTCATCAACATGGGGTACAGGGTGCTTTGGGGTGGGGGGGGCCGCAGGGCGCCCCCCTGCCCCAAAGCACCCACCCCCCCCCATGTTGAGGGCATGCGGCCTGGTACGGTTCAGGAGGGAGGGGGGCTGCTCTCATCCCCCCCTCTTTTCCTGCGGCCTGTCAGGTTGCGTGCTCGGATAAGGGTCTGCTATGGACTTTGGAGGGACCCCCCCACGCAGTTCTTTTCGGCATAGGGGTTCCCGTTAAAGTCCATACCAGACCTAAGGGCCTGGTATGCTCTTGGAGGGGAACCCATGCCTTTTTTTTTTTATTATTTGGCGTGGAGTTTCCCCTCAAGATCCCTGTTCAGAACGCAACACATGTGCGAATCAGATGCGTGCCCATAGAACATAATGGGCCTGAATTCGCACCTGAGCCGCACCGCAATGCCTAGAGAACGCACACTTTTTCGGCAATGCGCAGTGCAAATGCATCGCACATATGTGAACCAGCCTCATTGGAATCAATGTATTTTATAATGTTATGCAAATTAGATGCGGTGTAAGCCGCAACCAATTCGCATAGGTGTGAACGGGGCCTTAGCCTATGTTTGTGCAATTGCAGCTTTAATACTAGGTGTTCAAAATGCTTTGCAAGCAAAAAAGTGAGTAAGCACCTGTTAGGCAAACTAATGAGTTAGGCCGGTTTCACACAGGGGCGGTAAAGCCCCGCTACTTTTAGCGGCGCTATACCATCGGGATTGCAGAGGTATTCGGCCACTAGCGGTGCGGTTTTAACCCCCGCTAGCGGCCGAAAAAGGGTTAATATCACCCGCAAACCGCGGCTACAGCACATTGGAGAGACAGGAGCCGCTGTTTAGGCTCGGTTTGCAGGCGCTACTGTTCACATTGGAGAGACAGGAGCCGCTGTTCACATTGGAGAGACAGGAGCCGCTGTTCACATTGGAGAGACAGGAGCCGCTGTTCACATTGGAGAGACAGGAGCCGCTGTTCACATTGGAGAGACAGGAGCCGCTGTTTAGGCTCGGTTTGCAGGCGCTATTTTTAGCAAAATAGCGCCTGCAAACCGCCCCAGTGTGAAAGGGGCCTTAACATGACCACCAATTCTGTCTTTGTGTAGAAAACCAAAACTAGGAAGCTCAATTTGAGAGGGTAAAAAGCTGCTCTTCTGACACAGACTTGAGACTACTAAAAAGTAGGTTATGATTCCAATTAAATGCAACAGAAAACAGGGCATGAGCACAGTCCATAAAGTCCCTGCTTGATTCACTCTGCTGCTGAGTGTCTGCTGCAAGAAAGGCCCGACACAAATAGCCAAGTGTTTCACATGTCTTCATTCAGGAAGCAATTTAGAAAACGAGGACCAAATTCAGAAACACATTGGGGTTGAGGCCTGGTTCACACTGGGGCGACAAACGCTCCGACATTGGGAGCTCATGTCGCATGACGTGTGAAAATCAATGTTTCCCTATGGGAGCCGTCCTAACTGGTCCGACACATGTCGGTCCGACTTTGAAAATGCTCCCTGTACTACTTTGGTCCGACTTTGATCCGACTTCAGCCCATTGACTATCATTGAAGTCGGATCAAAGTCGGACCGCAGTCTTGCATGGTCCGACTTTGGCATGCGACTTGTGCTCTCCTGCTCTTGAGGGGGAACTCCAGGCCAAATTTTAAATAAAAAACCGGCGTGGGTTCCCCTCCAGGGGCATACCAGGCCCTTGGGTCTGGTCTGGATTTGAACGGGCGCCCCTACGCCGAAAAAACGGCGTGGGGGTCCCCCCAAAATCCAAACCAGACCCTTATCCGAGCACACAACCTGGCCGGCCGCAGGGGAAGAGGGGGGGACGAGAGAGCGGCCCCCCCTCCCTCCTGAACAGTACCAGGCCGCATGCCCTCAACATGGGGGGTTTGGTGCTCTGGGGCAGGGGGGCGACCTGCGGCCCCCCCACCCCAGAGCACCCTGCCCCCATGTTGATGAGGACAGGGCCTCTTCCCGACAACCCTGGCCGTTGGTTGTCAGGGTCTGCGGGCGGGGGGCTTATCGGAATCCGGGAGCCCCCTTCAATAAGGGGGTCCCCGGATTCCGCCCCCCCACCCTATGTGAATGAGTATGGGGTACATCGTACCCCTACCCATTCACCTGGTGGACAAAAAATTGCAATAAAAAACACTACACGGGTTTTCAAAGTAATTTATTGCACAGCTCCGGGGGTCTTCTTCCGACTTCCGGGGGTCTCCGGTGTCGTCTCCCGCTCTCCGGTTCTTTCTTCCGCCGGGCCTCCGCTAACTTCTTTTTAGCTCTTTCGCTAGTGGAGGGGCCGGGCTTCCCGTCGCCGTCGGCTTCTTCTTCCCTCTTCTCCTCCTCGATGTTGACGCGTCGCTTCTTCCCGCTGTAATACTGGCTCTCCGCTCCGCTCCGCATTAATATAGGCTTCTCATGACGTCACAGTCACATGTTCCAGGGCACATGGCCCCGGAGCATGTGACTGACGTCATGGGAACATGCGACTGTGACGTCATGAGAAGCCTATATTAATGCGGAGCGGAGAGCCAGTATTACAGCGGGAAAAAGCGACACGTCAACATCGAGAAGGAGAAGAGGGAAGAAGAAGCCAACGGCGACAGCGACGGGAAGCCCGGCCCCTCCACTAGCGAAAGAGCTAAAAAGAAGTTAGTGGAGGGGCCGGCAGAAGAACAACGGAGAGCCGGACGAGACAACGGGAAGACCGGGCCTCTGTTAGCAAGAGAGCTAAAAAGAAGTTGGCGGAGGCCCGGCGGAAGAAAGAACCGGAGAGCGGGAGACGACACCGGAGACCCTCGAAGTCGGAAAAGACCCCCGGAAGTCGGAAGAAGACCCCCGGAAGTCGGAAGAAGACCCCCGGAAGTCGGAAGAAGACCCCCGGAAGTCGGAAGAAGACCCCCGGAGCTGTGCAATAAATTACTTTGAAAACCTGTGTAGTGTTTTTTTATTGCAATTTTTTGTCCACCAGGTGAATGGGTAGGGGTACGATGTACCCCATACTCATTCACATAGGGTGGGGGGCCGGGATCCGGGGGCCCCCTTATTGAAGGGGGCTCCCGGATTCCGATAAGCCCCCCGCCCGCAGACCCCGACAACCAACGGCCAGGGTTGTCGGGAAGAGGCCCTGTCCTCATCAACATGGGGACAGGGTGCTCTGGGGGTGGGGGGGCCGCAGGTCGCCCCCCTGCCCCAGAGCACCAAACCCCCCATGTTGAGGGCATGCGGCCTGGTACGGTTCAGGAGGGAGGGGGGGCCGCTCTCTCGTCCCCCCCTCTTCCCCTGCGGCCGGCCAGGTTGTGTGCTCGGATAAGGGTCTGGTTTGGATTTTGGGGGGCCCCCACGCCGTTTTTTTCGGCGTAGGGGCGCCTGTTCAAATCCAGACCAGACCCAAGGGCCTGGTATGCCCCTGGAGGGGAACCCGCGCCGTTTTTTTAATTTAAAATTTGGCCTGGAGTTCCCCTTCAAGATTCATACCAAACACAGTGCCTGATATTGGCGGGGATCCAAGTCGGATCCCCGTTCATTGAAAGTCGGACATATGTCGGCTTCATGTCGCAGGGCAAAGTCGGATCCAAAGTAGGACAGATGTCGTGTCGCACTAGTGTGAACCCAGCCTTATTTACTAAAGCTGGAGAGTGCAAAATCAGGCTCACTTCTGCATAGAAACCAATTAGCTTCCAGATTTTATAGCCAAAGCTTAATTTAACAAGCCGAGGTTAAAAACAGATTGGCTACCATGCACAGCTACACCAGATTCTGAGTGCACCGGCTTTAGTAAATTTACCCCATTGTGTTGAGACTATCCATGCAAAATGTATCTCAAATACACTTGGTTAAAACATTAAAGGCTAAGCTCCCCTTTTAGGAAAAAAATAAATAATAAATGCGCATATTTTTGTTAAGAATAAAAAAATAAAAAAATAATGATCCACTGTGATCAGTGACTCATGGGTGCAATGTCCGGTTTCTGCACATAAGCCCTACATCTTTCAGCCCGTACCGTACCTCTGTACAGACTGTCAGGTGAAAGCTGCAGGGCTTGTGAATGAACTACAAGAATGCTCATTAGTGCCCTCGCAGTTCACTGAGAATGGCAAAAAGTCTGCTGCGGTGGACAGGGGACTTGTAGTTCTCTCATTCACAGATTCCTGTGACTGAATAACGTGGCTGTGCGGGCGGACCTGCACAGCTGCATGAAATTACACATAAAATATTACAAAAATTTTAAATATAGTGTATTCAGTTGATGTGTGTATTTAAACCTTTAGTGAACTGAAAACCTATTTTTGATCTCACAGTCATGAAAATACATTATTGCACTATTTCTTTAAAGTTCAAAGCCATCTTCATGCCAATAGTGGAACCCAAATTATTAAAAATTATGGTGCCACATGCCCGTAAAAAAACGAACAAACTAGAGAACAAGGGAAATCAAATTAGATTTTTAAGGCACAGCATTTTACATAAAACATAATTTCTTTATTTAATATTCACATATAAAAATGTTACCTCTTTGTTGTACAACATATAAAATGGGTCAACAGTACACATGTTCCAACAGATTTATAACATGACAATACTTCACATTTTAAAAATACTGATTGCTAGTGGCCCCACTTCTTCAGGAGCGGTCAGTATATTTTGTGCATAACTATACTGATGGCTCCTGAAGAAATGGTTAATGCCCATTAAACGCGTCGGGCCACAAACAATCAGTATTTTTTTTAAATATGATGTATGGTCAGGTTATAAAGCTGCTGGAACAATTGTACTGTTGACCTATTTTATGATATGTTGTACAACAAAGAGGCAACATTTTTATATGTGAATATTAAATAAAGAAATTGTGTTTTTTGTAAAATGATGTGCCTTAAAAAACCTATTTCATTTCCCTGGTTCTCTAGCTTGTTTTTCATGCCAATATCACTGAGCATGCTTACCTGTCTTGCAACTTCTCTCAAACAGGCCACACCTTGCTCAAAATTTGGAAAGACCACTGAACCATACTTCTGATATTCTGGAAGAGGCCTGATTTTTATTGTCACTTCTGTAACTACTCCAAGTGTTCCTGTTAAGAAATATTAAAAAATTAAATATTATATAAAATATTAATATACACACCGGCAACATTATTTGCAGTTTGAAACGTTCATCTGAATCATATATGTCAATGCCACAGTAGCAGTGGGGAGAATGCTTCCTCTGGGATCCACAGACTTTTACCAACTAGTAGGGGATCACTTAGGGCCCATTCACACCTGAGCATTTTCAGCTCGTAAAACGTTTGGCAATCACTCATCTCAAAAGATCCAAAAACACCCAACAAGCAAAATCCCATTGATTTAAATGGCCCCTGTTCACATCTAAACCTTCTGTCGCCTGAAGCAAAACGCCTGAAGCTCAAAAAAGTACATGAACTTATTTTTAGGCAGATTACAGGCGTTTTACCACTTTTTACATTGGTGACCTTTGGACCTGTACAAAATCGTGCGACTTTCCGCCTGAAAACGAGACGCTCGGGTGTGAATGCAGCCTTAATACCTCAAAACGTGCAATTTTTTTATTTTATTTTTACAAATGTTGATGGTTTATGCCAGGGCTCAAAATTTCAAGTCCTGACCCAATAGCCAGGCCTTAAAAGTTACTAGCCACTAGTTGCACCACCCAACCCCTCCCCTGCCCAACCCCTAAACACGCCCATGTAAATTATCTCATGAAATTACACTGTTACATGTTTTAAGCAGAATTAAGTTCCAAAAATAATTATTAACAACAACGTTAACAATATTAACATAAAACATATCAGTGCCCATGAATGCAGCGTCACCGTGCCCCATCAAATGCAGCGTCACCGTGCCCCATCAAATGCAGCTTCACTATGTACCATTAAATGCAGCTTCACAGTACCCCATCAAATGCAGCTTTACTGTGTACCATTAAATGCAGCTTCACCGTGCCCCATCAAATGCAGCTTCACAGTATACCATTAAATGCAGCGTCACCATGCCCCATCACTCCAGACTCACCATTGCCTTGATGCTGGTTCACTCACACACACACACACACACAACGCCCCCCTAGACCAGCTCTGTGATAGGCGGAACACTGAATCAATCTACTATAACACGGGCCAGTCTATGGAGGCGGGACCTTGTTATACCGAGCCGCCGAACACAGACCCAGCTCCGTAACACACAGTGGGAGATGCCCGCTGTGTGTGTGTGTGTGTGTGTGTGTGTGAGATACACAAGAGGAGGAGACCGCTGCAGCTTCAGCTCAAAGCGGCACCACGGCAGTCCAGCCATGCCGCTCTGTGTCCTCCGATGTACAGTTTCCTGGCTGATCGCTTCAGCCAGGAA
The DNA here is from genome assembly GCA_029206835.1 of Rana muscosa. Taxonomy (NCBI): domain Eukaryota; kingdom Metazoa; phylum Chordata; class Amphibia; order Anura; family Ranidae; genus Rana; species Rana muscosa. The sequence continues at coordinate 377,639,107 of CM055127.1, forward strand.
ACAGTCAGCCTGGTCCGTCCCTGCACCTCACTCGCCCTGCACTAAATTCCACTTGCAAAATGCGAGCAGGCGAGTGGAGTTTTTGAGAGCTGGTTTATGCCATGTTAAGCCGTGTTCTCTGACCTGACCTTTAATCTGTATGCTGCTAGCTTTAGTAAATAGATAGGAAAGATATAATTTCCTTGTTTTAACCATTTTAAAAATATTTCTTGAGTTACTGCCTGGTTTTGAGGCCTAGGCAAATGATGTCCTACATCCCAGGAGTCTTCAGGAGGGGTTTCTAAGCCAAGTACACTCTACTGCATACATGTCCGAGCTAAGGGCAGATGGCTTGCAGGAAGTAAATGCCACAATGTGGCCAAGGTCAGAAATGATTTGCCAGCAAAATAAAGCATGGAGACATGGATGGGTGAGTTTGCTTTGAGTATTTAAAAATAAATGAAAAAGCATTTTTGGTTTGTGGTGCTCAAATGCACTTTAACAAATACCTGGCACCGCTGAACACAGCTGGAGATGTCCTTCTAGACTAACTCTTGGGTGATGCTGGCTGAGCATCAGAGCCATTCAATGAAAATATTGTTCTTCTATGGAGATATGGCAACAATCCTTCAGTTAGAGATCTTCACCCAAATAACCTATTCACAGAAAAACCCATACAATTCCAACTAGGAATATGAGGAAACCATGCATAATCTGAGGGTTACCTTCAGTAAAAACTGATTACAGAATCATCAGCAGTTCTAAACATCTAAAAGTAATATGCAAATTTTGACTATTCCTTAGCTTTTAGTACACACTTTTTGCCTCCTCTGTATTCCTATTGGTCAGTGAGGCCATCATTAACAACAAACAAGTAACACTAGGCAGTCTTGAGAGGCAGGTCAAAGTTGGCCTTTTAGATGAGATATCAGTCTTTAGCTTTAGGCCCCATTCACACCTGAGCAATCTGAAGCATGATTTTAAACTTCGCCAGAAATGCTTAAAAACCACAATAAGATTTCCATTATATTCTGTTTACACCCTAAAGGTTGGTGCTCAAAAAAGTACATGAAATTCTTCTGGGGTAGAGTCACTTGTGTTGGCCCCAATAGACTTTAATAAGAGCACCTAAAAAATTAGCTCAACACTGGTTTTTTTTTTTGCTTCTATTCTTGCCTAGTAAAATAGCCTTCGATTGGATAAAAATAAATAATTAAAGAAAGAACCCTCAAACTTGAAACACATGAAAAAAAAAAAAAAAAAAAGAAGGTCGATAAAAAAAGCTTGTGCAAACTTCTGTTAAACAATAGCCAAGTATTGCACACTGAGATTTGCCAGAAAAAAATAAATCTCTGCACTGACTTTGCCCTTTCCCCAAGGAGAAAAGGCAAAGCACCTTTCACTACATGTGCACCGCCAAAGACTGCGCAAGGCCTGGTGCTGCAACAGTTCAAGTGTAGACTGGCAGATAGCTTGCTGCTTTTTGTTACCGGGTGAGCTCTGCCCGCTTATGCAAAGTTTCAATCTGTATCCAGTCGGTTAATGGAAAAGGGAAAAAGTCCTGGAAGCCACACATCTCTGCAAAAACCCATAAGAACGCGTTTCTCTCTGTCAACGGAGCTTAATCATGGGGATGATCCCCCTGACTAATATCTGTGGGGGTAGTGAAACACATTGGGGGCGTGGGCTGGTTGGAGCCCCGGCTGAGGCTGTCATACACATTCTTACGGAGTTATGTAGAAATGTGTGACCCTCTGGTCTTTTCCATTAGATGTCAAGAGCTGGGGCAAGCTCTGTCCTTGCCTGCACTCCAAGTGGTTGCTACATAAGAGGACCCTGGTGGAGCCTTGAGCAGCACCTGTAAAATTGGTTTGGGTCACAGTGTATACCCAGTCATTGACATTCTGGTCCATGTGTGCCACCAGCTGTAAGAGCCTATTCCCACTGTTGCAGTAGGTCAACATGTGCTTAACCCACTTCCAAACCGCCCACCACACATACTGCAGCAGGGTGGCCCGGCTGCGCGAAACAACGTACCTGTACGCCGGTCTGTGCATTAGCTACAGCAGGTGTGCGCCATCCACCCACGATCACGGTGAAGAGAGGCAGAAGGGGGATCTGCCTATGTAAACAAGGCGGATTCCCATTCTGATATGGCAGGAGAGAGAGATCCGTTGTTCCTAGTAATCAGGAAGAGCAATCTCTCTCTACTCCAAATGAGCCCATCCCCGACAGTTAGAAAGCACCTCCCTAGGGAACACTTAACCCTTTGATCACCACCAGTGTTAACCCCTTCTCTGCCAGTGCCATTTATACAGTGATCTGTGCATTTTATAACACTAATCACTGTATTGGTGTCACTGGTCACCAAAAGGTGTCACTTAGGGTCAGATTTGTCCGCCGTAATGTCGCAGTCCCACTAAAAATCGCAGATCGCCATCATTAGTAAAAACAATAAATAAAAATATTTCCCCTATTTTGTAGACGCTATAACTTTTGCACAAACCAATTAATATATTCTTATTGCGATTTTTTTTTTACCATAAATATGTAGCAGAATACATATTGGCCTAAACTGATGAATACAATTGTTTTGGATAAAGTAAAAATATATATATATTTTTTTTTTAATTAGTCTTTTTTTGTTTATAGCGCAAAAAAATAAAAACCACAGAGGTGATTGAATACCAACAAAAGAAAGCTCTATAGCCTCGTACACACGACCGGTTTTCTCGGCAAGAAACGACAAGAAAACTGCTGGGAGAACTTTCTTGTTGAGAAAACCATTCGTGTGTATGGTTTCTTGTCGAGAAAACTGCCAGGAATCTCAACGAGAAAAATAGAAAACCTGCTCTCTATTTTCTCGTCGGCCCGTTTCCCCGACGAGAAAACCGGTCGTGTGTATGCTTTTCCGAGTCTTAAAAAAACCGCGCATGCTCAGAATCAAGTCGGGAGCCCTCCTTCTGGTAAAACTAGCGTTCGTAATGGAGACAGCACATTCGTCACGCTGTAACAAACTGAAAGCACGAAGACTGAAAAAGCACAAATCGTCTCTCCTCAAACTTTTACTAACACGCGGTAACACGAGATCAGCAAAAGCAGCCCAAGGGGTGGCGCCATTGGAATCGAACTTCCTCTTTATACTGCCGTCGTACGTGTTGTATGTGACCGCGCTTTACAACAACGAGATTTTTAATTGCCAGTGTGTATGCAAGGAAAGTTTAATAAGAATCTCGTCGAGAAATCAACGTTTTTTTACGACAGGATTCTCGGCCGTGTGTACGAGGCTTATTTGTGGGAAAAAAAGGACATCAATTGTGTTTGGATACAACGTCGCACGACCGCGCAATTGCAAGTTAAAGCGACGCAGTGCCGTATCGCAAAAAATTCCCTGGTCATTAAGGGGGTAAATCCTTCCAGGGCTGAAGTGGTTTTTTTTATGCATTAAATGTGCATTGCGTTAAAGTAACAATGACTTTGAATGAGTTGTTTGCACATCAAAAAAGCAACAGCATACTACAAAGCACTGAATTCACATGTGCCCATTGTGGTATTCTATAATGCAGGTACATTTTTATATATATATATATATATATATATATATATATATATATATATATGTGCTGGGATGAAATTAAAAAAGGAATGGTAGTGCATACTTATTCATTAGGTTAAAGCAAATAATTGCCATCCCTCCAACTTCCCACAGAACAAAATCTTGAACTTGCATCTTAAATCTCAGCACAATCTCATTTCCTGTAAATTAGATCTGCTCCTCGACTGCCTGTCTTGGTATCACTCGAGAGCAGTTATAAAGAGACAAATTAAAAATTATCACAATAACCGTCAACTTTATTGAGTGCTGTGTACAATTTATATACATCAAATTTCCCATGGAAGAGTATATTACCAGTAGAAATCACAATGATGAATGTGCTGCAGAATGCAAATTAATTTGATCTATACATCCACAAATACATACTCTAGGAACCCTATAGAGAGAAAGCAGAGCGTCCTCGCAGCTAAATCGCAGAATGAACATTTTAAAAGCAGCGAGGCTGCGGGGTTAAAAGGTTATGGTGACATTATTAAATGTTTATCCGCAAGGTCAATGGGCAATAAATGCCACCATAACTGTAAGGAGGATTTAAAGGGCTGTGAACATTATAACTACGCTGTAAGATATACAACTGATGTAATTGTATTATACTGCAATATAACTGTCAGTGCTATAAATCTGAACACTCTGCATCCTTACAAAAAAAAAAAAAAAAAAGTATAACAAGTTCAGTCATAGGACTGCTTGGGTTTTTTTTTTTCTTCATCTTCTTTTAATTCATCACCTTAAAAATCGTCTATTGCTATCTATCACAATTATTGGTATGACCTGATTCGTCCTCCTCTAGGGGAAAAGAGATAATGTAATAAAACTGCAGAACATCTACGTTTCCTTAAATTGTAAACAAGCAACAGCCTAGGAATTCATCATTCTCCGAAAAGCTGCAGAAAAATAATACAGACCATGGTTGGCCCAATGCGAATTTCATCTGGCTCCTGATGAACCGGACAAAATTCGCTCAGTGGGTGGTCCCGTCTGCTGCCTCCTGCCTGACATCCACCGGCTGAAAAATCGAAGGAGCCAGGTGGAAAATTGTTAGCCAAACAGTAGCTGCATCCTATCATTTGCAGCCGCTGTTGGGGCGTCCTGACAACTGTCACAATACAATGGCTGTAGCTGGAGATTCATCTATATGCGCTGTATGACCCAGATGAGGATTTTTTTTGTTCAGCCTGCAGTCTAAAATGAAAAAAAATCCTTATATGTGTATGGCCAAGTTCAGATTATTGTTATTGAAATATTTCCACAGTGGTCTTTAACTATTAAAATGGTTGACAAAGCAATATTTTGAACCTACCCGTTATCAAAAATCAGCCGCAAACCGATATATGGCAGGTTATTAGTTATGCAGCGTTTCTCAACCGGGGTTCCGCAAAGAGGCCCCAGGGGTACCGCGGCGAAAGGACAAAAAAAAAAAACGGGAGAGGAGAGAGAGAGAGAGAGAGAGAGGGGGGGGAGAGAGGGGGAGAGAGAGAGAGGGGGGAGAGAGAGAGGGGGAGAGAGAGAGAGGGGGAGAGAGGGGGAAGAGAGGGGGGGAGAGAGAGAGAGAGGGGGGGAGGCAGAGAGAGAGAGGGGGGGAGGCAGAGAGAGAGAGGGGGGGAGGCAGAGAGAGAGAGGGGGGGAGGCAGAGAGAGAGAGGGGGGAGGAGAGAGGAGAGGGGGGGAGGAGAGAGGAGAGGGGGGGAGGAGAGAGGAGAGGGGGGGAGGAGAGAGGAGAGGGGGGGAGGAGAGGAGAGAGGAGAGGGGGGGAGGAGAGGAGAGAGGAGAGGGGGGGAGGAGAGGAGAGAGGAGAGGGGGGGAGGAGAGGAGAGAGGAGAGGGGGGAGGAGAGGAGAGGGGGGGAGGAGAGGAGAGAGGAGAGGGGGGGAGGAGAGGAGAGAGAGAGAGGGGGGGAGGAGAGAGAGGGGGGGGAGGAGAGGAGAGAGAGAGGGGGGGGAGAGGAGAGAGAGAGGGGGGGGAGGAGAGAGAGAGGGGGGGGAGGAGAGAGAGAGAGAGAGGGGAGGAGAGAGAGAGAGCGAGAGAGAGAGCGAGAGAGAGCGAGAGAGAGAGAGCGAGAGAGAGCGAGAGAGAGAGCGAGAGAGAGAGAGAGCGAGAGAGAGCGGAGGAGAGAGAGAGAGAGAGCGGAGGAGAGAGAGAGAGAGAGGGGGGAGGAGAGAGAGAGAGAGAGGGGGGAGGAGAGAGAGAGGGGGGGAGGAGAGAGAGAGGGGGAGGCGAGAGAGAGGGGGAGGAGAGAGAGAGGGGGAGGAGAGAGAGAGGGGGGGGAGAGAGAGAGAGAGAGGGGGGGGAGGAGAGAGAGAGAGAGAGGGGGGAGGAGAGAGAGAGAGAGAGAGGGGGGGAGAGAGAGAGAGAGAGAGGGGGGGGAGAGAGAGGGGGGGGGGAGAGAGAGAGAGCGGGAGAGAGAGAGAGAGAGCGAGCGAGAGGAGAGAGAGAGGGGGGAGGAGAGAGAGAAGAGAGCGAGCGAGAGAGAGGGAGAGAGAGGGGAGAGAGAGGGGAGAGAGAGGAGAGAGGGAGAGAGAGGAGAGAGGGGAGAGGGAGAGAGAGGAGAGGAGAGTTGGCAATACAGAATGCAGTCTGGGCCACTGCCTGTGTCCTGCCAATCAATGACGGCATCGGTTGCCAAGGACAGGTCTGCCCGGCTTTATTGCGGTTACTCTCCTCTCTGTATAATGGAGTGAGAAACGCTGCCGACTCCTGGGACCATTCTGTCTGACCCATAAATCCAAATGAGTGAAGGCATCCACTCCAGATCAGACTGTATGGGGTTTGGTTACTGCCCTCTGACCCCTACCAATGCTACTGGTCCCTGCTCTCTCTCCTCCTCTGCTGCCGTCACTCTTCCTGTAGTGATGAGGAGGCGTTTTTGCTAGGTGGGGGGGGGGGAGGTGGCACAGGGTAGATTTGTGCTAGCAGGGTGGTTATGGGGGGGGGTCACAGGGGAGATTTGTGCTAACAGGGTGCTTATGTGGGGGGGGGGGGTGTCACAGGGGAGGTTTTGTGCCAACAGGGTGGTTATGGGGGGGGGGGGTGTCACAGGGGAGATTTGTGCCAACAGGGTGTTTTTTTTGGGGGGGGGGTGTCACGGGGGAGATTTGTGCTAACAGGGTGGTTATGGGAGGGGGAGAGGATTTATAGACTCCGCCTCACAAACCACATTTTAGGACTTGTTCATTCAGGTGTGGCGACACGTGCAAAATCACACATTTTCCCGCATTTGCTACCTTTTGTAGTCTTGATGGCACCCCCACGCATCTAGCAAATGTGGATGCGTTCACGCCTACAAAACTCATGGTACCCTAGTGCGGTATGTGTTTGGTGCAGGGTGATTAAAAATGTCATGCTGGTACCTTTTTTTGTGCGATTTACGCAAATAGGGCAACCCATTAAAAAACGCAACGTACGGGAGAACAATGCACTCCGACGCACCACCTGGTGTGAAGGAACCCTCAGGCTGGTGTTCCCTGAGATTGTGTACAATTGTAAAGGGTGTCATGACTTAAAAAAAAAAAATTAAAAATGCGATTTAGTTAGTGGAGTGTGCACTACAGCTCCCCAATGCAATTTTCTGGTGAACAGATTCTTCTTGTAATAATGAGAATCTCCATGCTGTACAGAAAGCATTATAGATTCTGTCCGGTTGCTATGGGCAACAAGAACTGTTCTCTCTTCAGAACCTTTTGCAGGTTATTCATTTGCTATGAAAACGGAAAACCAGATAAACCGCTAAAAACACACTTGTAAAACATTAATGCAAAAACAATTCACCTTTCAAAGGACTATGAGACTGACTCGGCGAGAAGACAGGTGACAGCAAGAAGCTAAAATGCTGCACTAGGAAATAGTGGTGTCACCTTTCTTGCTAACCACTCTGGTTAGGCTACGCAAGTGGTGGAACAGAATTTTAAATACTTTCGCAGAAAAAAAACTCAAAAAACTGTTTACTATGCGCATATTTCAACTCCATCAGAAAAGGAAATGAACCACTGCACTCCTATCTGTAGCAACTGTTCTCGTTTATTAAAGTAGTAGTAAACTCTGCTTTATTTATTTATACCTATAGGTAATCCTATAATAAGGCTTACATTAAATATCTAATTGTGCACCGTTCAGGAGATATTTCCTTAGACCCCTTTCACACTGGGGCACTTTGCAGGCGCTAAAACGCTAACAATAGCGCCTGCAAAGCGCCCTGAAAGAGCCGCTGCCGTCTCTACTGTGAAAGCCATCGGGGCTTTCACACTGGAGCGGTGCGCTAGGTGGACGGTAAAAAAAAAAAAAAAAGACCTGCTAGCGGCATCTTTGGAGCGGTGAAGGAGCGGTGTGTATACCGCTCCTGCCCATTGAAATGAATGGGCACCGCGGCTATACCGACAGCAAAGTGCCGCTGCAGCAGTAGATTTAACCCTTTCTCGGCCGCTATCAGGGGTAAAAACTCACCCGCTAGCGGCCGAATAGTGGCGCGAAATTGACGGTAAAGTGCAGCTAAAAATGGCGGTGCTTTACCGCCAACGCACCCACCGCCCCAGTGTGAAAAGGGCCTTAATAGCAGACCGACGTCAACGGCGCATGCGCACTGAGCACTCAATGGAAAGAATGCTGTCGACTGAGAGATATAAAACAATAAAGAGAGCTGGCAACTCTGATATCTGTATTAAAGTCTTTATTGACTACATGGTGACATTAAAAAGAAACCCAACGCGTTTCGGCAAGTAGCCTTAATTATAGCAATACTAGGACATTTTGCAGGTACTACATCAATGTCTATCCTTCTGTACTGCTGATTTATGCGAGATTGACGAGTCATACTGGACACGACACTATAGTTTTTTCTTTAGTATTTTTATCAATAACATTATTTTCATTTTTTCCATTTCATTTTTCGAGTTTTGCGTCGATCCCAGTGTTACCATATCAGCAGCCCTTTGGCTTTCCTCTGGATATGCATACATATAGTTATTGATTTGTCCATTTATATTGTTAAATATCTCTGTATAGAACTTAACTGTATCTGAGCACAACAATCTGAAAATGCTGCTCAATTTATTCTTAATTATCAAAACAAAATCACCCATCCATCTGTGTCTCCATGCTTCATTTTGTTGAGAAATCACTTCGATAAACACCCCCTTAGCATTTCTGGCCATGGCCATCTTGAAAAAGGACAGATGATTCATGTAGCATTTGCTCCCTGGAATCCATCTGCCCTTAGCTCGGGCAGACAGGAGGGTGTGCTTAGCCGAAAAAACCCTTGGTGGAAAAAAAAAAAATATGTCCATGAAGACTCTTGGTATGTATGACATGGCCTAGGCCAGAAAGCAGAATGTCCAAAAAGATTAAATCTAGTAAATAGAATAGTAAGTATAATATACCTAATATATACCTAGTTCTGGCTGAGGGATGGACAAGACCTGTATGTTACCCAACTGCAGCAGATATAAATCAGGTTTTTGGGAAACCTCAGAACTTCGAGTATTTGTATGTAATTTCTACAATCGGGTAAAACAGTTTGTGTACCGTACATAAATTTTTTATCTATATATTTAGTCTCCTGCCTGGTTCAGCTTTAAAATGAACACTTTCTGGTCTGTGCCTATTCTAATTCTACATATTCCTGGTGTTAATATGCTCTTGTGTCTTTTTATCTTTCATTACTTTTTGGATAGCAATTTATTGGAAACACAGATATTGCATTTTCATCCTAAACACATTCTCATACCTTCAGACCCCATAATGAAATGGTATATATCCGGCCCTGTGGACATTCTTGGTCCCTGGCAGCTTTTCTCCACAACACCTTTTGGTGTTACCACTTTTAAGTGCACAACCTGAAAAACATAAAAAGAGTTTACATTAAAAATGATGCTGAAATAGAATAAATGCTAGATTTTTCATCACATCCTCCATCTTCAGTGTACCTTATCGCAAAACTGGACAGATATATGCAGAATTCAGAAATCCTTCAGTACAATGCAGGTTACAGCAGGCCCTTTGAGGCTACATTCAGACATTTCTAGTACATTACTGTATGGCCAACGCACCACAACACAGGTTTAAATGCACCCACACCATTTTTTTTTCAGGGCACTACACCACTAAGCACAGATAGTTCACGCCTGTGTGTTGTGATCAGGGATGAGCCGAACACCCCCCTGTTCGGTTCGCACCAGAACCTGCGAACAGACAGAATGTTCACGTGAACTTTAGAACCCTATTAAATACAATGGACTCGAACGTTCGAAATCTAAAGTGCTTATTATGAAGGCTTATATGCAAGTTATTGTCCTAAAAAGTGTTTGGGGACCCGGGTCCTGCCCCAGGGGACATGTATCAATGCAAAAAGAAGTTTTAAAAAACGGCAGTTTTTTGGGGAGCAGTGATTTTAATAATGCTTAAAGTGGTTGTAAACCCACTTTTTCAACTTGCACCTACAGGTAAGCCTAGATTAAGGCTTACCTGTAGGTGCAAGAAATATCTCCTAAACCTACACGGTTTAGGAGATATTTACTAAAATGTCAAGCGCCGCTATCTACGGCGCATGCGCGCCGTAGACAACGGCGCTTTTATGGGGTTAATCCCATTCACATACTCGGCTACTTCCCAGCAATCGCTGGGCGTAGCCGAGTGGGACGCCCCCCGCGCGCATGCGCAGAATGACGTCTCCGCCGCTCCAGCCAATCACAGCGCCGGAGCGGCGCTGTGATTGGCTGGTGCGGCGATACCCGGAAGTAACATTCCGGCTATCGCCGCAGTGATGTCTGCGTCTGCAGTGAGGGATGAGGACGGCTTCGGGGGCCCCGATCTAAGGTAAGTGGAACATAATGAGCTATTATGCTAGTCATAATAGCTCATTATGCCTTTCTCTTGCAGGTGGGCCAAAAAAAAAAAAAAGTGGGTTTACAACCACTTTAAAATGAAACAATAAAAGTGAAATATTTCTTTAAATTTCGTACCTAGGGGGTGTGTATGATATGCATGTGAAGTGGCGCATGTTTCCCGTGCTTAGAACTGTCCCTGCAAAAAATTTCATTTTTGAAGGAAAAAAAGTCATTTAAAACCCACTCGCGGCTATTAATGAATTGTCGGCTCCCGGCAATACATACAAAAGGCATTGATAAAAATGAAAAATAAAGCGTGGGGGTCCCCCAGAATTCAATTACCAGGCCCTTCGGGTCTGGTATAGATATTAAGGGGAACCCCGCCGCAAATTTAAAAAAAAATAAAAAAAATGCGTGCGGTTCCCCCAAATATCCATACCAGGCCCTCCAGATCTGGCATGGATTTTAAGGGGAACTCCACCCCAAATTTAAAAAATGGCGTGGAGTCCCCCCAAAAATCCATACCAGACCCTTATCCGAGCACATAACCTGGCCGGCCGCAGGGGAAGAGGGGGGGGGGGGGGACGAGAGAGCGCCACCCCCCCCCCCCGAACCGTACCAGGCCACATGCCCTCAACATGGGGAGGATGTCCCCATGTTGATGGAGACAAGGGCCTCATCCCCACAACCCTTGCCCGGTGGTTGTGGGGGTCTGCGGGCGGGGGGCTTATCGGAATCTGGAAGACCCCTTTAACAAAGGGGACCCCCAGATCCCGCCCCCCCTATGTGAATTGGTAAGGGGGTACATTGTACCCCTACCATTTCACGAAGAAAGTGTAAATAAAAAATAAAATAAAAAAAAAAAACACAAACACCTTGGAAAAGTCCTTTTTTTTTTTTTTTTTTATAATAAAACATTCCAGCGGTGAAATCCAGTTTTGCCGCAGCGATCCGATGTCCAGCGCTGTCCATCATTGACTGAGCCTGAGCGGACCTGATGGGGAACTTCCTCCGCAGTCTATTACATGTATAGACCCGCCCCTTCTAAAGTTCCCCATCAGGTCCGCTCAGCCAATGACTAGGTGTAAGGCTGAGGACCTGATGCGGAACATGAGAAGGGGCGGGTCTATACATGTATTACACAGTGAAGGAAGTTCCCCATCAGGTCCGCCCCCTCGGTATGTCAGACCGCGCCTACGTCATTGGCCTGAGCGGACCAGATGGGGAACTTCCTTCACTGTGTAAATTTAAAAATTGCACAGTGAAGGAAGTTCCCCGCTCAGGCCAATGACGTAGGCGGGGTCTGACATACCGAGGGGGCGGACCTGATGGGGAACTTCCTTCACTGTGTAATACATGTATAGACCCGCCCCTTCTCATGTTCCGCATCAGGTCCTCAGCCTTACACCTAGTCATTGGCTGAGCGGACCTGATGGGGAACTTTAGAAGGGGCGGGTCTATACATGTAATAGACTGCGGAGGAAGTTCCCCATCAGGTCCGCTCAGGCTCAGCCAATGACGGACAACGCTGGACATCGGATCGCCGCGGGACACTGGATTTCACTGCTGAAATGTTTTTTTTTTTTTAATAAAAGGACTTTTCCAAGGTGTTTGTGTGGTTTTTTTTTTACATTTTTTGACACTTTCTTCGTGAAATGGTAGGGGTACAATGTACCCCTTACCAATTCACATAAGGGGGGCCGGGATCTGGGGGTCCCCTTTGTTAAAGGGGTCTTCCAGATTCCGATAAGCCCCCCCGCCCGCAGACCCCCACAACCACCGGGCAAGGGTTGTGGGGATGAGGCCCTTGTCCCCATCAACATGGGGACATCCTCCCCATGTTGAGGGCATGTAGCCTGGTACGGTTCAGGAGGGGGGGCGCTCTCTCGTCCCCCCCCTCTTTTCCTGCGACCTGCCAGGTTGCGTGCTCGGATAAGGGTCTGGTATGGATTTTTGGGGAGACTCCACGCCATTTTTTTTTAATTTGGGGTGGAGTTCCCCTAAAATCCATGCCAGATCTGAAGGGCCTGGTATGGATATTTGGGGGGAACCGCACGCATTTTTTTTTTAAATTTGCGGCGGGGTATCTCTTAATATCTTTACCAGACCTGAAGGGCCTGGTAATTGAATTCTGAGGAAACCCCCCGTTTTTTTTTTTTTTTAATCAATGACTTTTCTATGCATTGCCGGGAGCCGACAATTCATTAATAGCCGAGAGTGAGTTTTAAATGCCTTTTTTTCCCCTTCAAAAATGACATTTTATGCAGGGACAGTTCTAAGCACGGGAAACATGCGCCACTTTACATGCATATCATACACACCCCCCAGGTACGAAATTTAAAGGAATATTTCACTTTTATTGTTTCACTTTAAGCATTATTAAAATCACTGCTCCCCAAAAAACGGCCGTTTTTAAAACTTCTTTTTGCATTGATACATGTCCCCTGGGGCAGGGCCTGGGTCCCCAAACACTTTTTATGACAATAACTTGCATATAAGCCTTTATAATTAGCACTTTAGATTTCTCCCATAGACTTTTCGAATTTGCCGTGAACACCCCAATTTGTTCGCTGTTTGGCAAACGGGCGAACAGGCAATGTTCGAGTCGAACATGAGTTCGACTCGAACTCGAAGCTCATCCCTATTTGTGATGTGTTAAAAGCAAGAATGTGCACTGTGTGCTGGTTAGAAGCATATAAAAAAAAAATATACCCCCCCATTTAAGCCTTTGCAGCTTAAATGGGGGGGGGGGGCAATAAAAAACAAAGCTCAACTGCCTGTTTTTACCACCATCCCCCAAACCACCCCATGTGTAAAACCCTTATAGGCACTGTGGATAAATTCATCTTCCAATTTACAACAGTCATTGAAATTGCAGCATTTTTTATTACTTACTGCAACAGAATCTTGGCAGCGAGCCAGCACTTGTAAACATCCAGCAGGTGCTTAGAACGTGTTACAAATCAAAGGAAATCAACTTTCTAGTCTTTGTTGTGAACTTTGAGAATTCCTTCAAAGTACCAGCAGCTAGAAAGGTTAGAGATTGCTTGTTTTGAAGCTGTGCTGTGTTGCACTGCATCTAATTTTAAATAGCAATGATGCACTAAGGCAGGGGGTCTCCCAACTTTCTAAACTAAAGGCCAATTTACTGTCCTTCAGACTTTAGGGAGCCGCACTTTGGCGAGCCGAATTAGAAAACGTCCCGGCGTCAGTGGAAGGATTATGCCCCATCATTGGTGCCATTGGGTGGAACAGGGCCCCATCATTGGTGCCATCGGGCGGAACAGGGCCCCATCATTGGTGCCATCGGGCGGAACAGGGCCCCATCATTGCTGCCATCGGGCGGAACAGGGCCCCATCATTGCTGCCATCGGGCGGAACAGGACCCCATCATTGGTATGAGTGGGAGGAAAAGTGCTCCATTGTTGGTGTCCGTAGAAAGATGTATGCCCCCCCCCCCCCCATTGTTGCTGTCAGTAGAAGGAATAGTACCCTTAGGACCAGATAAAGGCAAGCAAAGGGCCACAGTTGGGAGACCACTGCACTAAGGCAATGCAAACACGTTGCAGTGCGCCACAGCCCACCCTATTCCTTGAGGTATCTTACATTACAAACTTGTGTCACGTGTCATTTTGGACCAAGCGGTTCTAATGCAGGGTTTCTTAATGATTTAATCAAGTATTTAATCATGTATTTAGACATGTATTTAGTCGGTCACCTGCAGTTCAGCTTTAAAATACAATTTATAACTTGGAGGCTCAACCATCACCTCTTTAAACTAGGCATCTCAAACAATAAAGAGACACAGTTTCTGCTACATGAGCAGAAGTCTGTTACTTAGCCATTTATCTGAAAACTATTTACTACCCAACCGATCAAAGAATGGCAAAACAGGCAAGAGACAGTTAAAGCATCTCATTTTAAAGAGCGCTTCCCTAGCATCCTCAATCATCTCTGCCAATTAAAACCCCTCTTCCCCCAGGAGGCACAACAATTGATTACTCATTTTTAAACTTCTCTAAATGAGTACCTCCTTTCGGGGAAGACATCCAGATACAAGGGACTTGAATCCTCAATACATTTATCAGTGCCTACACAATGACTTGCAGAGACTGTAAAGAGGAGGTCTGGTGTTTGGGGACACCAACAAATACATCATCGCTGTGGTTCATCCAGACAGACCCACTGTAATCAAAGATTTTCATAGGAAAATAGTTTCTAAATTCTGATCAAAAATTAAAAATTCTGATCGGAAAAAGAAAAATCAAAAAAGAATGTACTACATATTTTTGCTCACAGAAAACACATTCTCCATTATATTTTTCATGAGGTAATAAAGAAAGAAAAGGAAGCTGGCTGGCTGCTATGGGCTGCAAGGAATGTTTCCTTCACACAGCGTAATAAGTACAGCTAATTTACTTAAATTGTACATAAACTATCAATTTTCAAGAGGTTTGGCTTCACAATTCAGCCTATACAGATTTTTTTTATTTTTTTATTTTTTAGGCAAATACATTTTGTCATGAATCTGTGACAAAGTTTATTACTTGGAGATATGTCATGTTGGAAGCATTAGAGGTCACCCAGGATTCTCATTTGTGCATTTTGAAGAACTCTGGGGTGTATGTTTTGAGCGAAGAAAACTGGTTTTGTCCAGGACTGGTAAATCCTTGTATGGATTCTGGAACCCAGAGACTTTGGACTCTCTAAAGCCTCTTGGCTCCAGAACCCATCAAGGATAGGATTGAAGCAAGGGAAGGAAGAAAACAGCGCAGACCTATGGTGTAGTAAAAGGATCAAAGGGCTTTATTAAAAATAACATTATATACTCACAAAATAAAATGTGAAAGAGTGCATATAGTACACGAGAAAGAGCCCACTCAACACAGTCACAAGAAAAAGGATGGATGAGCAGCCACAGAGTCTGGATCATTGTTTGGCCAGGTGAAGAGCTGGGTTGGATGCCAGAAGTCTCTGCTGCTCGGCTCGCTCAATCCCAAGGACAGCTCTCAGTGGACGATGGTCTCCTGTAAAAGTGGGGTCACATGGCACGTTTCGAGGACTCCTCCCTCTTCAGTGTATTGAGAGACATGAAACTTCCAACCCTGGGTCAATGGGATGCCGGCAACCAGCATCCTGTTACTAAAAAGGGCTGTGTACACCCGCACTATAAGTGCCAACTACAGCTCATGGCTCCACCCTCCCTTGGAGATGAACTGCTGCATGAGCAGCGAGTGTGTGAACAGATACTGAAAGAGTGTCTGTTCTACCCTGAGGTATTGGTGATTTGACCAAGCTGTTGCCTGAAAGACAGTGTTGAATAGGAAGGAGCCTGTGCAGCCCCAAGCTGGGCAGTTTGTTAGTCATGAATGTGTGATTAGCCAGAAGGCTGGAGAGTTCTGTTGTGTCAGTGTCTCACTAAAAAAAACCTTTTGTGGAATAATCCAAATGTAGACTAAAGTAACTAAAAAGAGCAAAGAAAGCCTTAAATTCATTAGGTATCCTGTCCCCACTTCCGGGAGCCTCAGCCGTGGGTATTTTCGTCATCGCTGGTGCTCCCTCCTCCTCCTTCCCTGCCGCCAGGCCAGTGGGAGAGAGGAGAGGAGCGGAGCCTCACGCATGCACAGTAGAGTACCTGGGGTGAAGCCATAGGGCCACACTGCCGGGTTTCCCTTGCAATGGCGGCGACAGCTGATGGAAACATCAGCTACAGTGGCGACTTTGCTGGACTCCAGGACAGGTAAGTGTCCGATTATTAAAAGTCAGCAGCTGCAGTATTGCAGCTGCTGGCTTTTAATATTTGCAGCAGTGGGCGGACCTCTGCTTTAACAGCAGTAAATCATAAAAGCAGAACTAAACCCATCGATTTAATGGATTCAAAAAACAATACCGGCATTCCAGGAATGTAACCAACTGTTAACGGTCACATTTGCATGTGTCCTCAACCAAACGGTCAAACCAACAAATGGCTGGTGTCGTAACTGATCCCATGTGTGGCACCATGACAGTTGCAGATCAAACTGAAGCAGCTTCCTTGGCTATAAAGGATAGGAGGGTTTAATTCCACTTTAAGGCTGTCAGCAGATTTTTTAGGGGTTACTGCAACATACAGATCGGACACTTTTGACACTTTTTTGGGACCATTGACAATTATACAGCGATCAGTGCTATAAAAATGCACCGATTACTGTGTAAATGTCACTGGCAGGGAAGGGGTTAATACTAGGGGGCAATGAAGGGGTTAACTGTGTGTTCCCTCAGTGTGTTCTAACTGTGTGGGGGATGGGAAGGACTAGGAGGAGACATTGTTTTTTCCTACTAATGGCCCGTACACACGATCCGAAAATCAGACAGATCGTCCGACTTTTTTCGCTTAATATTCACAAGTAGAAATTGAATAGGTTACTAAAGTCACGAAAATTCTCGTACGACAAAAAAAAAAAAAAAAAAAAAAAAACGAAAGTGATGTCATGTTGTAATGTATTTGTATTGTATTTTCGGACGACAACTATACGGACTAAACGAAAATCGTACGATCTGGTATCGTACATGGAAAATTTTCGTGCTTGTCCGATCGAATAATAAAAATCGGATGAATTGTCGTGATCGGCACTCGAAAGCGCTGTACCAACGATCCGATTATCGTACGATTCTTCCTCGGATGATATTCGGATCGTGTGTACGGGCCATTAGTAGGAACAAACTATAGGTTTCGTCTTCCCTGACAGCACAAATCCCAGTGTTGGCACGCATAAACACGATCGCGCGTGGCCAGGGTCGATCGTGCTCGCCGGCCACGCGCATCAGGTTCCCCGCCGTGCAGCGAGCGCGCACTCTGGAGGCCGAAAAAAAAACAAAAAAACATAAGGCCGTACCCGTACGGGGTTTTGCCCAGAGAAGCCATTCTGCTGCAGTACATCTGGGTGAGGCGGACGGGAACCAGTTAATTTTCTAACTAAATTTCCACTTTAAGAAAAGAGAAATAAAAGAGAGAAAGAAAGAGGCCAATAGTCCCGATAGCCCTGGGCCTCAAAGGTTTCTTGAGGTGTAGCGTATCCACAGTTCCATGTTGTGCCAAATTTAATTTGGGTATTTTTAAATTGTTAATTCACACCCCCGCGCAAAAAAAAAAAAAAAAAAAAAACGTGACTAAAAAAGGTATAAAAGTGTACTTATGATGGGGTCAATAAAAGATAATGACAAATTTAAATTAAATTGCACAAAAATCTAAAAGGAGGTTTGGTTAAGCCAAAGATATGAAGACATTGAAACTATAGACCGCGCTCTAACATATTAGCAATAAACAATTGTGTAAAACAAAAATCTAATATCCAATCTTAAAGTGCTTAGTGCAAATAAAAAAATATATAAATATTTTGTAAAGAAATAGAACTTCATTTGTCTCCTTTTCCTTTTAAGACAACGTTCATATACCTTGCACCTCCATAACATACTGTAATGGCAAAACATTTATTGACTTCAATATTTTCCAAAACAGTTTCTATTTTTACAGAAATGTTGTCACAACTCTTCCAATTAATTGGCACTGCTATCATGTAATTACGCATATCATTAACTGCATATCGTTTACGGTTTTGTCATTGGTATGAAATATAGGAAAATATTTACTGTATATACTCGAGTACAAGCCAAGTTTTTCAGCCCTTTTTTGGGCTGAAAATTGCCCCCTCGGCTTATACTCGAGTCAGCGTACCCGAGTTTGTGACATGCAGAGTCAGACGGTGGCCTTGCAGTGTTAAAAAGTCGCGCTCCTCCTTGTGCTGTTCCATGATAGGCGGAACACTCTGTTTCCCAGCAGACACTGTGTTCAGTGTTCCGCCTATCACGGATGCCCTCTCGTTCGTGATAGGCGGAACACTGAACACTGTGTTCGCTGGGAAAACGAGTCTTCCGCCTATCACGGAACAGGACAAGGAGGAGCGTGACTTTTTAACACTGCAAGGCCACCGTCTGAATATGTCACAAACTCAGGTACTGTACACAGATCGTCAAAGTGATGCTGCAATGGGCACAGTGAGGTCAGGCCTGCAAATGGGCACAGTGAGGTCAGGCCTGCAAATGGGCATTGTTGACCCACTTTTCCGCTTACAGTAGCTGCTGCATTCTCACCCTAGGCTTATACTCGAGTCAATACGATTTCCTATTTTTTTGTGGTAAAAATAGGGCCTCGGCTTATACTCGGGTCGGCACGGTATTTACTACTAGGTATTCATTCAATTATTTATTTTACATATCCTTTTACAATGCGGTGCTGCACTGCTGAGCTGCACAGACTTCCATGAACTTCCCATACATAAATCCCTGAGTCAATGTAAGGTATATCCCATGGATGTCCCTGCATCTTCGTGGCATTGGTGGGGTAATACGCTTAGCAAGCTCAGTACAGGGAGATGTTAGCACTACCCATGGCATTTCTGTAGTGCCAAGTGATCTAAATTGTGCATATATTTTTTCTTGCAAGCGCCAACGAAGGGCTAAACTATTGAATTGTAATTTCAGTTGCTTTTTAAAGCAGAAAATAAACATTTTATTGAATGTATAAAAAACTTCCTAAGGACGTCACTCATTTATCTCAATATACTGTACATGTACTATACTGGACTATTTTATGTTCTGAATGGAATCCTCACCTGTACAGCAGGTGGTCTACAAATGTTATACTATATTGAACTTCTACTCACTTGAGGATTACAAATATACAACCAAAGCAGTTTATGTAGCTATATTTGGTGGGCCATTCTTAACAAACAAGATGCAGGTAAAATGAAAAATGATAGGAGACGAGAGCAACTTAACAGAGTAAAGCGCTGCTGTGGTCTAATGTGTCTGACTCTGCAGCGTGCCCTTATGTCCTCAGCTTCTTGGAAAGCCGATAAAACAATACGTGGCGTGGAAGCGATGCATACATCTACAAACACAACAGGCCACCTGAGAGATTAAAGTATGCAAATACAAACTACTTACACCGCTAAATGTTATTTGTATGCATTGATTACAAGCTCATTTGTAAATGTCATGGATAATAGTCAGGGTATATCTCATTAACTTGGAGCTGCGTGCAGGTAGCCTATGTTACTCTATGGAGACGCTGTGGCTGTAGGTCCTAATTTGACAGGCATGCAGATGCAAGGCCCCGAACGCAGCCACACTGTATATGACACTTTGCCCGCCTGACTGAGCACTTAATTATACTTTTTACCAGGGTGGATAAAAATCAATGATTAAAAATAAATAAAAAATTTGTTTTTTTGTACTCACCGTATAATCCTTTTCTCTGTCGTCCATGGACGGACACAGCACCTTAAATCTTGACATGTGGGTTATGTTCCTGTTCATAGGAGAGGACTAGGCAGAACATGTTAGTTGTCTTAAACATGCAACTTTAAGAGTTGAACAGCCCCGCCCAGGGGGCGGTCCCTCCGTACATAACCCTCCACCCTGCAGTCAGCAGCCTCAGTTCGTAGAAAAGCAGTACAAACTAAAAAAGGAGGGGTGGGTGCTGTGTCCGTCCATGGACGACAGAGAAAAGGATTTCACGGTGAGAACCAAAAATCTTTTTTTCTCTTTTCGTCCATGAACGGACACAGCATCCTAAATCTTGACATGTGGGACGTCCAAGCAGTGTCAGAAAAAAAACGAGGGGTGAGAACAGCAATCAAAAGAAAACTTAACTTCACCCCAAACAGAGCTCACCGGAGGAGTTGCAACCGCAAACAGCCGCCTGCCAAACCTCGCGGCCAAAGGAAGCACCCGAAGATGCACTCACATCAACCTTGTAAAACTTTGAGAAAGTGTGAACAGACGACCAGGTCGCCGTCTTACACACCTGTGAGACAGATGCTAGATGTCGGAAAGCCCAGGAGGCACCAATTTCCCTGGTTGAATGCGCCGTGACAGGAAAGGGAGGTGCACGCCGCTCAAGGGCATAGGTCTGGATGACGGTCTGCCTGATCCACCTACAAATGGTGGCCGACGAGACCGCCAGGCCCTTCTGTGGACCAGACACCGACACGAACAGTGAGTCAGAACTCCGGAACGGAGCATTAGCAGACAGGTACACCCGTAGGGCACATACCACGTCCAAGGTATGTAGCGCAGCCTCCTTAGGATGCGACGGCTGAGGACATAAGGATGGAAGTACAATGTTCTCGTTTAGGTGAAAAGCCGAAACCACCTTAGGAAGGAATGAAGGCTGAGAGCGTAGTACCGCTTTATCCTTATGGAGAACCAAGTAAGGTGACTTTGAAGACAAGGCCACCAATTTAGAAACCCTTCTGACCGATGTAATGGCAACTAGAAAAGGCAACTTTCTGAGAAAGCATTGAGAGGAATCTCCCTGATGTTCTCAAAGGGAGGTTCCTGAAGTACCGAGAGCGCCAGATTCAAGTCCCACGGAGGAAGCGGTGGTCTAAATCGGGGGAACCATGTGTCGGACCCCCTGTACAAACGTACTTACCAGTGAACGAGTCGCCAGGGATCATTGGAAGAAGACAGCCAAGGCTGAAATCTGCCCCTTAATAGAGCTTAAGACAAGTTTCAGATCCACTCCGCACTGTAAGAACAGCAGGATCAGAGAAACCGAACATGCCCGTGGGCGCTAAGCCATCTCTTCACACATAGAGATGTAGGCCTTCCAAGTGTGATGGTAGATCGTCCGGGAAGAAGATTTCCGGGCCCTCAACATGGTAAATACTGAATCTGACAGACCACGGTCCCTTAGTTCCTGGCTTTCAATAGCCATGCCGGTAAAGCCAGTGACTGTAAAGCAGGATGAAGTATGGGACCTTGAGACAGAAGGTCCTCCCGCATTGGCAGCCACCAGGGAGCATCTGCTACCAGTCTCACGAGGTCGGCGTACTAGGGATGCCGGGGGCCAGTCTGGGGCGATTAGAATCACCAGAATCCCCTCGGCCTCCACTCTGCGGAGCAGACGAGGAAGAAATTTCATTGGGGGGAAAGGCATAAATTAGCCGATACTGACCCCATGGAGCCACCAACGCGTCTGCCCAGGGATCCCTGGACCTGGCCACAAACCTCGACACCTTGCGATTGAGTCGAGAGACCAGGAGATCCACAACTGGTGTGCCCCATTTCTGACAAAGTAATTGAAACACCTCCGGGTGTAATGACCATTCCCCCTGGTCCAGCATCTGGCGACTCAGATAGTCCACCTGACAGTTCTCTACGCTCGGATGTAAACAGCCGATAGAGCAGACACGCTCCTTTCAGCCCAACTTAGGATGTGAGCGACTTCTGACGCTGCGGCCGAGCTCCTTGTTCCTCCCTGATGGTTGACAGAAGCCACCGCCGTGGCGTTGTCCGACTGGATCCTGACCAGATGCCCTTGAAGTCTCTGTGACCACTTGGAGAGGCACAGTCTGATCGCTCGAAGTTCGAGGACATTGATCGGCATGCGAGATTCGTCCGGAGTCCAGCAACCCTGGGTCGACTGGGCCCCCCAGACTCCCCCCCCAAACTGTGAGGCTGGCGTCCGTCGTGATCACAGTCCCATGGAAAGGAAGGAACGACCTCCCGGACTGAAGAGCTGGGGATCTCAGCCACCCTCTCAGGGAAGCCCTGACCAGGTGACTTACCTGAATCCAGAGACAATAGAGATCTGTTCCAATAGGACAGGATCTCCTCCTGCAAAACTCGAGTGTGGAATTGGGCATACGGAACTGCCTCGAAGGAGGCCACCATGAGGCCCAGAACTCGCATGCAAAAAACAGAGAGACGACCATTTGCGAGATGCAAAAATTTCACCGCCAACTGGAGCGTCTGCAACTGCTCCAAAGGAAGGAAGACCTTCGCCTCTGAGGAGTCCAGGATCAAGCCTAGGTACTCCAGACGCTGAGTCGGTACCAACACCGAGTTCTGTATGTTCAGTACCCAACCAATTTCCCGGAGGGTCTGACTGGCTATAGACATGTCCTCCTCTAATTCTGAGCCAGAAGCAGCTCTCAGAAGAAGATCGTCCAAGTAGCCCATGATAGCAATGCCTCGTTGTCTCAGCAAAGCCAGATCGGGGCGAGCACCTTGTTAAAAACCCTTGGTGCCGACGATATGACACATCGCAAAGCGCAGAAACCTCTGATGGCTGTTGCAGATGGGGACATGCAAGTATGCGTCCTTGATGTCCAGGGACACCAGAAAATCCCCCAGATGTAGCGCAGCAACCTCCGTAACGGATTCCATCCTGAACTTCACACCCTCACAAGGTATTGAGGGCCCTGAGGTCCAAGATTGGACGGACATCGTCCTTCCTTGGGACTACCAACAGATTCGAATAGAATCCCTGAAACCTTTTCACCAGGGGCACAGGTAAAATTACTCCGCACCAGAGCAAGTCTTGCACTGCTCCCATCAAAGCAGACCGACGAGCCGGAAGGAGATGAAGATTTGAGGGAAAGATCTGTTTGGTGGACAAGAAGAAACTATCTTGTACCCCTAAGTGACCACCTCGCAGACCCACTGGTCAGAGAGCAGGGAGGTCCAACGAGCTGCAAACACGCTAAGCCGTCCCCCCACCCTTGAGTCGGGCAGGGGCAAAATTTCATGCAGCAGCAGGCATGTTAGCCGTTTGTTCGGCGTACGCGCCCAGGGACGCTTCTGTCCCCCAGCTGGAGCTTTGTCAGTCTGGGAGGCCGGCTGACCCCGACTGACGAAAACATAGCTTCTGCGCAGAATAGGAGGGGCCCGGCCAATGGCGCGGCTCCTTACCCTCAGAGGTCTGCAAGAGAAGTGTGCCCTTACCTCCAGTGACATCCTTAATAATGTCGTCCAGTGAGGTACCAAAAAACCTCTGAAAGGAAATCTGCCAGAGCTCACTTGGATGCGTGTGTGATGAAAAAACTGAAGAGAATGAACAGTGCGTTGTTCAGAAAGCCAGTGCTAGAGGCCAAACCCACTCCAAAATGGCCACCAGACGCCTCAGATAAAAAGGGTGCGGACCACAAGAAAATGGCCGCCCGCAATACCGACCTGCGCCACAGCGTGGCCACGACAAAATGGCGTGAGTGAGACAGCAAACAGCCCAGTCATATGTGGACCCCGGAGCATGTGCTCACCGGCCACCCCTGGAGCCATGGGGTACGTCGTGGCAGAATCAGCGCAAAGCTAAGGACTGGCACGCTCGATGGCCAGAACTGGGAAGACTACAAGGATCCATAATATCTAGCCTGTCGCCCAGCCGGCAGTTGATAGAAGAGATCACAAAAAAATGTAAATAAAAAATTATTCAGGACTCTGGGCCCAAAGGGAGCCATGTCCTTCTTTGCTAGGCAGAAAAAAAAACTGAGGCTGCTGACTGCAGAGTGGAGGGTTATGTACGGAGGGACCGCCCCCAGGGCAGGGCTGTTCAACTCTGTTCAAGTTACATGTTTTAAGATAACTAACATGTTCTGCCTAGTCCTCTCCTATGAACAGGAACATAACCCACATGTCAAGATTTAAGTCGCTGTGTCCGTCCATGGACGAAAAGAGATTTTTTTTTTTTTTTTTATGAAAGCGTTTGTTAACCCCAGAAAAAAAATCCTGTTCCCTTAAAGCAGGTTAAGCTGCACAATCAATGCTTGTGCTGTGTAATTTGGCTCCTTCTATCACCTAAAACACCTGGCTGATCCTGCCTGGCTATACCCTCCCCCCCGTAAACTGACCATGATATAACATGGCTGCTCACCCCCCCCGACACTGTGGTCAGTTTACATGCCCCCGTCATTCGCAGACCTGCCATCTGTCTCCTCTGTACTCTTCTCCCCCCTCCCTTCTGTCTGCTTGTGTCACTGCCCACCCCCTTTGCTCAATTAACTTTTCATATCCTATATAATCCTCACTGCGTCCCAATAACAGGAGCTCCTGTCTGTGTTTTATAAAAAATAAAATAAAAAATTATGCCTCCTTTACCGTATTTCAGAGCGGATCCCCACAATCACGTGAGCAGCCGGCTCTCCCTCTCCTCTCCCGTCCAATCAGCAGGGGAATCTCGGCCCCGCCCGCTGCAGCTGTCAGCCAGGCAGAGGAGAGAGCTGGCCAGTCACGTGATTGTGGGGAGTCATTCTGAAATACGGTAAAGGAGGCATTTTTTTTTATAAAACACACAGACAGGAGCTCCTGTTATTAGGACACAGAGGATTATATGAAGCAGTGTAAGTGGGTTAAGAACCACTTTAAACTTATGTTAATAAGATGCTTGTGGAGTAAAAATCTATCTAAAAATAGTTTTCCATTTAAGATACATTCAGCATGAAATGGAGCTTAGTTATGTAGCATGAGGCTGTATAGTCTGCAATATTTACATTTTTGGTCAATTCAGTCAATCAATCCAAGCTCTGCAACCTGAGATAACACACTGCATTGATGCATTCACACAATTTTACAGTAACATTGAGCTAAAACAAAGTTCAAAAATATTTCTTTATCCCATTGTTTTGTGAATCTATGTACCCTACAAACTGTATGATTGAATCTGTTCTGATATTGCCATTTTACTAACCTGACAGCTTATTATTCTAAATAGGAAACCTTAATTTTGGTTGCAAATATTATTAGATTCTAACTACCAGCAAGAATGAGTCCTTACATTTAAAGAGCACCTGTCATTTTAAATCCATCATGGCAGTGCCCATTAGTGGGCATCCACTCACCTGCTGCCGCCACGTCCCTCACCTTGTTGTGTCACTGCCACATCACCAGCCGTCCCATTACAGTAAATGGGACTGTCGGTGAGTCAACAGTGTATCAGAGGAGGAGCCGCTGCGGGACAGAGATGACAGTTGCACTTAAAAAATTATGATTTAAATTAAGTTGATTTAAATCAAGCCTTTTTACTAGTGATTTAAATCAAATCTACCCGGTTTTTACAATAAAATATTTTTTCCCAGCCCTGTCGGGGGGGGGGGGGGGGGCGCTTTGGTGGAATACCAGGGGTCTAAAAGTTTCACTTTTAAGATAGACAAAAAGATTCCTTGTGTGCTTGCAGCTGACAGCCGGCAGAAGGGAGAGGAGGAAAAGCCAGCAGTGCTGCTGAATTGAAGTGACCATGCGTTTATATGGCCATACACTATACAATATGATTGTACAATCTCCTTTAGATATACCAAAACAATATAATAGGAGGACATACCATTTATCCAATCACTCTGTATGCAGTCAGGCATGCCAGCCCTTGCACTACATCAGGGGTGTCCAACCCGTAGGCTGTGTACGGCTCCAGGGGGTTTGGCATGTGGCCTGGGCCCATCTGAAGAGATGCTGGGGAAGCCAGGCAAATGCACTTGTGGAGGGATGCTGGGGATACTGTGCAACACAGTTGATGGGTGAAGGGTGTGTGCTAATGAGGTCCGCTGGTAAACTCCTTCCTGTATCTTACTAGTTTCTATGTCCCAAATTTACATACCAGCAAATGATAAAGCTTTCTAAGAAATACAGCAAGGGCTAAGGTAAGGCCTTGTTCTCAAAATCAAAGAAAGCCTTTATTTTTTTGCAACCGAGATACTTATCCTTTAAGATAGTGGCACTGTAGCATTTTATAAAAAGCCAATTATGTACATTTTAAAATGAAGAGTTGCTAAATTCAATAAACATTTATATTTATTTTACTACAGTGAGGGATAAGAACAATTTTATTTTAGTGCCGGAAACCCTCTCACACCCTGTTCCTGCCCCTTCCACCATCACCCTGACTGCATAAGACCTACTCAGCTGTAACATGCAGCGTACAAGGACTGGCCACACACAAGTCGCCCTATATTATGTGGCCATTTTGTAAACAAACAATTCTTCGTGCCCTATTTGGGGCAAAGCAACAACTTTACTTCAACCCCCCACATAACCTCAGCATGCACTTTCCGCATTCAGTTCCCCATTTAGCAATGGGAGCCTAATAAAATACCTGGTACTAGGCGGTATGGAAGAGCATGTGACTCATGCCATGTGACCATACTGGCCAATCAAAGTGAATTATAACCTGGAGACTCGTGACTTACATAAAAAAACTTTCCTTCACTCCTGGCAGTTGAACATAACAGGAGGCGAGTAAAAGGAAGATAAGTACATGCTGCTGGGGAGGGAGAGACATGAAAATGACCCTGGTGCTTTGAGCACAGCACAGGTTCAATTTAAAGCAGCAAAGAACATGCAAATACTGTATTCAGCTATAAATTCACAGCAAATATTTTGAAGGGCAGCCTGAAGGCAAATAATAATAATGTTTGACATGACTGCATTAAAGTCAAACAACTTTCAATCTACGTATATTTTTTATATCAGTCCTTCATAATGCTGAGGTCTGCATGGAAATAGAATTTACTCCATCATTAGACATGGGGAAAAATAAAATCACAGAGGAAGGAAACCGTATTATATCATCCAGATGATCTTACCACATTTAAGAAACATTGCGTGAGAAAGGAAAACTGAAAAAACGACATTACCAGATCTTCAATGTTTCCATAGATGTTCTTCTTCATGCCCGATGCCCGTGTGGCTACCCAGCCCCCCAACGTGCTAAACTCCATGGAATCTGGTTCATGGCCTGTGCAGTACCCACTCTCCCCGAGCTGAAAGACATCACATAAAACATCAACATCTGAACTTAAAGCTCATCTATGGTCAAAATAAAAAAATCATATATACATTTCCACATTGTATTTCAATTATTTCTAGCCTACTCCTATTCATCTGAACAATCTTGATTTGTGAACTTACTTTGTGAAGGTCCTACACATTTACCTCCTTGAATTCTGTGACACGTATTCACTATGGCCTGTGAGTAGGCACTGCTGTGCAACTCATTTCACAGAGCCTGCTTTCTTAACTAGAGAGGTGCCGAGAGGAGGAGTTTATGGAGGTGGAGTCCGTACAGGAATTACTGCTTGCAGGCAGCAAGATACCATGGGATATGTAGTCCTTAGAATGTGAACCATAAGGGAAGAGGCAAAGGATGCAGGGAATCCAGGAATGTTGTAGAAAGAGATGGCTAGCAGACATGCAGAACTCACAACATGAAAGGAGATTTTTCAAATAAGTCGATATTGGATTGTCAAAAAATAGGATTTTTATAACAGCTTACCTGTAAAATCCTTTTCTTGGAGTACATCACGGGACACAGAGCGACATAGTCATTACTAATGGGTTATATAGATACCGTCAGGTGCTGGCACTGGCAACTTCCAAAACCGGAAGTACCCTCCCCTATATAAGCCCCTCCCATCCGGGAGCACCTCAGTTTTGTAGCAAAGCAATAAGTGTCCCCAAAGAGGGGCGGGAGCTCTGTGTCCCGTGATGTACTCCAAGAAAAGGATTTTACAGGTAAGCTGTTATAAAAATCCTATTTTCTTTCTCGTACATCACGGGACACAGAGCGACATAGTCATTACTAATGGGATGTCATAAAGCAATGCCAAAATGAGGGGGGGGATACACCATATATAAGCTGAGCGCTATCAGACATGAGGATCTTTTGCGGCCTGCAACACACTGCGCCCAAAGGCGACATCCTCCTGACTTCTAACGTCCACCTGGTAGAACCTAGTAAACGTGTGTACTGAAGACCATGTTGCGGCCTTACAGATTTGAGCCAGGGAGGCCTGGTGATGCACTGCCCATGAAGTTCCAACTGCTCTCGTGGAGTGCGCTCTAACTTTGAACGGAGGCGGTCTCCTTCTCAAGCCATAGGCTTGTATTATGACCTGTCGAATCCACTTGGCTAAAGTAGATTTTGACGCTGCCTGACCCTTTCTGGGGCCTTCCGGCAGAATAAACAAGGTATCCGTTCTGCGAATCTGAGCAGTGGCTTTTAGATAAGCTTTAACTGCTCTTACTACATCCAAAGAATGCAATAACTTTTCCTCTACCGAAGTAGGTTTGGGGAAAAAAGAAGGAAGAACCACATCTTGGTTCAAATGAAACCTCGATACCACCTTAGGAAGAAAGGCTGGATGAGGACGTAACACTACTCTGTCCTTATGGATAACCAGATATGGCTCCTTACAGGACATAGCTGCTAATTCCGATACTCTTTTAGCCGAACAAATGGCTACTAGAAAAATCAATTTCCTGGTGAGAAGCACCAAGGAAATATGCTGTAATGATTCAAATGGTTGTTTTTGTAGAACCGACAGAACCAAGTTTAGATCCCATGGACATATGGGAATATTAACCGGAGGACTAATACGCATCACTCCTTGTATAAAGGCTTTGACTAGTGAATGCGAAGCCAAGGGCCTTTGAAAAAATATTGACAAGGCCGAAATCTGACCCTTGATAGTACTCAGGGCAAGCTTCCTATCTACAGCCCATTGTAGGAAGTCCAGAATCCTACCTATTACGTATTTACGTGGATGCCATTTCTTGGCCTCACACCAGGCGATGTACGCCTTCCAGATTCTATAGTAGATCTGCCTGGATACCGGCTTCCTGGCATTGATCATGGTAGATACCACAGCATTAGAGAGCCCTCTCTTTTTTAGAATGTGGGCTTCAATAGCCAGGCCGTCAAACCTAGGGCTGGTAAGGAAGGGTGGTATATCGGTCCTTGCGAAAGCAGGTCCGGACGATGTGGGAGGGTCCAAGGACTCCCCACAGACATTTTTACAATCTCCGCGTACCATGCTCTTCGGGGCCACGCTGGAGCCACCAGAATCACTGGTTTCTTTTCTACCCTGATTCTGCGGAGTAATCGAGGTAACAATTGTGGCGGTGGGAATGCATATATCAGCTTGAACTGATCCCAAGGGAACACTAGGGCATCCGAGCCGCACGCTAGGGGATCCCTTGTCCAAGAGACAAACCTGTCCACTTTTGTGTTGAATCTGGATGCTAGCAGATCTACATCCGGTGTTCCCCACCGCTGACATATTGTCCGGAAAACCTCAGGATGAAGGGACCATTCCCCTGGGCATAATTGTTGGCGACTTAGAAAGTCCGCCTTCCAATTCTCCACTCCTGGAATGAATACCGCAGATATGGCTGGGACATATCTTTCTGCCCATCTCAGGATGTAATTTACTTCCCTTTGGGCTGCACGACTCCTGGTGCCCCCCTGACGATTGATATATGCCACTGCTGTGGCATTGTCTGATTGAATTCTGACAGGGGACCCTTGGAGTTTGGATGTCCATGCTACTAGGGCATACCGGGCTGCTCGTATCTCTAAGAGATTGATGGGCAGGGCCTTTTCCGCATCCGACCATCTGCCCTGGAGAGACCATTGCTCCAGTACTGCTCCCCAGCCTATAAGGCTGGCATCTGTAGTGACCACCTTCCAGGAAATCGGACTGAAGGATTTCCCTCTTTCCAGATTCTGGGGAACCAACCACCAGCGGAGGCTCTTGCGAACGGAAGGGGACAAGGACATTGGTAAGTCCAGAGCCTGAACCTTTTTGTTCCAGGCTGACAGTATGGCCCTTTGCAACTTCCTTGAATGGAATTGACCGTAGGGTACTGCTTTGAATGATGCCACCATTTTTCCCAGCAGCCTCATGCACAGGCGTATGGATGGCTGTCTTTTTGAACCCACTAAGTGGATCAAATCTCTCAAAGACGACCCCTTTTCTTGAGGCAAGAAAATTTTTCTCTGGTCTGAATCCAGCCTTAGCCCCAAGTATTCCAGACTTTTGACTGGTTTTAGGGCTGACTTGTCTCGGTTGATAATCCAACCGTGATATTCCAGATACTTGATTGTCTCGTGAACAACCACTTCTAGTTTTTCC
The DNA here is from genome assembly GCA_029206835.1 of Rana muscosa. Lineage (NCBI taxonomy): Eukaryota > Metazoa > Chordata > Amphibia > Anura > Ranidae > Rana > Rana muscosa. The sequence continues at coordinate 377,669,245 of CM055127.1, forward strand.
ACTGAGTGGTCTATCAGCAACAAGTCGTCTAGATATGCCATTATCGTTACACCTCGCGTTCTTAGATTGGCCAATAATGGGGCCAGAATTTTTGTGAACACTCTTGGTGCTGTGGCCAGACCGAAGGGTAAGGCTCTGAACTGAAAATGGCGCCCTTCTACCGCAAAGCGTAGAAATTTTTGGTGGGCTGGAAAGATGGGAATGTGCAAATAAGCATCTTTGATGTCGATCGAGGCTAACCATTCCTCCCCTTGTAGGGCAGTGGCTACCGATCGGATCGACTCCATCCGGAAAGTCCTGATATGTAGGAATTTGTTTAGCCCTTTTAGATTTAATATGGGCCTCACGTCCCCGTTTGGCTTCGGAACTGTAAAAGAGGTTTGAGTAAAACCCGCACCCCCATTCTTCCAGGGGAACCTCTATAATTACTGCTTGGAGCAATAATTGTTCCAGTGCCAACAGGAGGGATCCTCTCTTCTGGGGATCCCTTGGCACGTTTGACCTTATAAAGCGGGAAGGAGGGGAGTTTTTTAACTCCAATTTGTATCCCAGATTTACTGCGGAGAGCACCCATCTGTCTCGGATCGTGTCCCGCCAGGTCTCTGAACAACTGAAGTCTTCCCCCCACCCGATTGAGTGGGGGCAACCCTTCATGCATTTGACTTTGGGGGAGGTTTTGTACCTCTCCTGCTCCAGGGCTTCTTGTTACCCTGCAACTGTCCCTGATTTTTACCTCCGGGATTTGACCGAGGAGGCCGTCGGAACTGTTTCACAGCCGATGCCCTAGGGACTGGAGAAGCCGGCCTCTTAAAAGAGGGACCTCTAACTCTATTTTTAACCGGCAAAAGTGTACTTTTACCGCTGGAAATTCTCTGGATATACTTGTCCAGGTCTTCCCCAAATAAGCGCTCACCATGAAATGGGAAGCTGACCAGCAATTTTTTACAGGGAGCTTCAGCAGACCAGTTTTTGAGCCATAGAAGCCTGCGCATATGTACTACAGACAGCGTAAGGCGGGAGGCCTGATGGATTGAATCCTTTATGGCGTCCACCGCAAAGCATAAGGCTCTAGGTAGATCAGCTAGGGCAAGAGCCTGCTGATCTGGCAAGTCCCTTAAGACCTGTTTCAACTGATCCTTCACTGCTTGGCAGACCCCAATAGCTGCCACTGCTGGTTGTGTTACCAATCCTGCTGTAGAAAAAGCAGATTTTAATAAGGACTCCAATTTTTTATCTATTGGGTCCTTGAACATTTGGACATTATCCACCGGACATGTCAGTGATTTATTCACACAAGAGATGGCTGCGTCCACTATAGGGACCTTCCATTTTCTGATGAACTTATCCTCCATGGGATAGACCACCGGAAATCTCTTAGGGGGAGTAAATATTTTGTCAGGATGCTCCCAATCCTGGTAAATGAGCCCTTCCAGTAAAGGATGGATCGGAAAGGAACAAACAGTCTGGGGAGCTTTTAGCGACCCCAACGAGGAGACAGAAGTGGATGATGGCTCCGCAAGTGGCATTTTAAATGCTGATTGGACCATATTAGTCAGGGACTGAACCCATAACCTTTCAGCATGTGATGCTGAGAATGGCTCTTCCACTGTTGATTCCTCTACAACCGAATCGACCTCATCCTGATCCCCTTCAGGTAGGTCGATCCCTGTATGGGACTGTTGCTCTGTTAACAGGCACTCTGAGGGAGGAGACGGAGATCGGGCGCTTTTCTCCTGTGACAGGGAAGCCGCGATCAATGCTGACAATCTCTCTTCCAGCCCTCCCAGAGCTGAGGAAAAAACCTCCTCTGTTACATACACAGGAGCAGGTGAACTGAGGACAGCCACAGTACCAGGTACTCCTGAGGGTGCTCTACGGTCACTAACCTCTGATTCTTCAGGGGAGACTGGTGCAGCCAAAGCATGCCCAAGATCCTCAGAGCCCGATGGAGACCCCCTATTCCTCCTGGAATTTCTAGTCCCGGAGTTTTTAGACGGCATATTCCTAAGCCACAAAGCTGAGGTATTCCAGCCGAAATACACCAGTTACTGACAATAGTCTAGCATAAATGCTGCTATAAGAAACAGTTGGTGTCTACTAATGTGCCTTTCTAGGGGATGCCTGTATCAACCGCTTGCTGTATGCCCTTTTTTAAATGTTGCCAGCTCTGTCTCTGCACTTCATAGCCAGCTCACCACACAATATTGTGATTTTTATCATGCTGGGACGCCCGCACATGCGCAGAAGCGCTGCGGCGCGCACAGAGCGTCATCCCCCAGGCTCCGCCCCCTTTTCCGGCTCACCTCTATATATAGAGGCGCGTGCACGCGCACGCGCGCGGCCACGTGCGCCTTTGCCGCTAATTTTGAAAAAATGGAAACTAGGGACAAGAGCCAGGGCCCCTCTTTGCCGCAGGCCGGGGGATGGACGAGCATTGTAACATGGCAGAGGAAGCAGTTTCCCATGAGAGAACTCACCATCTGCCTGGACTTGCTCTGCTGAGAAGAAACTAGTCCACATGACAAGAAAACATTCCACAGCGGCCTCTAGTGGACAAACACAGGTACCGCAGTCTAATATATTAAATATATATATAAAAAAAAATTATTATTTTTTTTTTCTTGACCACCATTAAAAATTATTACATTTTTTTAGTAGTTACAGGCATGCACAGAATTTTGCGGGAATACCATTAGGTAACAGACAGAAAGACAAATTAGGCTTGGGGGTCCCCCAATAGAACCAAGTTCCTGGGGGCCCCCACTTACCTGTTCCCCGCCGCAGGACTTTGTTTGGTCCACAAAAGCCCAAACTTCACCTATCACGGCAGGCATTGTAATCAAACCTTCAGGGACCGGGTTCCCAAGGATTCCACTCCCCTGGACCTGTATAGCACCCTGCACAGAAAACATCTTGGTCGTGGGTATGACCAGAGCTCTGGATCCCAGGGTCCAGCTCTCCTAAGAGAAGCATTACAGGCAAAACCTTGCTCTTCTCTGCAAGGCCCGGGTACCGACCGTTTAGCTATGAAGCTTTTTTGGTCGGATCCGGAATAGCTTACTGAGGCCCAAAAGAACCTGTACGCAAGCTCAGTGAAAAACACATGTTTCTTCTTGGCCAACACCTTAGACACTGGCAAAAAACTGAGGTGCTCCCGGATGGGAGGGGCTTATATAGGGGAGGGTACTTCCAGTTTTGGAAGTTGCCAGTGCCAGCACCTGACGGTATCTATATAACCCATTAGTAATGACTATGTCGCCCTGTGTCCCGTGATGTACGAGAAAGAAATAACTATTGTTTGTATTGGTATTACAATGCTGAAGTTATAAAATTACAGTATACTGTGACCATAGAACTTTTTTAAAACGGAATATATTGTATAGCGCATTTGGATATATTGTACATTATGGTCAGAAATTCTCCATTTTGTCAGGTAAATATTCAATTACCGTATATACTCGAGTATAAGCCGACCCGAATATAAGCCGAGGCACCTAATTTTACCACAAAAACTGGGAAAACGTATTGACTCGAGTATAAGCCTAGGGTGTGCCTCACTTTGCCTCACTGTGTCCATGCCTCACTGTGTCCATGACTAGACTGACGTTTAACATGGGAGTCTATGGAAGGGGTGCCCGGCTTTGAAAAATCAGTGCTCCCCGGGCGTAGGTCTCCCGGACAAGAAACCTTGCAAACCTGTAGATGAAGAGGGGGGCTACATGTGTGCCAAGTTTGGGGTCCAGAGGACCTACGACCGGCCAGTACCGGGTCCCCAAAGTCACCAGAGAAATTACCGTTTAACATGGGAGTCTATGGAAGGGGTGCCCGGTTTTGGAAAATCTGTGCTCCCCGGCCGTAGGTCCCCCGGACAAGAAACTTTGCACACTTATAGAGGAAGAGTGGGGCTACATGTGTGCCAAGATTGGGGTCCAGGGGACCTACGGCCGGCCGGTACCGGCTCCCCAAAGTCCAGGAGATCAGGCGCAAAAAGGTGACTCGAGTATAAGCCGAGGGGGGCATATTTACAACAAAAAATTGTGCTTAAAAACTCGGCTTATACTCGAGTATATACGGTATATTTAATATCTCTAGGCAGCAGGTTGTTTTCTAGGCTCTTTCTTCACATTTACAGGGTTAGGGTTCATGCACACTGGCTTAAAAAAAGGCTGGAGGAAAAAAAAAATTGCCTCTGAATGCGGAGCTAAAAATGTGCCTCTAAACGACTTAATGTGCATTTTTTTAAGCCAGTGTTCATGGACCCTTAAAGCTGAACTCCAGGCAGATATTAAAGACACAATTTAATGTAGCTCTGTTAATAAAAAATTATTTAATATATTCGTATTTACCTCAATTGGACCTGGTTAAGTGGTTAGGAGCAACTAGTAAAAAATGGCTGTTGCACTTGAGAGTTTATTTATTGAACAGAAATGTCAGATACAGCCAACACATTTCAGAGCATTTTAGGGGAATTGACTCCCCATTCTTTAGAGCTTGAACAACAATATGCAACAGAATTAGGAAGGAATGTGCTAAAAATGCAATTTGAAACAGTAAGGGCAGTCAACTGGATCTAACAGGTCTGCAGACACGCTACTGTTATCATGGATCTACCACCTCAAAAAAGGAAGAAAGGAGGAGTAACCACCTTATTTGTTAAATGGAAGTATACCCAAAGCTTTTTTGGTTGTAGTTCTCTTATGGAACGCTTTAAGAACCGAGTGATCGGCAATGTTTCATGGCTCGGTTCTCAGTGTAAAGCCTCGTACACACGGTCGGACTTCAAACAAACTTTTCCGTGGATTTTTGTCCGAAGGGAGTTGGCCAGGCACACCCATAGCATACACACGCGCGGACTTTTCTGCAAACTTTCCCAAAACTTTCCCAACAACACGTGGTTTTCTGCTCTTTACCGCTACCCTTTGGTCAACTGCGAAAAGTTTGTCCGTTGAAAACCGAAAAAGTTTGTCCGATGGAGCGTACAAACAGTCGGATTTTTTGAAAAACGTGCTCATTTTGAAGTTTGTTGGCAAAAAGTCAGACCGTGTGTACAGGCCTTTAGAGCCGGTGGGGGACCAATGCTGCATCCAGCTAGGCAAGCATGATTAAAAAAATTTTTTTTTTTTATATATTCCCATACTTGTCTTTTAAAATGTTTGCTTGCAGTTCAGCTTTAAGAACTGCATTGCTGAGCAAACCCTATGACAGAGCTCAATAGCTGATGCTCAAATACACACAGATAAAAAAGTCAGCTGATCCACTTCTCCCTTTCTCCTAGCTCAGCGGGACTTCAGACATTGCTTACCCTCATCAAATGTTTAATTCTAAAAATAAAATAATCTCCTAGATTTAAAAACGCAACATGGTGGATAGAGAAATTAACCATGCTGGGGCATTGTAATCTGACTGGCTACACTGATCGGTGACTGCAGCCAGCTAATCAATACAAATTAGGTCCTTTCGACAAAAGTCGATCTAACAATTGACTTCCGTCGAACAAGGGTTTCTTAAACTATGAACACAAATCATGGACATAATGGATAGGTAGGCCCATGGCTATGTAGTAAACATAGCCTAGTTTATCCAAGTGCAAAATGAGGAGCAATATTGAAAGCATACTTTATGTTTCAAATTGTACAATCTGGGATGTATTCTATATACAATGAGGTTAATGTATTACAGAGAGTGTTTGTTTCTATAGGATGAAAGTTTAAGATAAAACACACACACACACACACACACACACACACACACACACACACACACACCTCTGAAAACCGTTGAAACAAAATCAACGGATAGGACTGACATCATTTGGACATTTATTGAGGACTACAGCGTATGCAAGAAGGGGGTGGAGAGAATTTATTTCGCTCTACTTTACTAAAACTTACAAAAAATTGTGAAAAGTGCCTGCAACCTGTTATAAGTCTACGGTTATTTCTTTGCTGACATTTGGTAATATTTCTCTTCTTGGGTCCTAGTAGGGTATTTTTTTTATTTTTTTTGGATGATCAGATTAAAAAGTCTTCTAGGGATTTTTCAGTTAGAATGTGAAAAAAAAAAGAAGAAGATTTGCTGGGAGATTAGGCATGTTACAAACAGAGCAAATCCAAGTACTCCAACATCCTTGGGAAATATTTTGTCTGCATAAGACAGAGCAGATTACCAAGGATTCCAAGCATTACACAGCATTCCAAGGATTACCACTTTACAAATCGCACTAGAAAACCATAAAAAAGTCACAATATAAAAGTTATAGGTAAAGCCTGCTGGGTTTTTCTTGCGTACTCTAACAGTGGGATGTCATAAAAACTTTGTTTCCATCCACATGGGAAGGTCTGGATGTTCCCTGACCACCTGTGTGTGGGCTCTGCCTGTTGCATTCTCCAACAGATAAAATAATAAAAAATAGGAAAAGAGGGTGCCCCTCATAATGGCCACAGCAAGTGGGCAGAGCCAGGAGCTCAAGGGTGGAAATGCCACCACTGATCAAATTTAAATTTTTATCTTGAGCAGGGTCCTTTAGGTGAAAATGCATGCCGATTTTGCATGATGCTTATAAAAGTCCTTGTATATATCAAATGTTATTTCCAACTCCTAAAGAATAATGGCCAAGCAACAGTGTCTTGCTATCAAAAACGCCCCAGCCCACTGATACTTCCCTTCGCTGAACTCCCCATCTGCATCTTTACTCTGTTAGGGCTCTTGTAACTTCCTGATGCTTTTGCACATGGGGGGGGGCGCAGTAATTTGCCAAAAAAGTCATAAAAGTTGACCACCCCCCTCCTCCTCAATGCTTTGTCTCCATGGCTGCGCTCTCCGTTGGTTCGACTCTTACCTATCTCATCGCACCTTCAGTGTCACAACTCCACTGCCTCCTCTCAAACTCCTCTTACTGTTGGGGTCCCCCAAGGTTCTGTCCTTGGACATCTACTATTCTCGATCTACATGTCCTCCCTGGGTCAGCTGATAGTCTCCCATGGCTTCCGCTACCATTTATATGCCGATGACAACCAAAGCTATATCTCTGCCCTTCAGCTCAGCCCATCAGTCTGCTCACGCATCACGGATTTACTAACAGACATATCAGACTGGATGTCAAACCACTTCCTCAAACTGAATCTATCTAAAAAACTGAGCTCTTAATACTTTCTCCCCCACCTGCCCCTTCCCCTGACTTCGCCATCAAGATCAATGGCACATCTATCAGTCCGTCCCCACATGCCAGGGTGCTAGGGGTAACCTTAGACTCTGAACTGTCCTTCCAGGCCCACATCCAATCCCTGTCCAAATCATGCCACCTTAGCCTCCGCAATATTTCTAGAATACGCCCCTTTTTAAGACTCATCTACCTTTCCAACCATTCAATGTCCTCCACCCCTCTCTGCCAATCCCTCCATTGGCTTCCACTCACCCAACGAATAAAATTCAAAGTACGAAAATTAATTTACAAAGCCATCCATAACTCTGGCCCCAGCTACATCACTAACCTAGTCTCAAAATACCAAACAAGCCACTCTCTTCGGTCCTCCCAAGACCTCCTGCTCTCTAGCTTCCTTGTCACCTCCTCCCATGCTCACCTCCAGGATTTCTCCAGAGCTTCTCCCATCCTTTGGAACTCCCTACCCCAATCTGTCTGACTGTCCCCCAAGCTATCCATCTTTAGACTATCCCTAAAAAAACATTTTTTCCGGTTCTAACTAATACACCATTTTACTTTCTCCGTCAGCCCATCCCCCACAGCTATTACATGTTGTATTAATTGACCCTCCCTTTTAGATTGTAAACTCCAATGAGCAGGGCCCTCCGATTCCTCTTGTACCAAATTGTAATGTAACTAACGTCTGCCTTCATCTTGTTAAGCGCTGCTTAAAATGTTTGTGCTATATAAATCCTGTATAATAATAATAAATAATAATTAGATCCTCATCTAAAAGCCTTGTATGCACTACTAGTTTTTTTTTTTATTCGACCCAGCGAGTTGAACGAAAAAAAAAAAAAGGAGGAAAAGCTGGCAGCTCAGATCAAAGCCACGGTACTAACAGTCTGATGTTAGTACAGCGATCTCCCCTGCTGTGCTAGTGTGTTCTGACAGGGGGGTGGCCCCACCGTCAGAACACTCCAATGAGCGCTCTCAGCCCTGATCGGGAGCCAGTCAGCAGACCTTTTTCAGTCATGACCCTTAGGCTTAAGTCACAACAAAAGACCAACACAATGTGCTTAAACTGAAAGCACAAACTGCTCTAATGTCTCATGTTTTTATTGAACACACACGTGCCGAGTGCAGGGTTGAAGGGAGCGCCACGTGCCGAGTGCAGGGTTGAAGGGAGCGCCACGTGCCGAGTGCAGGGTTGAAGGGAGCGCCACGTGCCGAGTGCAGGGTTGAAGGGAGCGCCACGTGCCGAGTGCAGGGTTGAAGGGAGCGCCACGTGCCGAGTGCAGGGTTGAAGGGAGCGCCACGTGCCGAGTGCAGGGTTGAAGGGAGCGCCACGTGCCGAGTGCAGGGTTGAAGGGAGCGCCACGTGCCGAGTGCAGGGTTGAAGGGAGCGCCACGTACCGAGTGCAGGGTTGAAGGGAGCGCCACGTACCGAGTGCAGGGTTGAAGGGAGCGCCACGTACCGAGTGCAGGGTTGAAGGGAGCGCCACGTACCGAGTGCAGGGTTGAAGGGAGCGCCACGTACCGAGTGCAGGGTTGAAGGGAGCGCCACGTACCGAGTGCAGGGTTGAAGGGAGCTCCACGTACCGAGTGCAGGGTCGAAGGGGGGGGGCGCTACATACCAAATGCAGGGTTGAGGGGTGCGCTTCATACGAGGTGCACCTTGTATGGCGTGCAGGGTTGAGGGGTGCGGTGTGTACATCCAAGCCCTCTATTGCATTACAGAGCTTTCCTCCGAAGAAAACTTGAGCGTAGAGAACGGCTACTACTTACATCGTGTCTATGCAGGTTGCCTGTTTAAGAAGGAGGGTCCACCTATGTATGTAGATTTCCCGCCCCCTCCTTCCTCTGCTAGAGATCGATGTGTAGAGCAGGGAGGGCTCTGAACGGCCATCCGGAGAGGAGCGCAGTCAAATGTAAATACAAAAGAAGACCTTCAGTATTTACAAGAGACAGCAACGAGCAGCCCGCATGTAACCAGCGCAGCTACTTTGGACCCCACAAGAATGACTGGGCCTTGGGCAGCTGCCCCTTTTACCCCGCGTTAAAGACGGCCCGGCTTAATGGGTGTGTTCAGTGAAGACACGAGAAATTCGAATTATTTGCATATTATCAGCTGAAGCCTACTATGTTTGTCTATTGTTGTGATTTAGATGAGGATCAGATGAAATTTGATGGCAAATTACTGCAGAAAACCAGTTCATTCCAAGGGGTTCACATACTTTTTCTTATCACTGAACGCAGCTTTTTCACATATTTAGACCATGTGTTGGACTTTGTGCAGTCCCACTCCATGTAGAAAAAAACTAAAATAAACACAATCCAATATCTAGTCATACATAACTAGACAGAACACTATAACAGCAGCTGATGACTTTTGGCAAAAAAATAAAAATTCTTAAGCAAACAAATCAGAACATGACCAAATATATTCTCAAAGAGCAAGCAAACAGCAGACTATGTTTTAAAAAAATACCGCTAACCATGTAAATCACCCCAATAAATAAAGTCGTTAATCTCGCGTTCCCTTTCCTCTAATGTGATCTGAAGCAGCCTTTCAATAATGTGAGCAAATTGCCTACACTTAATTCTCTCAAGAACTGATGTGTTTTAATGTACAGCCATCTGGATGGGTTTCCTGTATGCAACAGCACCATCTATTAGTGATGCAGATCATGCATTCCTGTACATTAAATAGTCACTTGTTCCTCATTTTTCTATATTAGCTCGGCTTTGCCATCTGTACAGCACCTGAGTTGGAATAGATGCCCTTAAATTGCAACAAAAGCGCGCGGTCCCAGTGAAATTATTTTCAAAGCTCAGCAGTCTTGCATTAAACGGTACAGACTCAACCATCTGTGAACGCGGGGTTTATGGTGTACCAGGCTATCAATCAGAGGTAATCCATTTTGGTTAACTGAGAATTTCCACTCCGGTAATATGTCAATAAAAAAAATGGAGAAAAAAAATAAAAAAGAGCATCCGGGACAATCATATTCATTTACAAAGGCTTTTGAGAAGTACAAAAAGTGCAGTTTGTAATAGACGTTTCATTTAGAAGGATCTGTATTATTAGCTTCAATCGGGGTGTCTGAGAGGAGGAGGAAATGGACGCCAAATCTAAAACATGTTACCGTTAACAGCTTGAGTTGTAAAAAAGGAGTTTTAGTGAAGTTGATGAAATGTAGGAGTTATATTGGCATAACATATGTTGTTCATTGGTAGAATGTCCGTGATAATGCTATAATATACTTGTGCTAACCTAGAGAACAGAAAGCAGAGACTCAACCAAACCGGAGCTCTTGCGATTTCTGAAAGTGGTTGCGATGAGATTGTGGAGGCAATCGTAAAAAGACGTTTGGACGAATTGCTAGGTAACAGAGAGCCATAGGCACCACATCCCTTGATAATCAAAGTATTGATAGAGACAGGAGAATGGGATTTTTAAAGGCGTCACACAGACAAATTATTTTATAAAAGTAACAAAATTTATTTTGATATTTTTAAAACCAACATTTCATATGTAAAACAATCATACAGTAACCATGCGATTGTGGTACAGAAGTAGTGACCTTGACTCTACATGTTTCGCCAAACTATGGCTTCTTCAGGAGACTTTTATAAGAACAGTGGAACCTTGGATTACGAGCATAATCCGTTCCAGGAGAATGCTTGTAATCCAAAGCACATGCTTATCAACGCGAGTTTCCCCATAGAAGTCAATGTAAACAAAGATAATTTGTTCCTCATTGACTTCTATTGCATGCACAACCGCATGTGGTCAGAGGTGGGGGGGGGGGGTGCCGGAGAGACTCGGAAATACTCGGAGACCACTCGGGTGCACTTGGAAACACTTGGGAACGGAGTATTTCCGAACGTCACCAGCAACCCCGCACCTCTGGCCAAATGTGGTACTGCACACCTCAGCGGCGTGAATCCTGCTCGTTTTGCGAGACAACACTCGCAATCCGAGTCAGGATTTTAAAAAAATAAAAAATAGCTTGTATTGCGAAACGCTCATTAACCGCGTTACTTGCAATCCGAGGTTCCTCTGTACTGCATACATAATTACTAGAAGTTAAAGCAAGCATTTTAGTCAACCATGCGACTAGCATTCATCCAACTAGTGCAAAACGGCACATAAATGTATAAAATAAATCATAACAGTAGATGGTACATATATAAAAGTTCTCAAAAATGCATACACTCTAATTGAAGGGTCTCCTTTGATCGTCTTCAATTGTATGCGTTTTTTAGCACTTTTATATATGTATCATCTACTATTCTGATTTATTTTATACATTTGATACATATATAAAAGTGCTAAAAAACGCATACAATTGAAGACCATCAAAGGAGACCCTTCAATTCAAGTGTATGCATTTTTGAGAACTTTTATATATGTACCATCTACTGTTAGGATTTATTTTATACATTTATGTGCCGTTTGGCACTAGTTGGATGAATGCTAGTCACATGGTTGACCAACATGCGGTCTTTAACTTTTAGTGATTATGTATGCAGAACTTATAAAAGTCTCCTGAAGAAGCCATAGTTTGGCGAAATATGTAAAGCCGAAGTCACTGCATCTGTACCATAAATCGCAAGGATACAGTATGATGGTTTTACATATAAAATGTTGGTTTTATAAATAAAAAAAATTGTTACTTTTATAAAGTAATTTGTCTGTGTGGCACCTTAAAAATCCCATTCTCCTGTCTATCCATACGTAAAAAGAAGTTACTTAAAGTATAATTAAGTCCAAAAGCAAAACCTTTATTATATTGCAGCTTAGGCAGGCCATACACCTATAGATTATTTGCAGATTTTCTATGGTTAGATGGAAAAAGTGGGAGATTCTTCCATCCACACAGTTCAGCGTAGATGAAGGAACCTGTTCCACTTTTTCCATCTGACCATAGAAAATCTGCAGATAATCTATAGGTCTAAGGCCAGTCTTAGATTCACCTGGTGATATGGCCAGTTATGTACACGGGACGCTGTTAAACGGACGTACAGAGGCAGTTGGACACTTTTTTTCAACTGCCTCTGAACACATTCAATGTTATCTTATGTGACCATGTACACACAGTCTCGCTTTTTGCCGTTTTTAGGCAGTTGCGTTTAACAGCGTTTCTTTGAAAGCAAAAAAATGGGTTCAGACGCCGAAGATTTCCACGTTTCAGACACCAAACGCAGCTAAAACACGGTACCGGCGTTTTCGTTCATAAGAGTTTTTAAAAGGTGCCCTATTTTTTTGACATTAAAAATCTCAAAAATTATGGAAAATTATGAAAAACCATTAAAAAATTGTAATTGCTTGCAATGGTTCATAGACCATTTATATACCCTAATGAGCCCTTGGTCCGAACCAATATATCACTAGCATTGCTGTTATCCGAAGTATAATTGGAATTTGACCCATATGTTGTTAGATATGAACAAGCAACTTGTGGCAGGTGACATGGCAAGTGGACAATCCGCAACTTGTGGCATGTGATGTGGCAAATGACAATCCGCAACTTGTGGCATGTGATGTGGCAAGTGGACAATCCACAACTTGTGGCATGAGATGTGGCAAGTGGACAATCCGCAACTTGTGGCACGAGACGTGGCAAGTGGACAATCCGCAACTTGTGGCACGAGACGTGGCAAGTGGACAATCCGCAACTTGTGGCACGAGACGTGGCAAGTGGACAATCCGCAACTTGTGGCACGAGACGTGGCAAGTGGACAATCCGCAACTTGTGGCACGTGACGTGGCAAGTGGACAATCCGCAACTTGTGGCACGTGACGTGGCCAGGTGATGTGGCAAGTGGACAATCCACAACTTGTGGCAGGTGATGTGGCAAGTGGACAATCCACAACTTGTGGCAGGTGACGTGGCAAGTGGACAATCCACAACTTGTGGCAAGTGACACGCTAAATACAAGTACACTGCTGCTCTCTCAGCTGCTGCTACCCACTCCGGTCTCACTACATGGCTGAAATCGTTAAATAACACTGTTTTTTGAGCTTGGTGAGGGTCTTTTGATGTTATCCTAACTAAATGTTTTGCGGCATGCAAACGCGGCTAAACGGGCGTTTTAAACGCCGGTTTCAAGGTGTCAAAAAAAAAATAAAAAAATAAGAAGTTCAGAGGACTTTGCCCCAGCGTCCCGTGTACATGGGGCCTAAGTCTGTTTTTCAAAACAAGCCGCTCTGTAAGCAGTTAGAGGGATGAGACAAACCATTTACCACAGACAGGGGTGCTTACAATGATCAGATTTGGATTTCTGAGGTGTGTCTAAAAAGTTTGGTGAATGGTCCGATATCTAAAACGGCAACATGGGCCAGGCGCGAGCACATGCACATGGCTATCCAGAGACACATCGAGAAATGCCACCTAGCGTGCAGTACCTGTGATCAGAAGGGTAAACCCCCTGCTGGTAGTGGATTGTACTCAGTGCAAGAGGCAGGGTCACAGTGCAATAGAGCAACGAGTGAACATCAAGTTCTGCTACAAATTGGGGAAACCGGCAAAGGAGATGCATGAAATGTTGGTGCAAGGTGTACGGGACGAAAGCCATGAGCAGCAAATGTGTTTACGCAACGGGAAGGCCATGACTGAGGATGAGCCACATTCGGGTTGGCCATCAACAAGCAGAACCCCAGAAATGATCGAGCGAGTGGGACAAATGCTGGCACAAGAAAGACTGCCTCTACGATTGATGGCAGATGGCGCAATCGTCCGCAAAGATTTGGGTAAGCAGAAGATCTGTTCCCGGTTTGTGCCGCACAAGCGGACAGACGAACAGAGCAAAAACGGATGGAAACCTCTAGAAATTTCATTGCCATTTGTTGACCAGGATCAATCCTTTCTGTGAACCATCCTCCAGTTGGATCTGGAATCCAAGCAATTCTTGGCTCAGCGTGGCACACCTTTTCTCGATCATCCACCGGACTCCCCTGATCTGGCACCTGCAGACTTTTCTGTTTTCCCGCTTGAAGAGCATCATGAAAGGCGCGTGGTTTGCGGAAATGACAGCAATCCAAGAATGTGCGACAGCGGTTCTGCGATCGATTCCTAAAGAGGCCTTTGATGACAGTTTCCAGAAGCTTTATAAACGTTGCCAAACGTGTGTTGTGAAGGATGGCGATTATTTTGAAGGCCAATAAAGGCAATTTGTTTGTATCTTCTGTTTTGTTTGTTTTCTGATACCACGCGCCAAATTTTTTAGACACACCTCATACCATACCCTTATCCTAAAAGGAAAAAACTGCTTAGAAAGTATGAGTTGGAATTTGGCTTCAATTTGTTAGTGCATCTAAAACAGCTAGTATATCTAACACTCCCCTCTCCCAGATTAACAATGCTGCTGTCCAAAAGGTGCCCCTCTGCTTCCTCATCCAGAGTGGTGCTACTCCAATAAGGGGGGCTGGTACTAGCAAGACCACCAGGTAAAAAAGCCTGAAAAAAAGGAAAACGAATGCAGCCACCACATCTAAGCATTGATAAGCTGCAATATATTACATTTTAGTTTTTTTTTTTTATAGGTTTTGGATAGAGTATGGAAGAGCAAGAACTTTTGTCTGCAACAGGGACACAGACAAAATAAAGCGGTCAGTTGTGTAGACGAAAATGCCTTGATGATGTCAGAGGAGAATGGGATGACTGGTTCGAGATGATAGAAAAGCAACAGTAACTCAAACGACCACTCATTACAACCAAGGTATGCAGAATACCATCTCATAGCACAACATATCGAACCTTGAAGCAGATGGGCTACAGCAGTAGGAGGCCACACCAGGTGCCACTCCTGTCAGTTAAGAACAGGAAACTGAGGCTACAATTCACATAGGCTCACCAAAAATGGACAATCGAAGATAGGAAAAAAGTTGCCTTGTCTGATGAGCAACGATTTTAGCTTCGACATTCAGATGGCAGGGTCAGAATTTGACGTAAACATAAAAGCATGGATCCATCTTGCCTTATATCAATGGTTCAGGCAGGTGGTGGTGGTGAAATGGTGTGGAGGATATTTTCTTGGCATACTTTGGGTCTCCTAGTACCCATTGAGCATTGTTTAAATGCCACGGCCTACCTGAGTATTATTGCTGACCATGTCCATCTCTTTAGGACTTCAGTGTACCCATCTTCTGATGGCTACTTGCAGCAGGATAATGCACCATGTCGTAAAGCTCAAATTATTGCAAACTGGTTTCTTGAACATGACAATGAGTTCATTGTACTCCAATGGCCTCCACAGTCACCAGATCTCATTCCAATAGAGCACCTTTGGGATTTGGTGGAACGGGAGATTTGCATCATGAATGTGCAGCCGACAAATCTGCAGCAACTGAGCGATGCCTTTTCAATATGGACCAAAATCTGAGGAATGTTTCTTCAATCTATGCCATGAAGAATTGAGGCAGTTCTGAAGGCGAAAGGGGGTCCAACCCGGTACTAGCAAGGTGTACCTAATAAAGTGGCTGGTGGGTGAATATATTTGGTATAAACTGGCATATATAGTATAAAATACTATAAACTAGCATGTCTGGAATAAGCTTGGTATATGGCCAAAATTGGCACAAGCAGATAAAAAAAATCATTCAGTTTAATAGAAACTGAATGAACAAGCTTGTTATCAAAGAAAGTTATGACGGTTCAGTCCCCCGCTGGCAAGCAATGGGTTATCTTTTTTCTTTCATTCAATTTTTATTAAAAGTATAACTAAAAGGCAAAATGTTTTTTTTTTTTTTTTTTTTTGATAGAGTGGGGATGGATTAGAACACTTATTTGGTTTTTATTTCTGTCTGGATCCCCATTAGACCCCTTTCACACTGAGGCGCTTTGCAGGCGCTAGAACGCTAAAAATAGCGCCTGCAAAGCGACCTGAAACAGCCACTGCGGTCTCTCCAGTGTGAAAACCCCGAGGGCTTTTACACTGGAGCTGTGCGCTAGCAGACGGTAAAAAAGTCCTGCTAGCAGCATCTTTGGAGCGGTGTGTATACCGCTCCACCACCGCTCCTGCCCATTGAAATCAATGGGCACCACGGCTATACCGCCAGCAAAGCGCGTCTACAGAGGCGCTTTGCAGGGGTTTTTAACCTTTTCTTGGCTGCTAGTGGGGGCTAAAAGCGCCCCCACTAGCGGCGGAATAGCCCCGCGAAATTGACGGTAAAGCGTTACCGCCGACGCCACCCCCTCCCCAGTGTGAAAGGGGCTTTAGGGAAATTCACCCTTTCTATTTGTCATTTTTGCCATTATCATTGAAAGTAAAGTTGTCCCCAGAAAAGTAATAGATGGGAAATCTTCCAATGGGGACACTAGTTCTTATGACCTGGGGGGCCCCAAAGTATTCCCTTAACTTGCAGGTATTTGTCCTCACTTCCTGTCTTGGCTATGGGACAAGAAGTGAGGGTAAATCTACCCAATGGGACACAGATGGCAAGAAAAAAAAAAAAAATGTTTTCATTACAACAGTACAAGCATAGTACAGAAATGCTCCTACTAAGGGCAATACAAATGAAAGAAACAAAACAAAAAGGTGGGGGGAAAACTGAACAAAAAAATCTACAGCAGTGTAGTATGGCCGTACAGTAAAATTCCAGGTATAGCCATTTTGAATCAGTATCATTATTACACCATTCAACCCAGGGTTTCCATACATAAAAGAAAGGTGACATAGGAGATGAGGGCTCAGGGATGGAGCTTTTTCATATGCAAGGTTAGTTCTCACTAAGGAAAGGACTTCGGACGGGTTAAGCACCATTTGGGTTTTCCAATGACCAACTATGACAGTTCTGGCTGCCAGTAAAATATGGGTAATCAAATCGTGGTATATAGTTTGGTAGCTCTTGATCCCCAGGTCCAATATTGCCAACGCAGTGTTAGCGGGCAGCAGAACGCTCATAAGATCCAAGATTTTTCAGAAAAAGTTTTCACCAAAAACTAGTCCAAACATGACCACAGAATGTGCATTTGGGTGCCCACCTGCCCACATTCCCACCAACATAGCAGGGAATTGGTGGAGGAAAACCCAGCCAAACGATATGGGGTATAGTATCAATGAGAGGTTATTCTCTGCATCAATTCCCAGTGGTCCGTTCTGTGCATTGCATGGTAAATAGAAGTAAAGGCTTCAAGTCATTGTGGGGTAGAATAATGGCAGTTCAGATCCGTCTCCCAACACAGCATGGCCTTTGATTTAGTGAATGCCAATTTATCTTGAAACAAATTGTAGAATAACAAAATACCCTTGCTAGGAGGCGTAAGTGAAGTATGACATTTCTACACCTTGGGATGCGTGGTTAATGAGGGTGGAGGGTGAAAAGAGATAAAGTGGAAACACTTAGAAGTACGAAATAAAGCCCTTTTGGAATTTAAAATTCCTCCAATTTGCCCATGCTTTTAGGTTTACGTTTATAAAGTAGATTATTAACAGACACAATGTCATGCTGGGGCAGCTAGCTGATCAATTAATGGAGGAAAAGAGCTCCCAAAAACATGGATGAGCAAACTCGCCTCTTGGTTGGGTTGACTGCATACCAAGGAGGTATTAGGAGCTCTCTGTGCCTGCTGGGAAGTTTTTGTTGGCAATAGTAACCCCTTCAAAGAGTGTGGTTTCCATAGGTCAGATAACAGTAGGGTGTATAAGCTCAGAGCAGGTGCCAAGGTTGATTATATGTCGAGCCAGAAGGTGTCTTGAGGGTTTGAACCAATGTTTAAAAAGGTAATCAAGTTGTACCGCCAGGTAATAGTCCTTAATGTTCACCATTTCCACATGGGTTATCTTTTCAACACTTGGCAATTTTTTTTAATATTTGGCTAATTTTCACAACCCACATGTTGACAGACAGTATCCTGCCAATTCTGCCCACAATTTAAAATCACTAGGTGTGAAAGCGGCCTTATTGTCAATGAGTGACCAGATATTTTCCAGAATTTATATACAATCAAGGATATCAACATGAATTCACATACCAGTCTTTCTAAATCCTGCCCTGTGATACCAGACTCCACATGAGCAGTCAGGTTCTTCTCATCTATCCATAGGATTCTGCTCTGTAGGGATAAAAAAGAAAAAACAAAACAACACACATTTAGGGTACCGCCAACATAAAAAGTCTAACATTTCTATAAAGTTCTGTCCTGTACCTAGGTGAAAGAATTTCTGACATGCTTTCTGAATTAATGGGGTTGTAAAGGTTTGTTTATTATTTTCTAAATAGGTTCCTTTAAGCTAGTGCATGGTTGGTTCACTTACCTTTTCCTTCGATTTCCCTTCCAAATGTTTTTTTTCTTTGTCTGAATTTCTCACTTCCTGTTTCTCCTCAGTAAACTTCACACCATCATCCGAGCAGTGTTTAGTCAGCCAGAACAGCTTACTGAGGAGGAACAGGAAGTGAGAAATTCAGAAAAAGAAAAATAACATTTAGAAGGGTAATCGAAGGAAAAGGTAAGTGAACCAACAATGCACTAGCTTAAAGGAACCTAATTAGAAAATAAAAAACGAACCTTTACAACCCCTTTAATGTGGAACTGTAGTTCAGACATTTTGGGGAGGCTGGGGAAGGGTTATATTCCACTGGGAAAGTTTCCCCTCACTTCCTGTTTTGGAGACTAGTGACTGGGAAAAAAATATATAGGCTAGGTTCACCTTTAAAAAATAAAATGCATGCACGTTTTTTCTTCAACAGAAGCCTGCAAAGAATTGCACTTGTGATCAGTGGGGTAAGGAACGTGCTTAGGAACAGGTTACACCCTAAATACAAGTAGAACATGTAACATGTTCCTAAAGGTGAGCTTTGCCTTTAAGGCAGGGGTGTTCTACCTGCGGCCCAAGTTCGGCTATGAATGCGGGCCTACACAAAATCGTGAACTTACTTCAAAAAATGTTTTTTTTTTTGTAAAAAAGCATTTACACTTAGTGAACACATGCAGCTGAAAAAAAAAATTGGTCAGTGTCCTTTTACTCGACTTTTCTAAGTTTTATCTTCCCAAAGAAAAAATATCCCACTCTTCACAATCACACCTTATTCGTGTCATCAGTTTTCGGCAGCACCTAGGTTTGTGAGCAGAGGTCGACCGATATATCGGCTGATTTTTGGCACTTTTTAATTAATCGGCATCGGCCGATTATTCCAAACACAAAAGCCGATTTAAAAAAACAAAAAAAACTTCAGCGCGGCTTGCAAATAACGTCTTTCATAGAAGTCAGTGTGTAGAAGTTCTCAGTTTAACCATTTAAAGACTAAATCTTTTCTGACACTTGTAGCTTACAAGTAAAAATCCTGTATTTTCTGCTAGAAAATCACTTGGAACCCCCAAACATTATATAATTTTTCTTAGCAGAGACCCTAGGGAATAAAATGGCGGTTGTTGCAATATTTTATGTCACACTGTATTTGCGCAGCGGTCTTTCAAAATGCAATTTTTTGGGAAAAAATAAAATTTAATGAACGTTAAATAAAACTAAACTTTTTTTTTCCGTCAAAGTTTTGATTACCTGTTTTTGTGCCCGATTCCCTTACCGAAGATGGCGGCGGCAGCACCCGAGAGCCAAGAGAAAGATCGGCTTCAGGTGCCGACATCGCGGGCACCCAGGACAAGTGTCCATATATTAAAAGTCAGCAGCTGCAGTATTTGTAGCTGCTGACTTTTAATATTTTTATTTTTTTGGGCGGAACTCCGCTGCTTTCACACTGGGGCGGGCAGGCGTTGGCAGTAAAACGCAGCTAGTTTTAGCTGTGCTTTACCATCATTTTAGTGGTGATATTCGGCTGCTAGCGGGGCACTTATAACCCAGCTAGCGGCCGATGAAGAGGTTAAATGCGCCCGTGTACCCCCGCTGCAGAAGCGCTTTGCAGGCGCTTTGGCAGCAGTGCCCATTCATTTCAATAGGCAGTAGTGGTGGAGGAGCGGTATACACCGCTCCAAAGATGCTGCTTGCAGGACTTTTTTTTTTAACGTCCTGCTAGCGCACCGCCTCAGTGTGAAAGCACTCAGGCTTTCACACCGAGACTGCAGGGGAGCTGTTTTGCAGCCATTTTTACAGGTGCTATTTTTAGCCCAAAAGTGCCTGAAAAACGCCCCAGTGTGAAAGGGGTCCAACTGTTAGTTTCCCCCCCCCCCCCCCTTCATCTCATAAAATCTAAAAAAATCGGCCTAACATATCGGCATCATATATCGGCCCAAAAAAAATCGGCATCATATATCGGCCATAGCGATTTCTAAATATCGGCATCGGCCAGAGAAAAACCCATATCGGTCGACCTCTATTTGTGAGCAACTATTTTGAAGGATGAAGGATACAAAGAGGCAAAATTAGAAACACAATACCCAATGAGCACCTTAAGCATTAGGAATACATCCATCAAACCAGATATTGATGTGTTAGTTTATCAAAAACAGTTTCAAATCTCGCACTCATTTTATGTTGCCCTCTTAATTAAAAAAAAAAAAAAAAAAAGTTTTATTACTCAGATAATCGGTACATTATCTTTGTCAGTGATTGTTAAACTTGTGATCTGCCAGACTTTTTCTGCTCATCAGCCATCCTTTTTAGCATATTTTGTGTGTGGCCCAAGACCATTCCTCTTCTGCTAATGTAGCCTAGGAAGGTCAAACGTTTGGACACCTCTGCTTTAAAGGATGTCTTAAGCCTCGTACACACGGCCGAGAATCTCGTCAGGAAAAAAACATGTCGTTTTTTCCGACGAGATTCTTGATAAGAATCTTGTCCCGGCCGAGTGTACACACGCTCGATTCAAAAGAACCGCCGTTCTTTTGAATGGAAAGAACGCAGTGACGTCATCGACTACGACGAGCGTGCGCTCGTCACATTCGATGTCGCCGCCATCTTACTACACCCTACCTATGCCTAGGAAGCTGCCGCGCATGCGTCAAAGTCATTTCGAGCATGCACGGGTTTCCACGGCGACAAGTAAGCGTACACACTCTCGGGTTTCTCGTCGGGAAACAGGCCGACGAGAATCTCGACGAGAAAATACAGAGCAGGTTCTCTATTTTTCTCATCGAGATTCTGGCCAGTTTTCTTGACGAGAAACCTGAAAGCCTCGTACACACGGCCAGTTTTCTCAGCAAGAAAGCTCTCCCGGCAGTTTTCTTGTCGTTTGACGAGAAAACCGGCTGTGTGTACGAGGCTTAGTGGGTCACAGCCAGAAATAAACACCTGACAGAAGTGTAGCCCTTTAACCACTTGCCGACCAGCCGCCGCAGTTTTACTGCGGCAACATGGCTCGGCTGGGCGAAACAACATTATGTTACGTCACTTTGCCCTGCAGCCACTAGGGGCACGCTCGCCCCCGGAGCCAACGCGAGTGCCCGGCTGGCGTGATGATCGCCGGGCACCTGCGATCGCTCGTGACAGGGGAGAAATGACTGATCGTATGATCAAACAAAGTATGAACAGCGATCTGTCATTTCCCTTAGTCAGTCCCATCCCCCCTTCAGTTAGAACACAGAGAAGAAACACAATTAACCCCTTGATCGCCCCCTAGTGTTAACCCCCTTCACTGCCAGTGAAATTTTTACAGTAACCAGTGCATTTTTATAGCACTGATCGCTGTAAAATTGTCAATGGTCCCAAAAATGTGTCAAAAGTGTCCGATCTGTCCGCCATAATGTCGCAGTCCCAATATAAAAAAAGAAAAAAGAAAAATCGCAGACCGCCGCCATGATGCCGCGTACACACGATCATTATTCACGGCGGTTAAAAAAACGCCGTGAATAATGACAGGAAAAACGAGGGAACCGCTTGGTTCCTTACACACGGTCGTTTTTCCCGTCATTTTTTCTCTTGACGAGAAAAACGACCGTCTGTGGGCTCCGCAGCAGTGTTTCCCTATGGGAAAACTGCCGCGGAAAAAAATGCTGGAAAAAAACGACGAGAAAATTTAGAACATGTTCTAATTTTTCTCGTCGTTTTTTATGCCGTTTTTCTCGACGAGAAAAACGACATAAAGCCCACAGACGATCGTTTTTCTCGGCGAAATGAAAAAATGCCGTTTTTCTCGTCGAGAAAAGCGGTCGTGTGTACGCGGCATTACTAGTAAAAAAATAAAAATGCCATAATTCTATCCCCTATATTGTTGACGCTATAAACTTTTGCGCAAACCAATCAATATACGCTTATTGCGTTTTTTTTTTTACCAAAAATATGTAGAAGAATACACTTCGGCCTAAACTGAGGAAAAAATTGTTTTTTTTTTTTTTTTTAATTTAGATATTTATTATAGCAAAAAGTAAAAGATAGTGTTTTTTTTCAAAACTGTCGCCGTTTTGTTTATAGTGCCAAAAATAAAAACCACAGAGTTGATCAAAGACCACCAAAAGAAAGCTCCATTTGTGGGCAAAAAAGGACGCAAATTTTGTTTGGGTAAAGCATCGCACGACTGTGCAATTGTCAGTTAAATCGACGCAGTGCCCAATTGTAAAAAGTGCTCTGGTCAGGAAGGGGGTAAAATCTTCCGGGGCAGAAGCGGTTCATCCTAACATGATGGCCGTGTCCTAGCGAGAGAGTCTGGTCTCCCCGCTACTACCTGTGTGGATATAAATGCTGGGTTATCTTCCCAACACTCCCTGAACTGAAGTGGCTTGGAGAAGCTATGAAATAAGTTCAACAGAACAAGTCCTGTTCAATGTGACAAACTACTACTAGCCAAGTAAAGCGAAGCTATAAAGACAAATAATATCTGTTTATACTCTGGAGCAGGAGTCTTATGAAGTAGATTAATCACATGTGCTGAGCTAGGAATGCCAGGACCTTGATGGGGCGGCCAAAAAGCTGGAATTTACCTTTAAAACACCATAACATGCACAAAACCTTTATATATCAATTTTATACTGTTTATTGAGCTTCTTCTGGTCTATGCCATCTTCTGCATGCACAAGGAGAGATGAACTTACCGACCTGGCCTATATCACCTGAGGAATTAAATGTTAACTATCACCTGTATCCACTCTATTCTAAATATAGGGGCTAGAAAACTATAAAAAGATAACCCTGAGCAACAGGTGGCTCATGTTATCCACTATTGTTGCAAGATCTGGAATAGAAAATTGGGGTTGTTCCCCATAGCAATATAAGCGTTACACTTTGTCTTTTCAAACTGGAATCTGACTTGTAATTAGAACAAATTGGTATACTTCCCTTTGTCAGAGTCTGCAAAATTCATACTTCGTTGTAAATATACTCCTTTAAAGTGGTTGTAAACCCTTTTTTTCTACTTCTACCTATAGGCAAGCCTAGAATAAGGCTTACCTATAGGTAATAGAAATATCTCCTAAACATGCGCCGTTTAGGAGATAGTGCCGTATCTTCCCTAGCCTGTGCAGTTAATGGCGGCTCCCGTGCGCGGGAGTGACGTCACGCGGCTCCGGCGAATCACAGAGCCAGAGGCCGCGGCCCGGAATTCTTTTCCGGTAAGTGGCACATAATGGGCTAGTATGCGATGCATACTAGCCCATTATGCTTTTCATTTGAAGGCTTTGCAGCGAGCAAAAGAGGAAGTAAAACCCATCAGGGTTTACATCCTCTTTAACCAGATGTGCAACTAGAACCTTAAGGGCCTCCGTGCAAGAAACCATAAAAGGGCACCCCTGGCCCCCTTCCCACGGACCCCGGGGGGTTTTACTCTCATCATAGGACCCTTTATTACAGTCCCTCAGCAGGCCACTTCCTGTAGTCTTGGGGTCCCCCCCACGGTGGCGGAACAGAGCTCAATCGCAAGTTCCGCCACTGGTGTCGGTTTTAATATATATATATATATATATTTTTTTTTTTTTAGGACCCCCATCAGGGGGCTTTTGCGAAATATCAGGGGTCTAAACCAGGGATCCTCAAACTATGGCCCTCCAGCTGTTGCAGAACTACACATTCCATGAAGCATTGTAAAACTCTGACATTCACAGACACGACTAGGCATGATGGGAATTGTAGTTCCTGAACAACTGGAGGGCCATAGTTTGAAGACCCATGGTCTAAACAGACCCCTGATGTCTCACTTTTGAGACAGAGAAAAGGGACTGAGGACAGATTCATCAGTTCCTCTCTCTGCAGCCTCAGATGCAAAGACTGAATGAACAGGAATAGATCTGTACAGAGCTTCCCGTTCATTCATAAATTGAAGCATAGTAAAAACAGTTTACTATGCCTCAGCTATAAATGAACAAAAAAAACAAAAAATTAAGACAAAGAAGGAACCTGTAAAAGGACACATTTACCAGCCTCTTTCCTGCTCTTCATCCTGACAGATCTCCTGCAGCAGTCGGTGGGAGGGGGAAACCCGGCAACACTGCGTGTGGGGGGGGGGCAGGGAAGCACACAGGTGCCCGGGGCGGCAGGACAGGGATCAGGAGGTGGCGGGAGCGGCATGTAGAGCAACCTATGCCCTCCATTTTGTTCCTGCAGCCGCTGAATGTCTGTGGGAGGGAGAGGGGGAGAAGCAGGCATTCATCGGCTGCAGGAAGGAAAAGAAAGGCATCGGATGCTCTACATGCCGCTCCCGCATTCAGCGGCTACATGGAGGGATCGGTTCCACCGCATGACTATCCGTGCTGATCACTGGTGCAATGCTTTACCGGCTCCTAATAAAAAATAACGAATGCACATTTAGGTGAACTTCTCCTTTAAGCCCTTTTTCCCTTTATTGTCATCTGATGATCCTGGCAGTTACACAATTCCTGTTCTAGTGTGACAATCCTGTATTGCATCTATGGAGGAGCAGCAACAACCCCCTAAAGGCCGTACACATGGTCAGAATGTCGGGAGACATTTGCTGGTACAAAAAATACAAGCCAACATTCTGCCCATGTGTACGTCGGTCTGTCCGACAAAAGTCAGCTGTTCAGCCAGCTTCTGTCAGACCCGCATTCGGGAAAACCAGCAGCCGACCGACTCCCAATCAGTGCTCTCAGCCAATGGCAGAGAACATTAATCAGAGTGTTCTGGCACGGGGGGGGGGGGGGTGCCCCCTCTTTCAGAACACAACAGCTCAGCAGGGGAGATCGCGGGACTAACCTCCCATGGTTAGTACAGTGGCTACCGACCAGAGCTGTCTGTGTTTTTCCGTGCAACTGTAGTGTGTGTACCTGGCTTAGGACAGAAGTGCTATGAAGTAGGGTAGAGTGAGAGGTGTAGTCTGTAGTCCTAACAAAGGGAGAAGGGCATTTTATTTGACAGAAATTGGGACAATGCCAACAGATAATAGTGCAGGACCGGCAGAGAGCACGGGAAATAATTGGCTCTCAAGATCTGGCAGGATCAATGGGTATTTTTTGCACTTGTTGATCAAATAACAAATCACTTTGTATATTTAACGGACCAAAAAAGGAGCAAATAAGAAAAATTAGTTTGGGGCACACACACAAAATGATTGGCAGGTGTCTCACTTTCTGCCATTTTCAAGATCTATCGTATATCTAGCCTTTTTTAAACATAGTAACACAGTGCCCAAGGCTTTGCAAATCTAGTGAGCGCTCTTCAAATTGTGTTCACAGAAGAGACACCCATTTAAATACAATTACTGTGTATAAATATGCCTTCAGAACAATTAACTAAAAACAGTCATTCAGCGGTGAAAAATAGGAATACTGCAAATCCAGCAGACAGATAGTGATTACATAAAAAGCACGATCATCAGACCAAAAATGTGTCTGGCATAAAATTTACATGAAAATAGCAAAGATGAAAAAAGTGTTTATTTATAACCATTTTAATTATCTTCTAAAAACTTACCATAATAAGTGATACATTTACTAACAAGAGAGCCAATGTTCTATTCAACTTACCATCTGTGAAGTATCTAATGAGACAATGGTTCTTTTCTCATCTTCAGGACACTCCAATGCATTAGATACACTTGTTCCACCTGCATTACAAAGCAAATGTTCATCTATCACAACAAATCCATTTTACTGAAATGAAGACACCGATAACCAGGATGGCTGACACAACAGGATGTAGTGATTCAGAGTCAGATGTGGACATGAAAGGACTAGGGGGTCTCATACTAGGGGCACATGGAGATCAAATAACCTAATACACCAATGTAACACCTGTCATTTAATCTTTGCTGAACCTCACGTCTCTCCTGTATTCCTGCATGCTAAGCAGTATAAAGTCTACTCTGAGGGTAATCTCTATAGAGGTTGAAAAAAGCAATTTCTATGGCAGATGCAATACTTTTCGATTTTATAGGCTCAGGTTTGACATCAGGTCACAAATATTTAATTACTTCCCATCCCGGCTATTGTAGAATGACGGCCACAAGATGGCTCTAGAATGCCGGGAGGACATCTATTGACGTCCTCGGGCCTCCCGGCCGCTGGGGGGCGCGCGCCACGTCACTCAGGTGCCGCGATGTCCGCCAGGTACCCGTGATCGGCAGTTAGAGGCAGGGACGTGGATTTCTGTGTGTAAACACAGAGATCCACATCCTGTCAGGGAGAGGAGACCGATAGTGTGTCCCTTGTACATAGGGACACAGATCGGTCACCTCCCCCAGTCAGTCCCCTCCCCCCACAGTAAGAATCACCTAGCAGGGCACACATTTAACCCCTTGATCGCCCCTAGTGTTAACCCCTTCCCTGTCAGTCACATTTATACAGTAATCAGTGCATATTTATAGCACTGTTGGTTCCAAAAATGTGTCAAAAGTGTCCGTTGTGTCAAAAGTGTCCATTGTGTCAAAAGTGTCCGTTGTGTCAAAAGTGTCCGTTGTGTCAAAAGTGTCCGTTGTGTCAAAAGTGTCCGTTGTGTCAAAAGTGTCCGTTGTGTCAAAAGTGTCCGTTGTGTCAAAAGTGTCCGTTGTGTCAAAAGTGTCCGTTGTGTCAAAAGTGTCCGTTGTGTCAAAAGTGTCCGTTGTGTCAAAAGTGTCCGTTGTGTCAAAAGTGTCCGTTGTGTCAAAAGTGTCCGTTGTGTCAAAAGTGTCCGTTGTGTCAAAAGTGTCCGTTGTGTCAAAAGTGTCCGTTGTGTCAAAAGTGTCCTTTGAATATAATTTTTGAGGAACTTTATATACAATAAAGGAAACAAAGCCTTATTAGCCCTGTCTTGCTATAAAGCAGTCATCAACACTCAACCTTCACAGAAGTCAATGAGTCTATGCCAAACCACATGAACACAGGTTCTCGCTCTGCAGCCCACCATCCACCTGCAATATGTTTGGTTGAGCTGCAATCTATAAGCTAGAGTATCTAAAAGTAGCAACAGCAGGTTGTATTACAGCCAAACTGAAGGCGCGCACAGATAATTTAAATGAATGCTGAATAAACCACTGAAGCTTCAAGCCCTGTAGTCAAGTTTTCAGTCCATTTGGCATTGGCATTTTTTAAAGCACTCACAATGACAATCAAAGCACATCTCACTAAATAAAAGGGGAAGCTTAAAGTCCTATTGATGCATTGTGAGACTCCATAGAAGTCTATGACAAAGCTCACTAACAGTACCTGCAGCTTTTGAGAGGCTTATATTCAGTTAACTTTGTTTTGGAGGTATTCCAGGTATGAGATATCCCAGGATGCACTGGGAAACCAACAAGTGAACCGGAAAGACATCATCAGCAGTCACTTTCGGTTTATGTGAATATATCCAAGAAGTGTCTGGTGCAAATGTCACATCTGGTATGCAGCGTGAAGCAGCAGAAAGGTTAGTGGGGTCTGGACCAGAACAGAGCCACTAGCAGACGGCACATGGTGTGCAACATGGGAACGCTAAAGCGGAAGGTGAGCGGGGACCGGAGAGAGAGGACTGAGTGGCAGAGATCAGCTGGGGGACTGGAGCAAAAAAAGAGTAGCAGATGTCACACAGCGTGGGAGCAATTTAGCAAGCAATATAGCGGGAGGTGTGCAGGGACCAGAGAGAGGAGGATCAACAAACCAAAGGATCAGCAGAGCTGGGGGGTTACAACTGACCCGGGGCATCAGCAGAGCAGGGGGGGTTACAACTGACGCGGGGCATCAGCAGTTCTGGGGGGGGTTACAACTGATGCGGGGCATCAGCAGAGATGGGGTACTACTGATGCGGGGCATCAGCAGAGATGGGGTACTACTGAGCGGGGGGCATCAGCAGAGATGGGGTACTACTGAGCGGGGGGCATCAGCAGAGATGGGGTACTACTGAGCGGGGGATCTGCTGAACAGGGATACTACTGAGCCGGGGTTCTACTGGGCCCTTTTAAAACACCACACAGACACGGGGCATTTTCCAAGTTTCAAAGAGCCTCAATAAATAATCAAACTAACATCAAAAACCCAACAAAAAAGCATGTTGAAGCGGTAGGCGCTTTAATGTGTGTTAAAGTCAAAGCAAGTGTAAATGAGCCCTTAGATGACGGGTGGTACAGACAAGTCCATGTTACTGGGGAAGAAAGACTAAAAAAAATTATAGCCAACACAGTCAGCAAACTTACCTCCAAATGGTATCACGCAGACATTATGTTTGCAGGCCAGGTCCACAATCCGTACTACATCTTCATGACATTCTGCACAAGTGAAAAATACAAGACGTTCATGCAGAAGCATTATACCACAATAAACCTTATATTCAAACTCTAAATTACTGCATTTGTTATTTTGAAAAGCCTGTATTGGAAAAATGCTGGCGATAGAACTAATAATTTTCTGCATATTAATTCTTCATGGTTCACGTAGCTACAGGTAAGACCTTTGCCTACATATTTTGTGCTGAAAGGTATCCCTCTCCCCCTCTCTCTCATCTCAGAAGGTTGGAAGGTATGAAACTGTAGGGTGCATAGTTGAGGAAAAAAACCTAAGAGGTCATCTGCAAGCTTGTTCAAAGTGGTAAAGAGTAATAGCCCATGGCAACCATTAAAGAGTGCTGCTTCAACAAATTTTGGTGATGTGAAATATGGTGGCTTATATAGACTACTAAGCTTTAAACATTACCACTCCTTTAATGCGCTGTTATTAAATTGAGCCTGCATTACCAGGTATGGTACAAAACGAAAACATATTTCTGAGCCTAGCAGTTCTAGTTTATCAAATTCACGTGCCATAAATTAGCTTGACTTCTACACAAAATTAAATTCATTGTAGGGGGTTCTCCACTAACTGCACAAGTGAAAGCAATCTGAAAGCACTCCATGCCCCCTATTGGTCTTCCGTCCCAATTTACTTGGGATCACGACCTTTATTGTAATCGGTATCCTGTTTTAAATTAAAGCAATGCTTTACTTTGTTACATAATGAAAAAACATTTCAATGGAAGGATAATATTTCACAGTGGGCGTCTCCCTTAGAGAGTTAAGAATTTGTATTTTTATGGAATTCGAAGGTAAAAAAAAAAAAAAAGGGATAAAAGGCTGGAGGCCAAGTCAACTCTCTTAATTCAACCTTTCCCAACCAGGGTTCCTCTTAGGTTTGGTGGAGGTTCCTTAACCACTTGCTTACTGGGCACTTAAACCCCAGTCCTGCCCAGACCAATTTTCAGCGCCTATGCACTTTGAATGACAATTTTTCTCATTTTCTTCCCACAAATAGAGAGCTTTCTTTTGGTGGTATTTGATCACCTCTGCAGTTTTTATTTTTTGTTTAAAAAAAATGTAAGAAGTTTTTAAAAAAAAATATATTTTTTTATATTTTGTTATAAATTTTAGCAAAACAGGTAATTTTTCTCCTTCATTGATGTACGCTAATAAGCCGCACCGAGAGGTGGCACTGGTGGGCACAGATAGGTGGCACTGATTGGCACCAATGGTGGGCATTGATAGGCGGCACTTGTGGGCACTATGGACACTGGCAGGGGGTACAGATTGGCACAGATGAGGCAGATGTGCCTCCTTCCTCTTCAGGACCGATGTCCCTTGCACCTAAGCCGGTGATCGGCTTTTTTTTTCTCCTCACGCTGCCAGCGTGAGGAGAAAAAAAAAAACTATTACCGAGCTTTTGTTTACATCATGTGATCAGCTGTCATTGACTGACAACTGATCACGTGGTAAGGGGCTTACCTCGGCCCCTTACTCGGATCTGTGATCACCCGAGTCTCAGTGACTCGGGTGATCAGTGTGCGCTCTGAAGGGGCGCGTGAGGAACACCTATTGACGGCCTCTCGGCAATTGGGGTCCGCGCTGTGGCGTCATTCAGCTATAGCGCGGACCCCTAGTGATGACCACCAAAAATAGGGGACACCACAATTCTTACTGTCCGTTTCTTTTGTGTTATTATTCATCTCAATATTATTACTGAAAATATTTCTAGAGGGTTTGTTAAAAATAATTTGCCATGGGTGTCAAATACTCCGGGAATACCACATTCTTCTTTTAATTAAAGCTTCCTACACCTTCCTGATCATGCTAATGTACTGTGAGCCGTAGGTATAATAATTTTTAGCGGGTGTTCCCAGAGATCTGAAAACGATTTCAAGGGCTCCTCTGGGCTTCAAAGGTTGAAAGGCTGTTTTAATTAGTAAAAATGTTGCAAGTAAGGCAATCTTGCAGATTTCACACCTCCATAACATCTCCAAAATATGCCCCTTTTTAACCGTTGGAACCACTAAGCAACTTATTCACTCCCTTGTTATCTCTCGCCTTGACTATTGCAACTCCCTCCTCATTGGCCTACCTCTCCGCAAGCTATCCCGAATGCTGCTGCCAGACTCATGCACCTTACCAACCGTTTTATTGTCCACCAACCCGCTCCACTGGCTTCCTATTGCCCAATGAATAAAATTTAAAAAACACTAACAATAACATACAAAGCCATTTACAACTCTGCCACGAGCTACATCACCAATGTTATCCCCAAATATCGCCCAAGTCGTCCTCTCCGCTCCTCCCAAGACCTCCGGCTCTCTAGTTCCCTTGTCTCCTCCTCCCATACTCCTCTCTAGGACTTCTCTAGAGCTTCTCCCATCCTCTGGAACGCACTACCCCAATCTGTCTGGTTATCTCCTACTTTGTCCAGTTTTAGGCGATCCCTGAAAACTCATGTCTTCAGGGAGGCCTATTCTGCCTTCAACTAACAACCGAATCTTCCATTTCATCAGTTTATCCCTCACAGTTACTACCTTTTATTTCACAAGTTCTCTATATTCAATTGTAAGCTCGCAGGAGCAGGGCCCTCCTAACCCTCTTGTATTGAATTATATTGGTGCTTTATTGTCTCCCTTTATATTGTAAAGCACTGCACAAACTGTTGGCGCTACATAAATCTTGTATAATATTAAAAAGTGGATGTAAACCCTTTACAACCACTTAAAAACTACAGGCAAGCCTATAATTAGGCTTACCTGTAGCTGCACTGGATATCTCCTAAACCTGCACGGTTTAGGAGATATCCCTGTATTTGCATGTGCCGAAGTCATGCGGCATATGCGCACTTAAGCCAACTGAAGCAATGGCACGTACGTGCTGTTGCTTCAGTTCTACTGTGCCGTTCCCAGCGGCTCCCGCGCGCATGCGTGAGAGTGACGTCATCGCGGCTCCGGCCAATCACAGTGTCGAAGCCGCGATACCCGGAAGTAACCTCCTGAATAGATGTTGCTGGCCGGAGAGTTTGACGATAGTTGGCTGCGGGGGCTTCGTTCTCGGGCAAGTAATTCATAATGAGCCAGTATGCTATGCATACTAGCTCATTATGCCTTTATCTTGCAGGGTGTTTTTTTTTTTTTCTCAGGAGGGTTTACAACCACTTTAATCGTTCAGACTAGCACTCTGTCTGCATTTGGAGCCATGCAACTCTTGCAAGGCTGTCAGATTTTGACATGCAGCTGTGTCAGTGCAGCTGATGCATCTGCATCTCCCTTCATAGGCTTCTTGCATGCAGCTGGTGGCAGATGCCAAAATACCCACCTCCTGCGTGCAGTACGGGCGCCAGCGCTCATTTGAATGAGGCCTAATAAGTGATTTAATTAAGACAATCAGCTACCAACGGGGAAGGTTTATGCTGCACTTGCTCCTGTAGTGAAATAAATGTTATTGCCCACAAAGTACTATTTTAAATGAAAAACAAAAACTAGATTTTTTTCATGACTTGCAATTGACAGCAAATTGGGCAGCAGAGGGGGGTTAAAGAACCAGTAACATCAAGCATGTACTGGAGTACTCAGCATCCACCAGAGAGATCATCTGTCATGTTGGAAAAGCAGCACAGCTGACTTTGGGCCTGTTCACACTAGAACGCAGTGCGCTGCAATGGACTCCTTTTTCATTCATTGAGGTACGTAGTTTTAGGCAGCACATGTAAAATAAATAGGCCGTCATCCCCAGTGTTAGCTTAAACCTGCACAATTTTTTTTTTATATCTGTTCTAGAGAGGCTAAACTGAATCAAATTCCAGACAGCCAGTATACACCGTACTACACAACCTCCCTGCAAGTGCTTCATTTGAATTTAAGGAATTAGTCGTTTCAAGCGTAATTGCATAAAACAGCGATACAATTAGAACAGCTAATATTTAACTATCTTTATTCGGTTTAATTAATGTACAATGACTAATTTGGCTATTCTGAGTGGGCCTTGAGCTATTTGCAAAGTTAACCTACATGCAATTAAATAGCAATAGTGATAATGACGTGTTTAATAATATTTAACCATTACTGTTGTGTACATCTACACTGTTAATTGCCACTTTGAGTCTCAATCCTGCCTAATTGGCGCTGCCTAATCACTGGAGAAACATGTCTAACCAACAGTCCATTTCACATGGGCAGTCAAAGCACCTTGTATACAGTAAAAAGCAGCTTTTCAAGAGGATTAACAGGATTGCTTATTGCCACTTATTCATTTGGAAAATTTAAAGCCGAGTTCCAGCCGTTTTCATGTTTAATAAAATTCAGCAGCTACAAAAAAAAAAAAAAAAAAAAAGTGTATCTGCTGACACTTAACACACACACACACACACACGTCCCAGGATCCAACGATGTGGCTGCCCGAACCCTCGCTTCTCTCCCTCTCCTATTCCCAGCGCTGGAATTACAAGTGTGGGCACCTGACTGTGACAGCTTGCAGCTTCACAGCCGGGTGGGCACTGCGCATGCGCAAGTCACGCTGCACCTCCTCAATGGTCAGGCAATCTTCTGGGACCTGTGACGTGGCCCAGAAGATTGCAGGGAGGGAGAGGGAGAGAAGAACTTCCGCTCAGTTCACCTAGGCGGCCAAAACTGAAGTGGGAGCGGGTACCTGTCAAAACTAGATACCCGCTCTTCTGCCCCTCCCAAAAAAAACAACAAAAAAGACATGCCACATGTGGCATAGGAGAGGGAGGAGTGCTTAAATCGGAACTTGCCCTTTTCAGTGGAGCATTGCTTTAATAAGGCAGAAGCAAAATACTTCTTATATAAGCCAATATACAGCAAAGTTCATAGAACTGTCTGCACTTAACATGGGTAACTGCACAATAATCCGTATTTTTAAGAATGTGCTAAACAGGGATGAATCGATGTGAATTAGCCACAAAGAGCATTATAAAAGCAGAAAACTGCGTGTGTTTTAGTGCACCACAACAGACAGGTATGAGCAGGCCATAAACATTTACCAACTCGCTTCCCTTTTACTCGGCCATACATTTATCACTTATTACTTTTGTGTCGAGTAATAAAAAGGAAGAGGAGTCAGTTGATTGTTTATCTGGGCATACATTTGTTACTTATACAATTTTTTCGTTTAAAAGAACGGTAATCAATAAATCGATAAATATTTTAAAACATCAAATATCTGCACTGCTTGTATTCGATACCTTTCTGCATACAGGTAAGTCCTAGTCAACTGCCGAGAGTGTAGGCAGGGAAATAGCTCATCTAATCTCGATAGATACAGGCAAAGGAGCAAGAGTGGTCCAGAGTGCTGCCCAGCCCACAAAACTGTGTGAATGGCAAGAGCAGCCTCAGCCCAGACTATGTCCAGGTCATTACTGACGCATTTCACCTGGTTGAAATGAAATGGTGGAGGAGACAAAATGTGTCAAAGACGTGGCCTGGGTCGAGGCTGCTTTTACTATTCACACAGGGTATCGTGAGATGTGTGGCACCCGGGACCACTCTTTCTCCACTGACAAAAAGTGGCTACATCTGCTAGGTTGCAATTACTCTTCAGCCGATAACTTCCCACCTTGGTCAATCAATTTTTAAACTGACTTTTGTCGAGCTGGGTGGTGTTTACAAACAACTATGTACTATCTTGTGCAAAACCATTAATCAAAGTCATACAGAAAATCCCAGGTTACGGTGAGAAAATCCCAGGTTGCTGCAGAATTCTCAGAGTAGTAGGTCCAATCGGTATAACGGCACACAGCAGGAGAGCCAAATGTAAAATTTGCTGGGAGCTGCTCATGATTTTTTTTTTTTTTTATTAATACCATATACATTTTAAATAATGTTTAATTTAGAATATTGTTTAATTTAAAAGTTTAGTGGGCAGCTTCCATTGGCTGTCCCGCGGTGTGCGGATATACCGCTTAGACCTATTAAGCGTTTAGGTTCAACCTTTTCTCGTTGTATTGAGTTTTCTGTATGACTTTGATTAATGGTTTTACACAAGATAGTACATAGTCTTTTGTGAACACCTAAAGAGATTTAGGATGAATGTACAGTGGAACCATGGATTACGAGCATAATCCGTTCCAGGAGAATGCTCGTTATCCAAAGTACTCGCATATCAAAGCGAGTTTCCCCATTGAAGTCAATAGAAACAAAAATAATTTGTTCCGCATTGACTTCAATGGCATGCAATACCGCATTCGGCCAGAGGCGGGGGCGCCGGAGAGCCTCGGAAACGGCCGGAAAGGCCCGAAGACAGTTCAGCTGACCTCAGCAAACCTTGGCAAGACTCCGTTCACAAGGCTTTCCGAGGTTTGCCGATGTCAGCGTCGTTCGGCTCCGGCGCCGACCCCCCCCCCCACCTCAGGCCAAACGCGGTACTGCACACCGCTTTGGCCTGAATCCTGCTAGTTTTGCGAGACAACCGAGTTAGGATATACAGTGCTCGCATTGCGAAACTCTTGTTAACCGCGTTACTCGCAATCCGAGGTTCCACTGTATATGCTTCATGACGTCAATAAATCTCCCTGAAGAAGCCATAGAAGGCGAAACATGTCAGGTATCTACTTGAAAGCTAAAATGAATCACAAATTAATGGGATTCTGATTTTATGTACCGTATATACTCGAGTACAAGCAGAGTTTTTCAGCACATTTTTTTTGTGCAGAAAATGCCCCCCTCGGTTTATACTTGAGTCACCTTTTTGCGCCTGATCTCCAGAATTTTGGGGACCCGGTACCGGCCGGGCGTAGGTCCTCTGGACCCGAAACTTAGCACACATGTAGCTCCGTTTCTTCTCGACAAGTGTACAAAGCGCTTCTCTTCCTCTATAAGTGTGCAAAGCTTGTTGTCCGGGGGACCTACGGCCGGGGAGCACCGATTTTTCAAAGCCGGGCACCCCTTCCATAGACTCCCATGTTAAACGGTAATTTCTCTGGTGAATTTGGGGACCCGGTACCGGCCGGTCCTAGGTCCCCTGGACCCGAAACTTAGCACACATGTAGCCCCGTTTCTTCTCTACAAGTGTGCAAAGCTTGTTGTCTGGGGGACCTACAGCCGGGGAGCACAGATTTTTCAAAGCCAGGCACCCCTTCCATAGACTCCCATGTTAAACGTCAGTCGAGGCATGGGAACAGTGAGGCATGGGCACAGTGAGGCATGCACATGGACACCCTAGGCTTATACTCGAGTCAATAAGTTTTCCAATTTTTTTTGTGGTAAAATTATACTCGAGTATATACGGTAATCAATAAACTTAAATTGTTTTACTTCATTTGTGCATTTTTAGTACCTAAAAAGCCCCTCAATAAAATTATGTTTGATTATAAAGAACAATGATGGGGAGACATAAGGCACAGACCCTTCCCCATAACGCATATCTACCCAAGTCATAAACATCAGTTCTGGGTAGACAGTCCTTTCAAATTTTAAAATGGATTACGGTCTCACAAAGCAGGCATCTGATACAGTTTTGTAACATAATCAAGAGGTCAATGAGTAGGTCCCTACTGAAGTGATCAGAAATTAGGTCCCGCATACTTACGTGGCCACACAATGATGTCTGGAATTCTTTTAAACATTCCTTCCCTGAGTGTAAACATTTCGTGCAGGCAATGACCTAGAGACGAACACATTTATACACATACATTAGAATAGAGAAGTAATCCTGACGGACTATTAACGCCCGAGAATGGAAAATGCTTCTAAAAGTATACTGTGTACTATGGAGGACAGACATTTCATGTTCATGTTGCAGATCGTTTCTAATATATTGTCACTTAGTGGAACACTGCAAGTCTTATCCTTACGCCTCATTTTGTTTCCATACAAATCAAACCACTTTTTTAGGCAAATTTTCGGTAAATTGAAGTTTCGTGATATTAGAGTATCATTTGTTTGGTTTAAAAATGACAAACATGTTCTACTTACCTGCTCTGTGCAGTTGGTTCTGCACAGAGCAGGCCAGACTCTCCTCTTCTCAGGTCCCTCACCGATGCTCCTGGCCCCTCCCTCACGCCGGGTGCCCCCAAAGCAAGCAGCTTGCTATGGGGGCACGAGCCGAGGCTCTGTGTGTACATTCAGAAACTGGGCCACGGCTCGGCCCCGTCCCCTCTCTCTCTCAATGGCTCACTGACTTTGATTGACAGAAGCGGGAGCCAATGGCCTCACAGGAGGGAGAATGCCAGGCAACAATCGCTGGATCAGATCTCTCGTGCAACATCGCTGGATCGAGATGGGGCTCAGGTAAGTATTAGGGGGGCTGCTGCACACAGGTTTTTTTATCTTAATGCATAGAATGTATTAGGATGAAAAAAAAAAAAAAAAAAACTTCTGCCTTTAGAATCACTTTAAGCATCATGTGCACTGGGCATTAACAGTGCTGCTTATACAGACATTTAGCATTTTTTTTTTAAGCCTGTAGAAGGAACTCTATGTTGGTTTATGTGTCCATGCACATTTGAGCATTTTCAGGCATATTTGTAGAGCAGCGTTTACACGCTGCGTTTAGGCGTGTCAAGTGTTTTAAAGCGTTATTTCCTGCGTTTTGGGGGGGAAACGTTTATGGACAAACTCTAGCAAACTCGCCTAAACGCGTGTACAATACACTCGATGGGCGCTTTTTTATGCCAGCAGTTCTGGCCTTTTATTCTGCCACCTAGTGTGCATGGACGCTAAGTGATATACCATTTAGCATGCCAGGTCAGAATGGAAAATTAAGTCCACTATACAGCTAAAGTTTACTCTGCAGTGAAATCATCTATTCTTAACCAAGAAATTTTGCAGACACACCACTTCAGCCCCGGAAGGTTTACACCCTTCATGACCAGGCCATTTTTTGTTATGCGGTCCTGTGTTGCTTTAACTGACAACTGTGCGGTCATGCGAACGCTGTACCCAAATAAAATGTCTCCTTTTTCCCCACAATTAGAGCTTTCTTTTGATGGTGTGTGATCACCTCTCCGGTTTTTATTTTATGCGCTATAAACAAAAAAAGACACACTATTTTGAATAAAAAAAAATATTTTTTTTACTTTCTGCTAAAAAACATTACCAAAAAAAAATAAAAATATCGAATTTCCTCATCAGTTTAGTCCAATATGTATTATGCTACATATTTTTGGCAAAAAAAAAAAAAATCCCAATAAGCGTATATTGATTGGTTTTGAGCAAAAGTTATCGCAACTACAAAATATGGCTTTTTTTTTCTAGTAATGGCGGTGATCAGTGATTTTTAGCGGGTCTGCAACATTGCGGCGGACAAATTGGACACCAAGTGACACTTTTCAGTGCTAAAAAAAAAAAAATACACTGATCACTGTATAAATGACAATGGCAGGGAAGGGGCGCCAAAGGGTTAAGTGTGTCACCGAGAGGTCCTTTCTGACTGTGTGGGGGGACGGATACACTGAAGGAAAAAGATCATGTTTCAGCATAGCTGAATACACAAGATCTCCCCTTTGCTCCCTGACAGATCAGCGGTTTACCTTGTTTACATAAGCACACCGCTGGTCCATCTCTCCACAGAACGATCGTTGGGTCATGGCGGACATCACGGCCATCTGACCCGCCGATTGGCTCCCGCTGTGTCCAATCACAGCGGGAGCGGCGCTCCGGCTGCGCGCTCGCGCATCCTACACCATGTGCACAAAATCACGTACAGGTACGTAATTTTGCGCAGCCTGGCCACTCTGCGCCAGTATATATGTGGTGGCGGTCCAGAAGCTAGTCAGGAAATTCTCACTGGGTACCGACACCATACAAAATGTCGGTCTATGTGATGTACAGTTATACATTCTGTGCAGGAGTAGTAAATAGGTAAACACACTAGCATATGAGATAACAAACATTATAACTGGGCTGTATATACGATTAGTGATGTGCTGCCATTCCATTCTTCGTTGCACCGCAATGCACATATACAGTAAAAACACACATAACAGCATTTTAGCACACCACAAGATGCGGATGTGAATGCTCTGTGGTGCCCTGCCAAATATAGTGCAAGTACGATTTTATGTGCGTTGAGGAGCACTGAGGGTGCTTTCAAAATAAATGGGCTGTCTTAATGGCAATTAAGGGCAAAAATAACCCAATAGGGATACAAATGGCAAAGAAGAAGGGGGAAAAAAAAAAAAAAAAAAAAAAAAAAGTGGTTCTAATTCCTCCATACTTTTAAACCGCTCGTGCACGTGACAGTTCATCCTACTCTGAGATATCAATTTTACCTACAGATTTGGCCAGTCGCACACAATACTGTAAAGTTTAGGAAGCGAATTCCTGTTTTTTTTTTGTATTCAGTGCGTTACCCCAAATAAGCCCTCTCCCTATGTGTTTCCCTGCATAATGGCATTCAGGTAGTTTTAGACGGATTGAGTTAATATTATATCCATTACAACATGTAAGTTATACTACCTTGTATTGTCTAAAAACAATATGGTACGACATGTTAAATACTGGAATCCCGCTTAAAAGAAATAAATCTGCATTATCATAAGGACTTGAATTGAAGGAAGGCACCAATTACATGATAAATATGATTTACAGCACAGACAAGAATTGCTCTTACCATGAGCTCGGAAAACTCGATCCTCAACATCATGAGAAAATGGAATGCCGATGGCTTTAACGTCCTGGATAAATCCTTCATTTAAAATGGCTGGTGGAGCATCACTTACATTTAAAGATGCCTGATGAAGAAACAAAATGTGATTTGCAATCGCATTCCTCTTGCAATGTGTTCAAATAATAGAAAAGTTCAAATAGAAAAGTTCAAAGGGTCAATCCACCAAAACCTTAGGTTTCAGTTTCTAAAAGTCTGCTGGTAAGTTGCCAAAAATGTGATCTGATCTTCATGTAGGTCATAATAATAAAGACATCTTTACTTAAATTTGACTATATTGTGTGTTATATACAAAAAAAAAAAAATATTTGTGAGGTAAATGGATCTTCTGCACTAGAGAAAAAAAAAAAGATGGACAGGAACATCCACCATTCTGTGGTATGAAGGAACAGAGGAGTCAGGGCAAGGATATTATAACCTATAAGAACTGTGTTGGTGCGCTAGGGTGTTGTTCAATTTAAATTACATCTAGCTGTACGTTGCGAATATGTATCAGGAGCAGTTTTGGCCACGATTAGGTTCATCGGCAGCCCATTCATAATGTATGGGTTGCCTTAACGCTGTACACAGGTTCAAACCCAGAAGAAGACACTGCACACATTTTGTTTTTATCACGTTACCAGCTAATTTAAACCTGAATTCAAGGCAGATATAAAAAGGACAAACTAATGCAGCTATATAAAATCACTAAAACCATATGTTTTTTTCTAGATGGGACACAGGTATTCAGATACAGTTGAGTTATAAGGCCGCCTATAGGAGGTTTGGTTTGGACATTGTGACCCTCCTATACCCAACATGGCTCAGTTTAGTGAAATAGAAGTACTGAAGGCAAGAGCAAAACCACAGGGATGGTACCGTTGTCCACCAATTGAAAACTAAAAAAAAAAAAAAAAAAAAAAAAAAAAAGTATCGTCTATGAGGGAAACAGGAATCCAGACAGTCGGGACATGAAAAAGTATTCCTTATAAAAGGGTGGGCAAAAACCACTGGACAGGCTCACAGGGGGAGTGGGGTGTGCCCGCAACTCAAAACGACTTGACCCAACACACAAATCTAATCAGATGAAATAAAAGCCCCCTACAGGATAGGTGGGAGGCCAACCACCAAGGAGAGGTCACAGGCCATCAACCCAACACACATAACCAGGATAGAGCATAGCACCAACAGAGGAAGGAATCCACTCCAAGAAAAACAAAGGCTGAACCAGCAAGAGGCTGTGAAACCAAAAACTTAAGAAAACAAATGGAAAAACTATACGATTACAGAAGCACAGGCCTATAATATGGTATTGTGAACACTGGCAAAACCCCTTAGAAGAACATGTCCACAAAGGAACCTCAAACAAGTACTGAAAATTTCCTTCAGAGAAGGAAATTATCAATACCAAGAAGGAGGTTGCCTAGCAAACAACCAATCTTGCAACCAAGATATCCAAACATATTCAAAAGTAGGCAGGGATAAAAAGGTACATTGCAATCCCAGACTGGTAAATGGAACAAAAGGAGGATGAGGAAGTAAAAACATCAACTTAGCTGGAGGAGCCCCTGTAGTGTGCCAGAGGAACTCTGCAGGATCTTCCAGAACATGAGTACAGAACATAGGGCCATGAATACAACCACACAAATAGGTCCCACAAAGTCCTCCAAAAGTACCATATCTGGAGCTGCATGTTCCTGTAGCGAGAACCAAGAGTGTTCGCCAGCTAACAGTCCAAGGGGTGCAAATTTATTGAGCAATGGTTTCTGCCAAATGATGGAGAACCCAGGTGCGCAGAACTCCCCCTTGGGTGCAGAGACTACAAGATTAGGAGAGAGATTCCAATGCATTGTTCTCAGGAGAGACGTGATGCCAAGAGTACTCTTGTTATCAACCAGCATAGAGGCCAGGTAACTTGTCCTGTCGCAGAGGAGGATTCCCACTCCTTTCCAGAGGAGAGGACACAATAAATTAGGTGATGTCCAACCAAGCCTAAATCTAGTAAATTTATTCAGGGACAGGGTCCCCCAACAAAGAGAAAACCATCTGTTCCAGTGAGTCAGACTGAAGCCCCAAGGCATGGAGACACCCCAGTAAGAGATGTCTTAGGGTAGTTGCACAAGAGATTACCCTACCTACCGGAAAAAACTGATGGGTCACCCCATGGACTACCTAATCAATAGAGATGTTGAAGTCTCATTCCGGAACCCAGACTTTACCAAAAGAGGGTTCCCCAACTGCCCCACATACTCCTTACTGTGGAAAATTGGTGAATTCCATGCCTGTTGTCGAAGGTTCAATGACACACAGGTAGTAGACCTCTTCAACAATGAATTAAGCAGCCTAGCCTCATTCGCTGGTGAGAGATAGCTACTGAGAGGCATAAGTGAGGCCCTATCCAGCCTAATCTTGCAGGTCTGACTCTTCATTGGAGATCTACTGAGCGTTTTACAATTAACATGACGGGAAGCAGAGTCCCCGTTTAGGTAAGGGACTGCCAGAACAGATCCGGGTCAACCCCACTCACAGGATACCCTGTACCACCCTCAAGGGCTGAGGATCGTTCTGTGAAGGGAATCGAAGTCTGGACAGAGTAAAACTCTACATTTGGACATGGGCAAGGGACCCAGAAGTGGAGAACCAAAGGCAACAGGAGAAGATGCATCGTTTTGTGCAGCAACACAAGAGAGATGGTGAAGAAACATTCAAGGGAGGTGCCAAAGACAAGGAATTAGCCTGTGGGCTAAGGAGTGTGGTGGCTAAGGTGGAGAAGCAAATTGTCCAAGAACCTGCCTGGAACCACTCAACTTCCCACTTGTAGGAGTGAGGGGCACCTTCAAGCAAAGTGCTGTATTGAGGGGTTAGTCAAGCTCTGGTTGCGGGCACTATGGGCCGAGTTGGAGCCAGGTCCTGAAGGAACCTGCGGTCGAAGAGGATGAGGAGACTCCTCTGCCCTCCTACAGTGAGGCAGAAAACCACCCTGGCCACCTGTGGCATTGCTGATCACAGTGTCAAGGTCAGGGCCGAATAGACCACACCCTTCAAAGGCTAAGGGCGTCAAAAGAAGTTAAAAATTCTATGAAGCCAGCATCAGTGTTCCATGCACACAGCCAGAGTGCTCATCTGTATGGACATCAGACCTATACGAGACAAGCTTAGATGCTTATAATAAGCCATTAAAACTGAAGCATAGGGCTTGAAACATTTTCTCTATTTCAGGAAACAGGGACCTACCTGTTCACCCATTCTGACAAATTAAAGTCACTCCCAAAATGGGACAGAGGGCAAAACAAACCAATTCAAACTGGGATTTAAGTTGCGATTCCAGCTGCCTGTCAGTGGGAGCCCAGAAGGTGAGCACTTTCTCAACCAATTAAAATTGGTCTTTCTAGTAAGGTGGGTATATCTATGGTGAGAACATCTGTTCACAAATTCTTCTGAAAATAAATCTTATGCCGCGTACACAAGCTCGGAATTTCCGATGGAAAAAGTCAGATGGAATTTTTTCATCGGATATTCCGACCGTGTATGCCTGTTCCGATGGAATTAGATAGAGAACATGTTCTCTTTTTTTCCCGAATTTCTGTTCGTCTGGATGCAATTCCGACGAACAAAAACCACGCATGCTCGGAAACAATTGGACACATGCTCGGAAGCATAGACCTTTGTTTTCTCGGCTCGTCGTAGTGTTTTACGTCACGGCGTTCTTGACGGTCGGATTTTAGTGTGACAGTGTGTATGCAAGACAGCTTGAGCGGAATTCTGTCGGAAAAACCCGGAGTTTATTCCGACGGAATTTCTGCTCGTGTGTACAAGGCATAAGAGTTCAGACAAACTCTTAGATGAGGGGGTGGAACTCTTCAGGGTACCTCCTAAGAGAGGAATGTATCAAACAGAGGGTTTCGTTTTAAGATCTTTGCAGCTGTAGGAGCCCTACACAAGGCAAGTTACTGCAGACTGGTCCAGTAGAATAGATGCAGGGTAGAATTTGCTGCATCTACCAGGTATGACACGAACCCCCGTAAATCTAAGGTGATGGAAGGAGACTCTATACCGGTTCCTTTTTGTTATTTTATCTTTTAATATGCTATTCTTGTTCTTCCTTTTTTTGGCTGGAGTTCTTCCTTAAGCTGAATATTCAGTCAGGCTGTAAGGTGCATCTTTGGAAAAAAAGTAGTAGGAAAGGTAGACAGGGCTTGCTTCTTACGTTTATGACATTTTCACAAATTGCTGCTAGATGCCCCTTTACAGCAAAGTGGAAAAAGAGTAAAACTTGGCATTAAAGTGGATCGTAATTAAAAAAGTGAAGATGTGCTAAGTTCTATACATCTGTTGCAGGCTGCAACACACCATCATTGCTTTCTCCATGGCTCATAATGAACACCTGAAAGAAATATCCAAGCAATATGGGAGGCTTCCTAGAACAGATCAATATTCCTCCATAGGCCTGGTATTAGTCACACTTATACTACACTAGGAAAAGCTACTTTATCGAAGCCTAGTTGAGATATATGAATGCATTAGAAAGTTAGTGAAGCAGAACACATTCAATCATCAATATGTCCTTAAACAGAAAATATTTTGAGCATTATACAGCAGAATTGGTTATTATTAACTTGGCATAGTTTGCTCAAAGGAAGCAAGACTGATGGCTACATAATCTGATATATTAAGTAGAAATGTGCAGTTTTCACAGAGGGTTACACAGATACCCTTCTCCTATAAAATACCAATATCCATGTGCCTTTATTGAAAGGAACAAAAAGGGGGCGCCAGACTAAGTGTAGCAGGTAAAAACAACAGTGTTTTATTATAAAGCCAAATGGCTACTTACATAAGTAGTAGACAGGTAATCATTTTGTAACTAGTAGTATGTGGGCCAGGTGATAGTGTGCCTGTACCCGACCGGGAGCTACCGGCCGAGTTGCAGTTCCATTCGGCCGGCAGCTCTCGGTCCGGTATAGGCACACGCTCAAATGGCCCAGATACTACTAGTTACAAAATGCTTACCTGTCTGCTACTTATACAAGTAGCCATTTAGCTTTCTAATAAAACTTAGTCTGGCGCCCCGTTTTGCGCCTTTTGTTTCTTACAAAGAATTGCTTCACTCTATGGGGAGCTGCCACTAGTGTTGCCTTTTATACATGGACTTTATGGACTCTTTATAATTATGGACTTTACAATTAAGGACTGTGTTTTTTAGCCATTAGCGCTAATCTACCGGTAATTTTTCCTGGACCCTATAAGGCTTACCTATAGGTACTGTAAATAACGCCTAAACGTGCACCGTTTATGAGATATTTGCTGTAGATGTAGCTGGTGACGTTACCGGTGTGTCCGCAAACACGGAAGGAAGACCAGGTGAAGATGGAAGCGCCTTCAGTGGTGACAGTGTGCCGCTGGAAGGCTTCATTCTAAAGTTTCACATATTGTGCTAGTATGCAATGCATACTAGCACATTACGACAGTTTAAAAAAAAAAAGCCAGCGGTTTACTACCGTTTTATGGTCAATACTCCTTGATATCCCCCAGACGTATATAGGCTGCTTGTTGCAGTATTTAGGTAGACTTAGAACTTATTTTTAAGTCTACCTAAATACTGCCAAATCGCATGTCAAAACGCACCAGTGTGAACCAGGGCTAAGACTGAATGCCGACAACTCAAAAGATTGGCAGAATAACAGAGC
Organism: Rana muscosa; assembly: GCA_029206835.1. Classification (NCBI taxonomy): domain Eukaryota; kingdom Metazoa; phylum Chordata; class Amphibia; order Anura; family Ranidae; genus Rana; species Rana muscosa. The sequence goes on from CM055127.1 coordinate 377,714,186, forward strand.
TCAGTCTTGCCTGCATTATCTGTACCCATCAAGCATAATTACGATTCAACAAAAAAATGGAAACAAACAACTGGTATTAAAAGTACTGTACACAGGTGCCTTTGCTAGCAAACATTTATGTATTTGTGGTTTAAAGGACATTGGCCCCATATGTACTTACTCTGGAGGTAGTTTTGTGATCCAAACTAGCACCGAATGTCTTTTCCATCCATTCTCGCAAAGCTGGAAGTACCATACCACTCAATTTATACCTGGAAAACAAGCGACACATTCGTTAAAATTAAGGAGACTGTACCAAATTCTTACACTGGACCAACAGTATAGACCTGAATCACATTTCTATTTCTAACACAAAATGTAAATCTGTATAGATCATGAGATTTATAAAAAAAAAAAAAAAAAAAAAGTGCGCAGTCCAATTAATTTCTCTGTAAAGTAGATATATAATCACAACTGTGTAACATTT
>CM055127.1:379519651-379779651 GCA_029206835.1 Rana muscosa
GCTGGGGGTCGGGACCCCCTCGGGGGTCGAATGATGATTTGCTAGGGGGTCACCAAACCCTGGTTTGTTCCTGAAGCCTGCACCGCTCTCCCAGCCTTTTTGAGGCTGCCCAGCAGGACTGTCCCTGGAGCCCGCCGCCGCCCACTCAGCCTCTTTGTAGCCCCCCAGTCAGTTCACGACATGGCTGGGGGGCAGAGATTAGATGTCTGACTGGTGATGAATGTGAAGTGGGAGGGGCTGTAGGAGACCCTATCTCCTGATTTCGGTAGACGTGTCACTGCTACGAGACACCACAAAGTCGGAGACACAGTGAGTAACACTACCTGTGATTATAGTTCCCATTAAAAGTCCCCACTACAGTTCTCAGATCAGCAGATGACCTTGATCAAGATCACCTAAGTTAGCCGATCAGAACTCTCCCCCAGCACTGCCACTCATCCCATCCCCCACCAGCACTGCCACTCATCCCATTCCCCCCCCCCCCACCAAGGAGTAAGGGAAGAAAAAAAATAGAGAATACGTGGAAAGGAAAGGAAAAGAGAGGGAGTAACAAAGAAAAAGGGAGAGAAAGAATAAGACAAAAAAAAAAGAAAGACGTCTAGAGTGAGGGATTAGGGGGGGGGGGGACAAGAAATTAGGATAGAGAGATAAAAGGGAAAGAAAGGAGAACAAAAAGAGTGGTACATCCTAAAATGTACCATAAGGGGTTTTAATACTTTACGAGTGGAAGGGACTCAGGGAGCGCTAAATGTCCGTGGGTTAGGGGCGCAAATTACTTGTCTTGCCTTGGGTGCTGACAACCCACGCTACGAAAATAATTTTACTGTTAGGGGTCCCCACAACTTGGGAAATTTTATCAAGGGGTCACGGCACTAGTAAGGTTGAGAACCACTGATGTAGTTGAAGAAAGGTTCTCTAATAGCAAACTCCCATTTGATTCTCATCTCCCTTTGCATAAAATGAATCCAAAGTTACATAGTTAGTCAGGTTGAAAAAAGACACAAGTCCATCCAGTTCAACCATAAAAAAAAAAACATAAAAAAATAAAATAATAAAGACCCATACTGTAGTTTATTACACAGTGGGGGTTATTTACAAAAGGCAAATACACTTTGCATTACAAGTGCTCTGCAAGTGCACCTTCAAGTGCAGTCGCTGTAGATCTGAGGGGGACATGCAAGGAAAATAAAAAACAGCATTTTAGCTTGCACATGATTGGATGATAAAATCAGCAGAGCTTCCCCTCATTTCAGAGCTTCCCCTTAGATCTGCAGCGATCTACAGCGACTGCACTTACACTTACACTTGCACTTGCTGTGCACTTGTAGTGCAAAGTGGATTTGCCTTTAGTAAATAACCCCAGTGTGTTATAAAAAGTCAAAACCCAGTTTATAAAAGAAAGCCGATATAAGCGGATATATTTTCAGACAAACAGCCTCCACACTTTCAATGGAAACAAAGACACTGGTAGAGCTTTGGCCAATTGTTAATTGTTAGATTCCAAGGTACCCTACAATTCCTTCAGAAGCTGCTAGGAGTTCCTGGAGAGACTAGCAATTTCTTCTGTAAAATCAATAACCACTAATACCAGTGATCTTTTTGGCCCTCTGTAGTCGAGGAATTCTTCCCATTGACCGCCAACATAAAGGATATTTTTGCCAATGACCACCGGTGTAAAGCTGGCCATACACGGAGTGAGTTTTGACTGGCTCCTGGTAAACCAACTGAAATTCACTCAGTGGGTACTCCCGTTCACCACCCAACTGAAAAATCGAAGGAGCCAGGTGAATTTTTTTTATCTGAATAGTGTCTACACATCTATCAAATGCAGACACTGTTCAGGTTTTTTGACAGTTGCAGCTGCTGGCTGACAAAATACAATTCAGATTCAGAATAAGTTATTAATCCCAAAGGGAAATTATTAAATTAGCCAATAGCCGCAATGGGAGATTTGTCCATCTACATTGTGAAGCATGGAAGAATCTGATAAATGTTTTCTATTTAGCCTATATGTATATGGCCAGCTTAAGGGGGGACTTCTCCCAATAATTACCAATGCAAGGTGGCCTTTTTCCCACTGACCACCAATCTAAAGAAGCCCTTCTCTATGACCACCAAAGTAGGGGAGTTCTTAAAGTGGTTGTATACCTGCACAAATCTTTATTTATTTTTTTAAAACCTGTAAAGCAAAAGCATAATGAGCTAGTATGCACTGCATACTAGTTCATTATGAAATACTTACCTTAGAACGAGGCGTCGGTATTTGATCCCGGTCACCGCAGAGGGAGCTGACATTTCCTCCTCGGTGTGTCTTCCGGGTTCGCGGCTCCGGCGCTGTGAGTGGCCGAAAACCGCATGCGCGCCTTAGACTTCTTTCCCGCAAGGTCCGGCAGCGTCCGTCGGACTTTCACAGCGCATGCGCCGCTGACGTCAGTGGCTCCATGCAAAGTGAATATCTCCTAAACTGTACAGATTGAGGAGATATTGTTTTTACCTACAGGTAAGAGTTATTATAGGCTTACTTGTGGGTAAAAAATGAAAAAAAAAAAGGGTATACAACCACTTTAACTGACCGCCAAGGTGAAGGAACATTACAATTTTCTCTATCTACATTTATTTTCTGGTCATTATTATTACTTGTTTTGTTTCAATATTATCATTACTAAAAATAATTATGTTGCATAGAGCTGCCCTTCGGTGTTAAATTGTTTAAGCAGGCTACATTCCTTGTGCTTTTATTTATTCTTATGTCTCAACTTACTGTTAATGCCAAAGTACCTTGAGCTGTAGATATTGTACTTTTTATCAAAACTTACTTCAAGGGTTCCTCAATGTTGAAAAGATTGACAATGACTGCCCTACACAAACTTGAGCATGCCCAATGGTACAAGCGGTTCTCACCATTTACATAAATGACACTCTACCTGCATAGTGCATTGGGTCAAAAGTTGATAAAACCCTAACATTTGCCATGGGTCTTAAAGGCCTACTACAAATGTCCATATTACATCTATCAACTTCTTAGTGCTATATGGACACACAGCGTAGTTACCTTGTAATGCATACAGTATATGGGAACTGTTTTGCATGTCCAAGGATTTGTATTTCTGACCACCCAGTCCTGAGATTTACACAACTTTGCCAAGCAGAAAATCCAGGCTAGTGAGCTACCGCAGTTAAGCAACACAGCTAAAGCTGAGTACGTACTGTGATTTTTTTTTTATTTCATTCACCCAGCTGAATGATTTAAAAAAAACTCACAGATTCCTGCATCCACACACCAAGGATGTGGATGCATTATTATATTCTGACAGGGAGGGCTCAGAATACACTGATCAGAGCTGATCGAATACTGGTTTTCCAGCAGGACTGTTCGAATAAAGTTGATCTAATTATCAGCTTCTGCTGAACAGTGAAGGCTACACACAGATCGAAATGCAGCTGAACCAGCCACTTCTCGGTCCCTGTGTACCCAACTTAAAGTGATTGTAAAGTCTTGTTTTTTTTTTTTTCTCTCTTAAAATAACAAACATGTTATACTTACCTGTTCTGTGTAATGGTTTTGCACAGAGCAGCCCAGATCCTCCTCTTCTCGAGTCCCACTTCTGCTCTCTTGGCCCCTCCATCCTATCGAGTGCCCCCACAGCAAGCAGCTTGCTATGGGGGCAGCCGAGCCGAGTCACAGCTCCCTGTGTCCATTCAGACATGGAGCCTAGGTTCGCCCTGGTTTCCCCCCCCCCTCCTGATTGGCTAACTGACCTTGATTGACAGCAGCGGAAGCCTATGGCACCGCTGCTGTGTCTCAGCCAAACAGGAGGAGAGTCCCAGACGGCCGAGGCACTCGTGGACATCGCTTGATAGAGAGGGGGCTCAGGTAAGTATTAGGGGGGCTAAGGGGGGCTTTTTATCTTAATGCATGGAATGCATTAAGATTAAAAAAACTTCTGATTTTACAACCACTTTAAGTCACTTCATCTGCCCCAGCATACAATTACACAGTGAAGGAACAGCAAAAGACTGATGATGTTATTTTTCTGCTCTTTCTTCCTACCAGCATGCTCCTTGTCAACACATGTGCATGCATCATTATGAATGGGCTGCCAACACACCACAACAGATGAAAAAACATGCATGACCTTTTTTTTTAAATGCAGTGCACCAAAATTTATTGTATACAGTATATGCTGTAGTGTGCTGTGGTGTGTTGTGCTCTACTGCACAATGCATCAGTGCCATTCCCAATAAATGGCACCACATTGCACAGCACATACAACAGGTGCACATTGCCATGCATGAATCAGCCCACAAGTGTGAATGGGTCCATATAAAAACGCACTTCTCTTAACTATGCACATGCAACAAGCCACAGTTAAATACCAACCTTCTGTATCACCTCCTAGTAAAATTCACGAATTTATATTATGTACTTGAGAAAAATATATGTGTATGTTATGCCACATATGCTGACACACATTAACGCTAAACTGTATAGCTTTGATGCATTCACATCTTTATAAATCTACAGAATGATATATCCAGTATGAGCTGTATAAAAAGGTTCTCGTTGTAATAAACGCATAACAAGCTCCTTCAGCCTTGATGCAATTGCAGTCATATAACCCACTGTGGCCTCTTTTATAGATCACTTTTTTCTCTCTGTAACAGCAAACATGGGAACGACCACGTACAGTTCAGCTTTTCTTTGATAAGGAAGCAGTTAAATTGCACTAGGTCAGGTCTGTATTTCAGTGCTTTGATTTGATATTTGTGCACTGAATTACAGAAAAAAAATGTAAGTATTACCAGAAATGTGGTGATCTGTGTGCATAAGTCAGATAGTCAGTTAGGCAAAAGTATACTGTAGGTATGGGCTGCACTCCTTACAGTGTTTCCTCTTGGTGGTGGATGGGTGCTTGCAGTGACACTGGCAGACACTATCACAGCACTCAGATGCAGAAAGTATATACTTTTATTAGTGCAAATCACATACATCATGTGTAGGCCACACAGGGTCCCGTCCTCAAGGTGACATAGTACAGAAGTTGCCAGTCACACATACACAGTCCCATGCACACCGACAATGCTGGCTCAGTCTAGAGCAGGGGTCTCAAACTGGTGGCCCTCCAGCTGTTGCAAAACTACAGGTCCCATGAGGAATTGCTAGGCTGACAGTTACAAGCATGACTCTTACAGACGCATGATGGGACTTGTAGTCTTGCAACAGCTGGAGGGCCGCCAGTTTGAGACCCCTGGTCTAGAGGATGTGTTTTTAGCATTTATTGCTATAGAACTTTAACAGTAGAGGGTTTTAGGGTCACAAGATACTCCAAAACAATCAGTAGCAATGATAGTAGGAGAAACTTCCCTTTAATCTTCAAATAGCAGCCTTTCTGGAGGTAGCAGGCAATGACCAGTATATCTGGGACCCTTTAGCAGCAGTCCATATAGCAACCTCTGGCACTTAATTCCCTTCTGGCACCAATAGCCCCTAGCAAGGTCTTTTCTCACAGTGTCCCGGGAGCTTTTGCCACCCAGCATCCTCGGGTAGACTTTTAGTGAGGAAGATAACAAGCACCTTCTCCAGACCCAGGGCTTCATTGCGGTGCCCTCCAGCAAATGTAATGCTCAGTCAATCGTCTTCTTTTTTTTTTTTTTCCCCAATTTTTTTTTTATTGAAAAGAAGTAAAAAACTGTTACAGATATCTTGAACAACAGTTTAACAAAGGAAAATTTACATGGTCACAGAAATCCGTTTCATAGAGACGTATCCACTATAATAATAGACAAATCATGGGGGAGAATTGGGGTCCAATTTGTATGGTCAAAGGTGCTGAAATGTTGCAGGAGGCATTAATTCGGAAGGAGGTCCGGGGTGTACTTGGTGGATTCCCAATTGTAGAAACTATGTGTTCGGGGAGGAGCTTGTTTAGCCTGGGGCGTTATTGTGGTAAGTTTCCACCGTGGTGCAAGTATGGTTTGTAGGTGGAGAATGGTGGTTATGGCGATATCCTGTGCCTGGTATCAGGGGTAGATGTTTCGGAAGTGTGTGTGGGACAGGTAATTGATAATGATATGTGGACATTGAATCGGTGTAACTGGGGGGGGGGTTCAATCGTCTTCTAGTCCCTCAGCCCAGCAGCCTAGACTGCAGCTACTTGTCTTTAGTGGAGCTGCCTCCAGGGGCAGCAGCCCCAAGTGACCCTTAAAACCCTTCCTTGAGGGAAAGAACAATCTGCTCAGGCCTCCTGCACATTTATCCTGTCCCCAGTCACCTTCTGGAAGCCTACTTTCAGGGATTGTCTGGGGCATGAAAATATTCAACTCATCATTTGAATCTCCCTGCCCTATGCTCAGGAAACTTCTTTCAGAAGCAGGTGGGAGTAATCAAGCTCTCAGCTCAGGAAACCTTAAACAGACCAACACAATCAATGACTGCTCCATTCATTACAATAGAGCGAAAAAAAATATTTACCTAGCAGACTAACCAGAGGAGGGCGCTACATCTGTAGACATGTATTTATGAATGAAATATGCAAACAGTTTTTGCAGGCTTCATTCACACAAGAATCACTACTAAAACACAAAACAAGACTTGGCTGTAAAATTGATTATTGGGTCCTGAAAGTACATCAGGCAGAGTGGACAGGGGAGGGGGGTCCTGTTTTACTGTGCAGCATGCCTAGGCTAGATATTCTGCATAGCAATTAAAGAATGAGACATCAGCTATAAGTCTAGACTGTCTGGTTCAAACCCCAAACTGTGGAATTTATATCCACATGACAGCTAGGGGATTTTAATATGCAAGAGGAAAAAAATACCCAATACTTTTGGGTATGTAGGAGCATGTGATTCATCCTCCTTGTTTTCATGTGAAAGCCCTGCTGCTTGGAGATTAGTTTAATGCTGTCACATAGGGGAGGGGAAGGGAGGGAGTCGTGGCAGCTGGACAGGGCAACAGGGGAGCATATGAAACACTTGCTTTAAACATTTACAATGTCATACTCCTTACTGAAGAATGAGGTTGCATGATTAATTTAGGGCATCTGATCTAGACCCTTTTAATGTTATTCTGCAGCAGTAGGTTACTGGGAACATTAGAATAAAATTCATACTTGCGAATAATGCCAACACTGATAACATGCAAGACCCCCAGTGATTAGCTGTGGGAGGCAGCCTCATTGCAAGCAATGGGAGGCTGACAGTTCCCGCAGCTAATCGCAGCCGCTCGTATGTATTCACTCATGGAGTGATCACCTGTAAATAATCAACCTTGGACACAAAATCAGTGTTGGTCCCATTTGCAAGTGTGAATGGGGCCTAATCAGTTGCTTGCCAGGTCAGCCCTTTCTCAGCATGACATAAGATGGTCTAAATCATTTGTCTGTAAAGACCTGCATCCAGTGCCTGTCAATGACAAGTGTATCCAGAGCCAAAATGTTTCTTTATTTTAAGTTTTAGGTATAGCATTGAGGGGGTTGGAACCCTTTTTATTGCTGTCTGTGGCCCTTTTATAGATATCCACTCTCTTTATTTGTTTTAGTGACCATTGTGAGGGAAAAATCCCAAATGTTGAGCTGTCATCAAAACAGAAATAGAGGGGAATCCTGCATGGAGACATTTTTTCACTTTGAAGAAATTCCCTATCACTTTCCGATGTGTTTACAGGACAGGAAGTAAAGAGAAAGTTTCCAAATGGGAGAGAGAAGGGTTAAAAAGTTTTAGCTATTCCCTACTTCAGCCTTTTTCAACCAGGGTGCCTTCAGGTTTCTACAGGGGTGCCAAAATGCCTAATAGTTGCCCAAAAATTTGATACAAGCCAGCGAATGGAGGAAGCCTGCCTTTTACTTACAAATAGCCACATGTTTTCATTGTGCACCATAACAACCTTCCAGTTGTCAGTGTCCTATTAACCAACAATGTCATCGGTTAAAGAAGAGGACATCGTGTGCTGTCACAGTATGCTTATTTGCCCCTCCCCTGCCGCTCTCTGTCAGCCCTGGGGTAACATTAGCTGAGTGAGGGTCAGAAACTGAGAGAGAAGAGAAACGCTGGAATACTAGTCAGTACCAGTGTGCAAAGGTGTATTTCCTTTTGAAAAAATATCACCTCTAATGTTGGGCATTCTACATGAGTGGATGTTGCTGTCTTATGTAAAACTATTACTTAGATTTTTTTTTACATTTTAGAATGGGGTGCCTCGAGATGCATAATTTTTAAGGGTGCCTTGACTGAACAAAGGTTGAAAAACACTGCCCAACTCTATCCAAAACTTAAAATGTAAATCTTTACAAATGTAAAGGACTCAAAGCCTGCAAACCCATTCATTGCTGTGCACAAGGCTTTAAATATATACATGTATATATTTCCTGCAGGATACCCTAAAGTTTACACCCTATGCAAATAAAGGATGTTTTCAAAAAGTGATGAGGTTCTACAAGGAGCACAGCTATGCCTCTTATCTCCAGGTTGCAAAAAATAAAGAAAAAAGTAGGAAACAAAATAACCCAGTATTGCATTTCCTTCGTAATTTGTACAACTATGATACATTTGATCTTCAGGGATGCTAAAAAGTTACATACCGTATATACTCGAGTATAAGCCGAGTTTTTCAGCACATTTTTTGTGCTGAAAATGCCCCCCTCGGCTTATACTCGGCTTATACTCGAGTCACCTTTTTGTGCCTGATTTCCCGAAATTTGAGGACCCGGTACCGGCCGGCCATAGGTCCCCTGGACCCCAAACTGGCACACACGTAGCTCCACTCTTCTTCTACAAGTGTGCAAAGTTTGTTGTCTGTGGGACCTACGGCCGGGGAGCAAAAATTTTTCAAAGCCGGGCACCCCTTCCATAGACTCCCATGTTAAACGGTAATTTCTCTGGTGATTTTGGGGACCCGGTACTGGCCGGTTGTAAGTCCTTTGGACCTGAAACTTGGCACACATGTAGCCCCATTTCTCCTCAACAAGTGTGCAAAGTTTTTTGTCCGGAGGACCTACGGTCGGGGAGCACTGATTTTTCAAATCTGGGCGCCCCTTCCATAGACTCCCATGTTAAACGTCAGTCTAGTCATGGACACAGTGAGGCATGGGCACAGTGAGGCATGGGCACAGTAAGGCATGGACACAGTGAGGCATGCAGATGGACACAGTGAGGCAAAGTGAGGCACAGCGAGGCATGCAGAGGGACACCCTAGGCTTATACTCGAGTCAATACGTTTTTTGTGGTAAAATTAGGTGCCTCGGCTTATATTCGGGTCGGCTTATACTCGAGTATATACGGTATATAAGTTATATATTAACAACTTCCAGCTTGGTTACTGGCGAACAGCTTATAGCTACAATTCACGTAATTTGAATCACATTTGTTGGCAGTGTATCTGAAATGCATATTTTAACTCTAGTCATTAAACTACTGTGTATTATATACAGGGTCTAATAAATACAGTTCTTTATAGCTTTACTCCTCGAAGATGACCCTGCACTGTCTGTGTGCCCATCGCAGCTATAAAATATAAACCTGCTTAATGAATGCTAGGGCTAAAAATTGAAGAGAAATTGAGTACAGAACATCAAATTAATGCAGTGAGGTTTCACAGTTTTTAAAACACAACTTAAAATGGTCTGGTCTGGTAGAAGAAGTGTCTTTGAGCGTACGTATTGTTGTGTTTAATTAGAATGTTATTTTTTAATTCAAATACTGACTGTTAAAAATGTGTCCTCCAATGTCACATTTGCAGCTGCCATCTTGAATTATTCATTGTATCGCCAGTCTGCATGCAATGGATAACAGTAAAGAGTGCCTCCTGTCACTATATAAGACCCTTATAACCCTTATAACCCCTTAATAAGTGACGCACTCTAATCAGAAAATCTCTACCCCAAAACACATTCCTGACAATGTCAGAAGTGGATTCATATGGAGGGCAGGCTCTATGTGTGGGCAGGCTGTTGACCCAATAGGGGAAAATAGAGGATTCTGAATAAGGGGATAACACGACAGGTTATGGTGAGTTGGGCCAAAATAAACCAAATAGCCCCCCTCTGAATCAATATGATGTATATTAGAGTCTTCTTAAAACAGAACATACTTATAGTGTCATATTTTCCAAAAACAAGAGGTTAATTTCTCATTTTAAGATAGTGGGCATAACTACATATTTCTTTCTGCTTTTTGGCAAACTGTAAATCCATAACTGTTTATTTATAGTATAGATACAGGCTAATATTATGGATGCATCCAACACTGCAATGGAGGTTTAAGCTACTCTAATGCCACCTACACACGATCGGAAATTCCGACAAGAAAAGTTTGATGTGAGCTTTTGGTCGGAAATTTCGACCGTGTGTAGGCACCAAGGGAAATTTTCTGTCGGAATTTCCGACAACAAAAATTTGAGAGCTGATTCTCAAATTTTGCAACAAGAAATTCCGATCGTCTGTATGCAATAAAATCCTACGCATGCTCGGAATCAATTTGACGCATGCTCGGAATCATTGTACTTAATTTTTCTCGGCTCGTCGTAGTGTTGTACGACACCGCGTTCTTGATGGTCGGAATTTCCGACAACATTTGTGTGACCATGTGTATGCAACACAAGTTTGAGCCAACATTCTGTCGGAAAAAAATCCAAGGTTTTCTTGTCATAATTTCCGATCGTACGTATGCGGCATTAGGCAATTCTTCCTGCTTCTAGACCCTGCCCCTGACAGCAACTTTAAAGCGTATCTAAACCTTTAAACAAAATCTACTATATTGCAATTAACCGGTCTTTAATTGTTGTGTCAGCCTTTGTTTTCTTTTTTTAAGATTCAAATAATTTCATCAAGTACAGAAAATACCTGGCCAGAAATACAGTGGCCTTCTTATTTTGTGTGTTGAACAGATATATCACAATAACTATGTTATCTTTCTTTCCAAGCTATTTTGTTATCTGTAAACTAATAATTAACACTATAGCTATGGCCTGCAGTGCTGACTGAGCGGCGAAAATCCAACAGAGCGGTTGAACAGTAGTTGATCAGTAGATTGAACCAGCTGAATTTCAATCCATGTGTGAGCAGTTTAAGTTTTGTCACACACAAGGTAAGGTGCAATATATATATAGAATTGGTAATCCTCATTTGGGACCTAGAGTTTAGAAGTTTATAAAGATTGTGGGTGGGAAAGAACCTCCAAACTCTGATTACAGGGACTTTGGTCCTGTAGGGGTTAAGCTACCTGCAAGGGAATCCTAAAGAGCATCAGAAAAAAAGCAACACCTGTCTGTGAGGGAGTGTGAAGTGGTTCACAGCTGTGTGCAAGTGTATACTCTCTAGAGACTGATACAACATTTTGCTGAGCTCTTGTGGCCTTTGTAATTCCCTGGAAGCAGATGGGAACCCCAAACCCTAGTGTAGGACTGGTATATTGGGGGTAAGCCATTCTCTTGTTTTTGTTTGTACCAGGATGGTGGATTGTTTACGTTACTTATGCTGAAGAAAAGCATATGCTGAAGAAAAAGAGAATTCACATTTATTGCAGCACAGTCTATATATACATTTATAGTGGGCAAAGAATGCCTATCAAACTCCTGATTGGTTACTGTGATGCTAGAATAATGGAAGATGTTTAGTCTCTGTCACATGTGTGAAAGTGCTCTGTTTCTTCTAATTACATGATAAAGGTGCATTTTATTTACCAATTACTTTGTTGCGTAAATTGTGCAAATACATACTTCTTATACAGCAATCTAATATTTTCTGCAGGGTATGTAAATATAAGTGAACACCCACGGCACTTGCCTATGCCAAGTACTTGGAAGTCATAGACAGTATAACCATACAGGTTATGGTAAGAAAAGACTAAGGCCCCTTTCACACTGGCACGTTTTTCAGGCGGTTTAGCGCTAATATTAGCGCTGTTATACCGCCTGAAAAAATCGTGCCCTGTATTCTTCAATGTGAAAGCCCGAAGGCTTTCACACTGAAGCGGTGCGCTAGCAGGACCGCTCCAAAAGTCCTGCTAGCCGCATCTTTACAGCAGTGAAGGAGCGGTGTGTTCACCGCTCCTTTACCACGGCTGCCCATTGAAATCAAGCGGCCGCATACCGCGGTGATAACGACGGTATAGCGGCACTGAAAATCGCGCCGCTATACCGCCACCGCACCTGCCCGCCCCAGTGTGAAAGGGGCCTAACACAATCAAAAATCCCTGACTCTAATTAGTGTGTAGAACAGTAAAGCCTTCTTAAAACAGAAGGAATTTATGTGTCTCATTCTATCACATTTTCCAAAAATAATGGGATTATTTCTCATCCCCATCATTCCTCCCTACAAAGTCATAGACATGAAGCTTAGTGACTGACAACTTGGCATAGACCTTGGAGAAAGGTCAAAAGACCTTTGATTTTAAGTTGCTGCTTATGTTTATGGTTATGGTTTGTGCTGCTTATGGTTAAAAAAATATTTCTTACTTTAACCCTCAAAAATAAAATAGGTGAATTATTATTCAGTTACAAAATAGAAATGCATATGAACAACAAAATAGGAAATGATGTAAGGCTCACTACCAACGTCACATAATTACTTTCTCAATATAAGGCCAGTTTAGGTGGAAGTCGGTAAAATGGGAACTGCAGGCAAATCACAAAATTCTATCACTTTTATGTAGCTAACTGTTTCCTGGTCCTGTTTTTTATTCTTGCGAGCGCCATTTAGAATTAAACATCATGTACCATAGTTTTGGGCCTGTAGTAAAAAATGAAGCCTGTAGCAAATCAAAATATCCACCCCCTATAGTGTCTGTGCAGTTCCATACAACAGAGAACACAGTAAGGCCCCTTTCAAACAAGCAGACCATTTTTCATCAGTTTTTTTACATCCGCCCCAGCTAAAGTCCTTAACCACTTGAGTCCCGGAGCCATTTTTCATGCAAAAACAGACCATTTGTCCGTTTTTTTACCAGAAGAAAAATAGGGCTTTGATCCATTACAAAAAACAGATGTTGATGGAAGTGGATGTAAATTGATGATCATCCGTTTACATCCGTTTTTCCATAGAGATGCATTGATGTCTGTTTTTCATTCGTCAACGGATGGATGAAAAAAAGACAAATGGCCCGCATGTGTGAAAGGGGCCTTAATCCTCCTTCATCAGCAATAAGAAATTTACCTTTTTTTTCTTCAGGACCTACTTTAGCTATCAATCATGAATGATACCCAAAGGAAATGCCTGCAAAGGTGGGGAGACCATACGAACTTCATGTTAAATGTGTTTCTGGTGGGATTTGAACACAGAACACCATTGCTGCAAAGTATAAGCAGTAAACCACCATTTAGCTGCATTTTCAATTCCACCATAATCTGAAAAAAGACTTCTGCTTTCTTATGAGTGCTTGTGGGCTTTGTAACACATGGGAATAAATGTTACTAGCTACATGGGTCTCAGGGTCCTTTGTAATGGGTTATTTTGCTTGCTGTGATAAGTCGCAGGGGATCAGCTGAAATATTTAGTAGATCAGTGTAGAAAACAAATATGAGCCTTAAAAATGACTATGGGGGCACATCATTAAAATCTGGGCATAGATGCAAATTTGGAATAGTGCAACAAAATGCCAAAAGAGACAAATATAATGACCAAAAGTATTTAAAAAGTGTGATTTTGTTTTTACATTACCAGTTTTTTAAAATCGTTGTTATATTAATGTGTTATGAAATGTTCACAGAGTAGACTATTAAGCCTTATATGGTAGATAGAGCTAAACAAAATAAGTGAAAGTATAGACGTGGATCAGCAAGAACTGAAAAATGACCCCCCCCCCCCCCAATAAAACCTATACCGTGCTAATGCTTGCTGATTTTATAGGGTTTTTAAATGCACGCTTCCTATAGAGCCTTCATTTTATCTATCTTCTCATTTCTATTTTTATGTTTCAGAGCAAATTACAAAAAAACTGAAAGTGCAGCTCAGCATAACTGTAAATGATCCCATTGAAATCGCCATGCATTTTTTAATCTGGCTGTAAAGCAGTTTCACTTTTTACCGCCTCGCCATGGAGAGGATTAAGAATCCCGTATCTTCATTCATTCAGCTTACTGGAAAATAATGCGTTTAAACCAAGAGTTGTAAACTAATGAAATAGAAATGTGCAGATGTGAATTACTTATTGATTACATTTATCTTAATTATTTGGAACCAAGATGGCTTGCATTTCTCTGCACTAAATTGTCTGAGCATCCTATTTACAAGGACATAACATTGGAAAAAAAATCATTTAGTTTTATTATATGAGAAGAACATTTTCTTCAATATTGTCATTACTGTGAAAAATGTATGCCCTTAAAGAACGCCTCTACATCACAATTTACTAAACCGATAGCATTAAAAGAAGTCACCTAAAGCTGTTTGTATATACTTATAGATATCTTCATTGCCTTGTTTACAAGGATTGTCAAGCAGCTCAACCACCTATTTTTATCACCCCCTGACCACTGAGCTTCAGGTTAGCATGACCACACTTCCATTACAACAGGTCATGTTTGGCAGGCAGTGCCACCACTAAATGCAACCTGTTCAAGCAAATGGACCATGCTGCAACCTTGTGTAATGCACACAGTTGCACCACATTGCTGTGGGCATTCAATGGTTAACACGGGCGGTGAGGAGGCAACCTATTGCCTCCAAGACACCTGTCAAATGCCTTTGAAAAGTAACCCACTGTGGATCATTATTTAGCGAGACAGTAAACACCACCACATGTCTAAACAAGGTCTATGAGTCCCCTAAGAACCACAAATTTCTGCTTCAACTCAGAAGGAAATCTAGAAAATTCCACCCACTTGCTTCAGTCCACTATTGATCAGTGAGGCCATCCCTTATTTTAAGAAACCAATAGCCATGTGTGGGGGTCTGACAGAGCAGAGCTCCAGAGTGGAGGTCAAGTTTTGGATGACAGGGTGTTTGTGATTGGTGACTCCTGGGGCACTCGTGAAGATGTCTACAGATCTCTAGGTAGGTGCCTGCTTTTCAATCATGATATCAGTTTAAGAAGATAGGAGGATAAAAGCACCACTGTTCAAAATAAAGTTTACTGGTTTTCAGCAAGGTGAGCCAAAGCATTTCTAGGGCTGCAATGATCAGCCTTAATCGGGGCTGGAAAAACAAACGGTTAGGGTCTGGACAAGGCTGAGAGATCAGTAAAAAAGGGATTTTTATAACAGCTTACCTGTAAAATCCTTTTCTTGGAGTACATCACGGGACACAGAGCGACTTAGTCATTACTAATGGGTTATATAGATTACCTTCAGGTGCTGGCACTGGCCACTTCCAAACCGGAAGTACCCTCCCCTATATAAGCCCCTCCCATCCGGGAGCACCTCAGTTTTGTAGCAAAGCAATAAGTGTCCCAAAAAGAGGGGTGGGAGCTCTGTGTCCCGTGATGTACTCCAAGAAAAGGATTTTTACAGGTAAGCTGTTATAAAAATCCCTTTTTCTTTTTCGTACATCACGGGACACAGAGCGACTTAGTCATTACTAATGGGACGTCCCAAAGCAATGCCAAATGAGGGGAGGGATACATAAGCTGGGCGCCATCAGGCATGAGGATCTTTTGCGGCCTGCAACACACTGCACCCAAAGGCGACATCCTCCTGACTTCTAACGTCTACCTGGTAGAATCTAGTAAACGTGTGTACCGAAGACCATGTTGCGGCCTTACATACTTGAGCCAGGGAGGCCTGGTGATGCACTGCCCATGAAGTTCCAACTGCTCTTGTGGAGTGCGCCCTAACTTTGAACGGAGGCGGTCTCTTTCTCAAGCCATAGGCTTGTATTATGACCTGTCGAATCCACTTGGCTAAAGTAGATTTTGATGCTGCCTGACCCTTTCTAGGGCCTTCCGGCAGAATAAACAAAGTATCCGTTCTGCGAATCTGAGCAGTGGCTTTTAGATAAGCTTTAACTGCTCTTACTACATCCAAAGAATGTAATAACTTTTCCTCTACCGAGCTAGGTTTGGGGAAAAAAGAAGGAAGAACCACATCTTGGTTCAAATGAAACCTCGATACCACCTTGGGAAGAAAGGCTGGATGAGGACGTAATACTACTCTGTCCTTATGGACAACCAGATATGGCTCCCTACAGGACAAGGCGGCTAATTCCGATACTCTTTTAGCCGAACAAATGGCTACTAAGAAAATCAATTTCCTGGTGAGAAGAACCAAGGAAATGTGTTGCAATGGTTCAAACGGTTGTTTCTGTAGAACCGACAGAACCAGGTTTAAGTCCCATGGACATATGGGAATACTAACCGGAGGGCTAATACGCATCACTCCTTGTATGAAAGCTTTGACTAGTGAATGCGAAGCCAAGGGCCTTTGAAAAAATATTGACAAGGCCGAAATCTGACCCTTGATAGTACTCAAGGCCAGCTTCCTATCTACAGCCCACTGTAGGAAGTCCAAAATCCTACCTATCACGTACTTACGTGGATGCCATTTCTTGGCCTCACACCACGTAATGTACGCCTTCCAGATCCTATAATAGATCTGCCTGGATACCGGCTTCCTGGCATTGATCATGGTAGATACCACAGAATTAGAGAGCCCTCTCTTTTTCAGAATGTGGGCTTCAATAGCCAGGCCGTCAAACCTAGGGCTGGTAAGGAAGGGTGGTATATCGGTCCTTGCGACAGCAGGTCCGGACGATGTGGGAGGGTCCAAGGACTCCTCACTGACATTTTTACAATCTCCGCGTACCATGCCCTTCGGGGCCACGCTGGAGCCACCAGAATCACTGGTTTCTTTTCTACCCTGATTCTGCGGAGTAATCGCGGTAACAATTGTGGCGGTGGGAATGCATATATCAGCTTGAACTGATCCCAAGGGAACACTAGGGCATCCGAGCCGCAAGCTAGGGGATCCCTTGTGCGAGACACAAATCTGTCCACCTTTGCGTTGAATCTGGATGCTAGCAGATCTATAGGGATGAGCTTCGTGTTCGAGTCGAACATACGTTCGACTCGAACATCGGCTGTTCGATCGTTCGACGAAGATCGAACGATTTGGGCCGTTCGCGCCAAATTCGAGTGACGCGAACGGCCCACAATGCACTACGCCATCGCAGTGTCATCCAGGCGCTGTGATTGGCCAAGCATGCACTGTGACCCCGCATGCTTGGCCAATCACAGCGCCGGCAGCGAGGAGAGCAATGATTGGCCACAGGCAGGATGCCTGTGGCCAATTATTGCTGAGGGTGTTTAGTACACGCCCCACACTATAAAAGGCCGCCAGCACGGCGGCCTAGTGTAGTGTGTTCCGGAGCAGGGATAGAGCAGCATAGGCAGGGACAGTGACTGTTATTTCTTTCTTGCTTAACCTGGATTCCTTTAGTTTAGGGAAAGAGAAGGATAGGTAGGGAGAGTGTCAGTGTGTTTTGTGCTTGTGCTATAGTGTGCTTAAAAAAAACATTTATTCTAGGGACAGAAAACTGTAGGTAGGGACAGTGTCAGTTTCTTTCACTCTGCAAGTCCTTGTTTCCAGGGACCTGGAAGGACAGTGAGTGAATTGTCCTTGTGCTATATTGTGCTTAAAAAAACATTTATTCTAGGGACAGAAAACTGTAGGTAGGGAGAGTGTCAGTTTCTTTCACTCTGCAAGTCCTTGTTTCCAGGGACCTGGAAGGACAGTGAGTGAATTGTCCTTGTGCTATATTGTGATTAAAAAAAACATTTTTTCTAGGGACAGAAAACTGTAGGTAGGGAGAGTGTTTTTTTTCTTTCACTCTGCAAGTCCTTGTTTCCAGGGACCTGTAAGGACAGTGAGTGAATTGTTCTTGTGCTATATTGTGATTAAAAAAAACATTTTTTCTAGGGACAGAAAACTGTAGGTAGGGAGAGTGTTTTTTTTCTTTCACTCTGCAAGTCCTTGTTTCCAGGGACCTGGAAGGACAGTGAGTGAATTGTCCTTGTGCTATATTGTGCTTAAAAAAACATTTATTCTAGGGACAGAAAACTGTAGGTAGGGAGAGTGTCAGTTTATTTCACTCTGCAAGTCCTTGTTTCCAGGGACCTGTAAGGACAGTGAGTGAATTGTCCTTGTGCTATATTGTGATTAAAAAAAACATTTTTTCTAGGGACAGAAAACTGTAGGTAGGGAGAGTGTTTTTTTTCTTTCACTCTGCAAGTCCTTGTTTCCAGGGACCTGTAAGGACAGTGAGTGAATTTTTCTTGTGCTATATTGTGATTAAAAAAAACATTTTTTCTAGGGACAGAAAACTGTAGGTAGGGAGAGTGTTTTTTTTCTTTCACTCTGCAAGTCCTTGTTTCCAGGGACCTGGAAGGACAGTGAGTGAATTGTCCTTGTGCTATATTGTGCTTAAAAAAACATTTATTCTAGGGACAGAAAACTGTAGGTAGGGAGAGTGTCAGTTTATTTCACTCTGCAAGTCCTTGTTTCCAGGGACCTGTAAGGACAGTGAGTGAATTGTCCTTGTGCTATATTGTGATTAAAAAAAACATTTTTTCTAGGGACAGAAAACTGTAGGTAGGGAGAGTGTTTTTTTTCTTTCACTCTGCAAGACCTTGTTTCCAGGGACCTGTAAGGACAGTGAGTGAATTTTTCTTGTGCTATATTGTGATTAAAAAAAACATTTTTTCTAGGGACAGAAAACTGTAGGTAGGGAGAGTGTTTTTTTTCTTTCACTCTGCAAGTCCTTGTTTCCAGGGACCTGTAAGGACAGTGAGTGAATTTTTCTTGTGCTATATTGTGATTAAAAAAAAACATTTTTTCTAGGGACAGAAAACTGTAGGTAGGGAGAGTGTTTTTTTTCTTTCACTCTGCAAGTCCTTGTTTCCAGGGACCTGTAAGGACAGTGAGTGAATTTTTCTTGTGCTATATTGTGATTAAAAAAAACATTTTTTCTAGGGACAGAAAACTGTAGGTAGGGAGAGTGTTTTTTTTCTTTCACTCTGCAAGTCCTTGTTTCCAGGGACCTGTAAGGACAGTGAGTGAATTGTTCTTGTGCTATATTGTGATTAAAAAAAACATTTTTTCTAGGGACAGAAAACTGTAGGTAGGGAGAGTGTTTTTTTTCTTTCACTCTGCAAGTCCTTGTTTCCAGGGACCTGTAAGGACAGTGAGTGAATTGTTCTTGTGCTATATTGTGATTAAAAAAAACATTTTTTCTAGGGACAGAAAACTGTAGGTAGGGAGAGTGTTTTTTTTCTTTCACTCTGCAAGTCCTTGTTTCCAGGGACCTGTAAGGACAGTGAGTGAATTTTTCTTGTGCTATATTGTGATTAAAAAAAACATTTTTTCTAGGGACAGAAAACTGTAGGTAGGGAGAGTGTTTTTTTTCTTTCACTCTGCAAGTCCTTGTTTCCAGGGACCTGTAAGGACAGTGAGTGAATTTTTCTTGTGCTATATTGTGATTAAAAAAAACATTTTTTCTAGGGACAGAAAACTGTAGGTAGGGAGAGTGTTTTTTTTCTTTCACTCTGCAAGTCCTTGTTTCCAGGGACCTGTAAGGACAGTGAGTGAATTTTTCTTGTGCTATATTGTGATTAAAAAAAACATTTTTTCTAGGGACAGAAAACTGTAGGTAGGGAGAGTGTTTTTTTTCTTTCACTCTGCAAGTCCTTGTTTCCAGGGACCTGTAAGGACAGTGAGTGAATTTTTCTTGTGCTATATTGTGATTAAAAAAAACATTTTTTCTAGGGACAGAAAACTGTAGGTAGGGAGAGTGTTTTTTTTCTTTCACTCTGCAAGTCCTTGTTTCCAGGGACCTGTAAGGACAGTGAGTGAATTTTTCTTGTGCTATATTGTGATTAAAAAAAACATTTTTTCTAGGGACAGAATACTGTAGGTAGGGAGAGTGTTTTTTTTCTTTCACTCTGCAAGTCCTTGTTTCCAGGGACCTGTAAGGACAGTGAGTGAATTGTTCTTGTGCTATATTGTGATTAAAAAAAACATTTTTTCTAGGGACAGAAAACTGTAGGTAGGGAGAGTGTTTTTTTTCTTTCACTCTGCAAGTCCTTGTTTCCAGGGACCTGTAAGGACAGTGAGTGAATTTTTCTTGTGCTATATTGTGATTAAAAAAAACATTTTTTCTAGGGACAGAAAACTGTAGGTAGGGAGAGTGTTTTTTTTCTTTCACTCTGCAAGTCCTTGTTTCCAGGGACCTGTAAGGACAGTGAGTGAATTTTTCTTGTGCTATATTGTGATTAAAAAAAACATTTTTTCTAGGGACAGAAAACTGTAGGTAGGGAGAGTGTTTTTTTTCTTTCACTCTGCAAGTCCTTGTTTCCAGGGACCTGTAAGGACAGTGAGTGAATTGTTCTTGTGCTATATTGTGATTAAAAAAAACATTTTTTCTAGGGACAGAAAACTGTAGGTAGGGAGAGTGTTTTTTTTCTTTCACTCTGCAAGTCCTTGTTTCCAGGGACCTGTAAGGACAGTGAGTGAATTTTTCTTGTGCTATATTGTGATTAAAAAAAACATTTTTTCTAGGGACAGAAAACTGTAGGTAGGGAGAGTGTCAGTTTCTTTCACTGTGAAAGTCCTTGTTTCAAGGGACAGAGAAGGACACCTGAAGGTAGCCCTTATTGCTTTTTTCCCATCTCCGTGCAGGCCATCTATTAGAATGTCTGGAAGGCAAACAAGGAGAGGCAGACAGTCAGGAGGCAATAAAAGAGGGCAAGCAGGCTCTGTGTCTGGGGGCAACAGTGCTGGTCGTGGACGCGGTGCATTGTCATCAGCACATGGCCATGGGACACGCTTGTCCTTCTTTTCGGCAGCTGGACATGTTGAGCCACATCATGCCGAAGACTTGGTAGAGTGGATGACCAAGCCCTCCTCCTCCTCCTCATCCTCTCTCACCCAGGCTCAGGGTACTGGAAAAGCAGCTGCCAAAGCGTCGTCTTCCCTGGTATCAATGTCAGACAAATCATCAGTCACTCCTTCCCTAGACCCACCATGTCCTCCTCCTGAGGAGTCCCCCGAACTGTTTCAGCACAGTGTTGGGTACATGCTCCAGGAGGATGCCCAGCGTTTCGAAGGGTCTGATGATGAAACCCAGCTAGAGGAAGGCAGTAGCGTGAGAGCAGACAGAGGGGATGCTCAAGAAGGACACCAATCTGGCAGTCATGTTCCAGCAGCTGCAGCATACTGCCAGATTGGCTCCAGTGATGAGGAGGGAGGGGATGATGAGGTCACTGACTCCACGTGGGTGCCTAATAGGAGAGAGGAGGAGGAGGAGGATGAGGAGGAGGCACATCTCCAACGAGGCAGGATGCCCTTTGGTGGCCAGCGTAAGGGCAGTACACCGACGGAATCACACCGCAGAGCTCCGCCTGTGCAGGGCGCTGCCTCTGCCCGTCATTCAAAAAGTTCTTTGGTGTGGGCCTTTTTTGAGGCTAGTGCATCAGATCGCACAGCTGCTGTTTGCAACATATGTCTCAAGCGTATATCGCGTGGCCAAAACATCAGCCGCTTGGGTACCACATGCCTGACCAGACATATGTTGACCTGCCATGCAGCTCGTTGGCAAGCCTACCTCAAAGACCCACACCAAAGAACAAAGCGGACCTCTCCTTGCACCGCATCAGCTGGGATCTCCAACCCCACTATAACTTCAGTCCTCTCTGAAACATGCACTGAGAGGAATGAAGGTGTAGAATTAGGTGTGTCACAGCCAAGTACTTGCGCCCACTCTGCTAGCAGTACACCGACGTCCGATTCTAGCAGGCAAATTTCCCTGCCCCAGCTGCTGGACCGTCGAAAGAAGTTCACTCCCAGCCATCCACATGCCCAGCGGTTGAATGCTAGCTTGGCTAAATTGCTAGCGCTTCAACTGCTGCCTTTTCAGTTGGTAGACTCGGCCCCCTTCCGTGAGTTTGTGCAATGTGCGGTTCCTCAGTGGCAGGTTCCCAAACGCCACTTTTTCGCACGGAAGGCTATTCCGGCTCTCTACCGGCATGTGGAAGGCAATGTCTTGGCCTCGCTGGACAGGGCGGTCAGCGGTAAGGTGCATATTACCGCTGACTCATGGTCCAGCAGGCATGGACAGGGACGTTACCTTTCTTTCACGGCCCATTGGGTCACTCTTTTGGCAGCTGGGAAGGATTCAGGACAAGGTGCAGTAGTGTTGGAGGTTGTCCCACCGCCACGCCTCCAAAATGCTACTACTGGTTGTGACACACCTCTCTCCTCCACCCCCTCCTCTTCTTCTTCCTCCATGGCCTCTTCCTGTGGTTTGTCCTATGAACCAGCGGTGCTCCGTAGCCGTTCACGGGGCTACGCAAGTACGCAGGCAAAAAGATGCCATGCCGTGCTTGCGCTGGTGTGTTTGGGGGACAGAAGCCACACTGGGGCAGAGGTCCTGTCTGCTCTGCAGGGCCAGGCCGAGAGGTGGTTGACGCCACGCCAGCTTAAGCCAGGAATGGTGGTTTGCGACAATGGCACCAACCTCCTCTCCGCCCTCCGACAGGGACAACTGACCCATGTGCCCTGTGTGGCTCACGTCCTTAACCTGGTGGTGCAGCGGTTCTTGGGCAGGTACCCGGGCTTACAGGATGTCCTGAGGCAGGCCAGGAAAGTCTGTGTGCATTTCCGCAGATCTTATAATGCCAGTGCTCGCCTGGCTGAGCTGCAAAAGGAGTTGAACCTGCCCAAGAACCGCCTTATATGTGACATGCCCACCAGGTGGAACTCAACGTTGGCCATGCTGCAGCGGCTGCACACGCAGCAGAGGGCCATCAATGAGTACCTGTGCGACTACGGCACCAGGACAGGGTCAGGGGAGCTTGGTTTTTTTTCTCCACGCCAGTGGGGCATGATCAGGGATGCATGCACTGTCCTGGCACCATTTGAGGAGGCCACGAGGATGGTGAGCAGTGACAGTGCATGCATCAGTGACACTGTACCTCTTGTCCACCTGTTGGAGCACACGCTGCGTGGAATAATGGACAGGGCACTTGAGGCAGAACAGAGGCAGGAAGAGGAGGACTTCCTTGCCTCTCAAGGCCCCCTTTACCCAGACAGTGTTACTTCTGTCCCACCCATCGCACAGGAAGAGGAGGAGGAGGAGGAGGAGGAGGAGGAGGATTGTGTCAGCATGGAGGTGGAGGCTGGCACTCAGCATCATCAGCAGCAGTCTTTTAGGGATGATTTACAGTCCCAAGAAACCAGTGGACTTGTACGTGGCTGGGAGGAGGTGGCTGCGGATCATGTCGTCCTTAGTGACCCAGAGGACTCCGGAGCGAATGCCTCAGCAAACCTACGCTGCATGGCCTCCCTGATCCTGCAAAGTCTGCGGAAGGATCCTCGTATTCTTCGGATCAAGGAGAGGGACCATTACTGGCTGGCCACTCTCCTTGATCCACGGTACAAGGGTAAGGTTGCGGACCTTATGTTACCGTCGCAGAGGGAGCAGAGGATGAGACAACTCCGGGAGGCCTTGCAGAAAGGTCTGTGCAACGCGTTCCCAGAGACTGGGAGGTTGCAAACTCCTGGTCCTGGACAACGAGTTGCTGAGGCTTCGGCCAGTCAAAGAAGGAGCGGTGGGGAAGGTGGCCGTCTGACCGATGCGTTCAGACAATTCTTTAGTCCGCAGCCCCAAAGTATGATCGGTTCCAGCAACCATCGCCAGCGTCTGATAAACATGGTGCAGGAATATCTAGGGGCAAGGTCAGACTTGGACACCTTCCCCACCGAAAATCCTCTGGCTTACTGGGTCTTGAGGATGGATCACTGGCCAGAGCTTGCACAGTATGCAATTGAGCTACTGGCCTGTCCTGCATCCAGCGTTCTTTCGGAACGCACATTCAGTGCTGCTGGAGGATTTGTCACGGATCACAGGGTGCGCCTGTCCACCGACTCGGTTGATCGACTGACTTTCATCAAGATGAACCAGTCTTGGATCACCACCAGCTACCACACACCTGATGCTGATATAACAGACTAATTGATTTTAACATGTCACATCCCTTCAAGACTGATGCTGATGCTGAGTGCCTGTGCTGTTATGTTGACTGGCTATCCTCCTCCTCCGAGTCCTCAATGATACGATTGATGATGATAGCTTGGAAGATCATTTTTGTTTATGGGTGCCGCCACCAGTGCCTAACGCCCAATTTTTCAGCCCCTGTTTAACAGGGGCGTGTAATTACAATTTTTGAAGCAATACTTTGCAACAGGGCTCATTGCTGTACTCCAAGTACAGTATCTGTGAGGAGTTGCAGTGTTGTGCCACCAGTGCCTAAGGCCCAATTTTTCAGCCCCTGTTTAACAGGGGCGTGTCATTACAATTTTTGAAGCAATACTTTGCAACAGGGCTCATTGCTGTGCTCCAAGTACAGTATCTGTGAGGGGTTGCAGTGTTGTGCCACCAGTGCCTAAGGCCCAATTTTTCAGCCCCTGTTCAACAGGGGCATGTAATTACAATTCTTGATCTAATAATTCACAGCAGGGCCCATTGCTGCACCCACCAAGAGTAACTGTCAGGGCTTATAGTGTTGTGGCACCAGCACCACCATCAAAGGCCCAATTTTTACTACCACTGTTCAACAATTATATGTAATTAAAATTCCTGATATAATAGTTGACAGCAGGGCGTTCCAGCACCAACCAAGAGTAACTGTGAGTGCTTACAGTGTTGTGCCAACACCAACAACTAAGGGGCCTATTTCTGCAGAGTATATACGGCAGGTCCCTACTTTCAAACATCCAACTTACAAACGACTCCTACTTGCAAACGCAAGAAGACAACAGGAAGTGAGAGGAAATCTACCACTAGGAAGGAAAATTCTCTCCTGTAAGAATAAATATGGGAGAAAGGTGTCTCCTCTGTACTGATGCTTTATCAGCAATCCTTGTTTCAAGAAAAACACCACATTTCAAAAACAGTTGTCATTGGGACGGAAAGTGAGGTGAAATGTTCTGAACAGGGGCACAGACAGCAAAACAAATGTTACAGGGGTGATAACCCTTACCTATGTTTTCCAAAAAGTTTAAAAATAGATTTTTGGTCTGGAGCTACACTTCAACAATGTACCTGTTCAAAATTACAAACAGATTCTACATAAGAACAAACCTACAGTCCCTGTCTTGTATGCACCGCCTGTATAGGGCTGTTCAGAGTATATAGGGCCTTTTTTATTTTATGTGCGGGGTTCCCCTTAATATCCATACAAGACCCAAAGGGGCTGGTAATGGGCTGGGGTAGGGGGGGGGGGGTCATGGGGTAGCTATGCCATTTTTCTTAAAGAATTTCATCCATATTACCAGGACCAGACATTACATTAAAGCCGCAAGCAGTTTTAAATGGCTTTTTTTTCCTTTAGAAGTGTCATTTTGTGCAGGGACAGTTCTAAACACGGGAAACACGTGGCACTTCACAGGCATACTTTAGACACCCCCCAGGTACGATATTTAAAGGAATATTTGACTTTTTTTTTTTCACTTTATGCATCATTAAAATGACTGCTCCCGAAAAACGACCGTTTTTAAAACTTCTTTTTGCATTGATACATGTCCCCTGGTGCAGAACCCGGGTTCCCAAACCCTTTTTAGGACAA
Organism: Rana muscosa; assembly: GCA_029206835.1. Taxonomy (NCBI): domain Eukaryota; kingdom Metazoa; phylum Chordata; class Amphibia; order Anura; family Ranidae; genus Rana; species Rana muscosa. Next base: position 379,545,200 of record CM055127.1, read on the forward strand.
TAACATGCATAATAGTTGTTATAATTAGCACTTTAGAATTCGAACGTTCGCATCCATTCTATTTAATAGGGTTCTAATGTTCGTTCGAACTTTCGGTCCGTTCGCGGGTTCTGGTGCGAACCGAACAGGGGGGTGTTCGGCTCATCACTACAGATCTACATCCGGTGTTCCCCACCGCTGGCATATTGCCTGGAAAACCTCGGGGTGAAGAGACCATTCCCCCGGGCATAATTGTTGGCGACTTAAAAAGTCCGCTCTCCAATTTTCCACTCCTGGGATGAAAACCGCGGATATGGCTGGGACATATTTTTCTGCCCACTCCAGGATGCAATTTGCTTCCCTCTGGGCTGCACGACTCCTGGTGCCACCCTGGTGATTGATATATGCCACTGCTGTGGCATTGTCTGATTGAATTCTGACAGGGGACCCTTGGAGTTTGGATGTCCATGCTACTAGGGCATACCGGGCTGCTCGTATCTCTAAGAGATTGATGGGCAGGGCCTTTTCTGCTTCTGACCACTTGCCCTGGAGAGACCATTGCTCCAGTACTGCCCCCCAGCCTATGAGGCTGGCATCTGTAGTGACCACCTTCCAAGAAACCGGACTGAAGGGTTTTCCTTTTTCCAGATTCTGGGGCACCAACCACCAATGGAGGCTCTTGCGAACGGAAGGGGACAGGGACATTGGTAAGTCTAAAGCCTGAACTTTTTTGTTCCAGGCTGACAGTATGGCCCTTTGCAAATTCCTTGAATGGAATTGACCGTAGGGTACCGCTTCGAATGAAGCCACCATTTTTCCCAGCAGCCTCATGCACAGGCGTATGGATGGTTTTCTTTTTGTACCCACTAAGTGGGTCAAATCTTTTAAAGACGACACCTTCTCTGGAGGTAAGAAAATCTTTCTCTGATTTGAATCCAGCCTTAGCCCTAAGTATTCCAGACTTTTGACTGGTCTTAGAGCTGACTTGTCCCGGTTGATAATCCAACCGTGATATTCCAGATACTTGATTGTCTTGTGAATAGCTACTTCCAGCTTTTCCACTGAGTGGTCTATTAGTAGCAGGTCGTCTAGATATGCCATTATCGTTACACCTTGTGTTCTTAGATTGGCCAATAATGGGGCCAGAATTTTTGTGAACACTCGTGGTGCTGTGGCCAGACCGAAAGGTAAGGCTCTGAACTGAAAATGGCGCCCTTCTACTGCAAAGCTTAGAAATTTCTGGTGGGCCGGAAAGATGGGAATATGCAGATAAGCATCCCTTATGTCGATCGAGGCTAACCATTCCTGCCCTTGTAGGGCGGTGGCCACCGATCGGATCGACTCCATCCGAAAAGTCCTGATATTTAGGAACTTGTTTAGCCCTTTTAGATTTAATATGGGCCTCACGTCCCCATTTGGTTTGGGGACTGTGAAAAGGTTCGAGTAAAACCCGAATCCGCTTTCTTCCAGGGGAACCTTCATGATTACACCTTGGAGCAATAGTTGTTCTAGTGCCAGAAGGAGGGATCCTCTCTTCTGGGGATCTCTTGGCACGTTTGACCTCATAAATTGGGCAGGAGGAGTGCCTTTTAACTCCAGCTTGTATCCCAGACTTACTGCGGAGAGCACCCATCTGTCTCTGATGGTGTCCCGCCAGGTCTCTGTGAACAACTGAAGCCTTCCCCCCACCCGATTGAGTGGGGGCAACGCTTCATGACTTGGGGGGAGGTTTTGTACCTCTCTTGATCCAGGGCTTCTTGTTACCCTGTGATTGTCCCTGATTTCTGCCCTCTGAATTTGACCGCGGAGGCCGTCGGAACTGCTTCACAGCCGATGTGCCCGGGACTGGAGAAGTAGGCCTCTTAAAAGAAGGACTTCTACTCTTGTTCTTAACCGGTAAGAGTGAACTTTTACCGGCAGAAATTTTCTGGATATATTTGTCCAGATCTTCTCCAAATAAGCGTTCTCCATGAAATGGGAAGCTAACCAGCAGTTTCTTACAGGGAGCTTCAGCAGACCAGTTTTTGAGCCACAGAAGCCTACGCATATGTACTATAGACAGCGTAAAGCGGGAGGCCTGTTGGATTGTATCCTTTATGGCGTCCACCGCAAAACACAAGGCTCTAGGCAGGTCAGCTAGGGCAAGAGCCTGCTGATCTGGTAAGTCCCTTAAGACTTGTTTCAACTGATCTTTCACTGCTTGGCAGACTCCAATCGCTGCTACCGCAGGTTGTGTCACCATGCTTGCTGTAGAGAAAGCAGATTTTAGTAAAGACTCCAATTTTTTATCTATTGGGTCTTTGAACATTGGAACATTATCTACTGGACATGTCAGTGATTTGTTCACAGAAGAGATGGCTGCGTCCACTGTAGGGACCCTCCATTTTTTTATGAACTTATCCTCCATGGGATAGATCACCGGAAATCTCTTGGGGGGAGCAAATATTTTATCAGGATGCTCCCAATCCTGGTAAATAAGCCCTTCTAATAAAGGGTGGATTGGGAAGGAACAGACAGCCTGGGGAGCTTTTAGCGACCCCAGCGAGGAAACCGTAGTGGATGGTGGTTCCGCCAGAGGCATTTTAAATGCTGATCGGACCATGTTAGTCAGAGACTGAACCCATAATCTTTCAGCCTGAGATGCTGAGAAAGGTTCTTCCACTGTTGATTCCTCCATAACTGAATCAACCTCATCCTGATCCCCTTCAGGTAGGTCGATCCCTGTGTGGGGCTGTTCCTCCACTAACAGGCACTCTGAAGGAGGAGACGGAGATCGGACGCGCTTTCCCTGTGACAGGGAAGCAGCGATCAATGCTGTTAATCTCTCTTCCAATCCTCCCAGAGTTGAGGATAAAACCTCCTCTGTTATATATACAGGAGCAGGTGGACTGGGGACAGCCGCAGCACCAGGCACTCCTGCGGGGTTTCTACGGCTACTGACCTCTGAATTCTCAGGGGAGATTGGTGCAGTACAAGCATGCCCAATATCCTCAGAGCCCGATGGAGACCCCTTTGGCTTCCTGGAAGACCTATTTCCGGAGCGTCTGGACGACATATCCTTTAAGCACAAAGCTGAGGTATTCCCGTCGTCATACACCAATTTTGCTGGTAATAGTCTAACACAGTTGCTGCTATATACCAGCTGGTGTCCACTAAAGTGCCTTTCTATGGGGATGCCTGCATCAACCGCCTCTGTGTGCCACTGTTTGTTGCTAGCTCTGTTTGCATCCAGCTGACACTTGTACTGTGTCTTTATACAAGCTGGGACGCCTGCACATGCGCAGAAGCGCCGTGGCGCGCATCGAGCGTCATCCACCCGCCCCGCCCCTTTTTTTTCATAGGAGGCACGTGCACGCGCCCGCGCGCGCGCCCGTGCGCCATTGGCGCCCTTTTCGAAATCAAACAGGGACTAGGAGCCAGGGCCCTTTTTGCCGGAGGGCCTGTGCGGTGGAAACTTACCAACTGCCTGGATCTTTTGACTTGAGAAAACCAAAGATCCACATGACAAGAAAAATGGACTACAGCGGCCTCTAGTGGTTTAACACAGGTACCGCGGTCCTCTTTTTTTTTTTTTTTCTTGACTACTATTAAAATTTTACATTTTCAGTAGTTACAGGCATACACAGATATTAGCGGGAATACCGTTAGGTAACAGACAGAAAGACAAATTAGGCTTGGGGGTCCCCCAATAGAACCAAGTTCCTGGGGGCCCCCACTTACCTAATCCCCACCGCAGGACTTTGTTTGGTCCACAGAAGCCCAAACTTCAGCTATCACGGCAGGCATTGTAATTAAACCTTCAGGGACCGGGTTCCCAAGGATTCCACTCCCCTGGACCTGTATAGCACCCTGCACAGAAAACATCTTGGTCGTGGGTATGACCAGAGCTCTGGATCCCAGGGTCCAGCCCTCCTAAGAGAGGCATTACAGGCAAAACCTTGCTCTTCTGCTGCAAGGCCCAGGTACCGACCGTTTAGCTATGAAGCTTTTTTGGTGGGATCCGGAACAGCTTACTAAGGCCCAAAAGAACCTGTACGCAAGCCCAGTGAAAACACATGTTACTCTTTGGCCAACACCTTAGACACTGGCAAAAAACTGAGGTGCTCCCGGATGGGAGGGGCTTATATAGGGGAGGGTACTTCCGGTTTGGAAGTGGCCAGTGCCAGCACCTGAAGGTAATCTATATAACCCATTAGTAATGACTAAGTCGCTCTGTGTCCCGTGATGTACGAAAAAGAAACAATTAATAACTGATGCCTTTTGGGCACACGTCTGGCATACCACCCATCATAAATTACAACATGCCAAGCAGTCCAGCTTTACCATTACTATTTTTACCTTTACCATTATACATGATATCAGTATAGTCATTCATGTGGTTTGATATATGTGTGTCAAAGTAAACTTGTGGTTTGCAACAGTTTATCTGCTGGCTCCTCAGCTGCAAATACTTACTGAACCTTCTTTTTTCTTCAGCCCCCTGGAGTGAAAAAAGTAAGGCATGTGTAACCTCCAAGCGTACACTGATAAAAAAAAAACCTTCCCTGCCCCTGGGAGCCAGGGGACCAATGCTGTCATGTGGGAATAAGGGGAATGTACTGTATGTTGCATGCCAAGGAAAGGGGGAAGCAAAAGGAAGGTGAATACTTGCTGTTGAGGTGGGCAGCAGTTTAAGTGAAGCTGTTGCATACCTCCCAACTTTTTGAGGTGGGAAAGAGGGGCACCTATTAGTAAAAGTACCTAGGCATAGGACACACACCCTGCCACACCCCCTAAAGCAGAACTAAACAAAATAGTTTATTAGTTAAACCCGCAAAGGCATTTTTTACAACTACTATTTTTTTATACTGGCATTTGACATTTATAAATGCAACAATTTAGAAATTGGATGAAAGTTTTAGCACTGGGAAACACTTTTTGAATGAAAAAAGTGCATTTTATATACAGGTGATACTCGAAACATTAGAATATCGTGCAAAAGTTCATTTATTTCACTAATGCAACTTAAAAGGTGAAACTAATATATGAGATAGACTCATTACATGCAAAGCAAGATAGTTCAATCCGTGATTTGTCATAATTGTGATGATTATGGCTTACAGCTCATGAAAACCAAAAATCCACAATCTCAGAAAATTTGAATATTACATGCAATCAATAAAACAAGGATTGTACATAGAACAATACTGGACCTCTGAAAAGTAGAAGCATGCATATGTACTCAGTACTTGGTTTGGGCCCCTTTTGCAGCAATTACTGCCTCAATGTGGCGTGGCATGGAAGCTATCAGCCTGTGGCACTGCTGAGGTGTTATGGAAGACCAGGATGCTTCAATAGCGGCCTTCAGCTCCTCGCATTGTTCGGTCTCATGTCTCTGATCTTTCTCTTGGCAATGCCCCATAGATTCTCTATGGGGTTCAGGTCAGGTGAGTTTGCTGGCCAATTAAGCACAGTAATCCCACAGTCATTGAACCAGGTTTTGGTGCTTTTGGCAGTGTGGGCAGGTGCCAAGCCCTGCTGGAAAACGAAGTCAGCATTCCCCATAGAGCTTGTCTGCGGAAGGAAGCATGAAGCGCTCCAAAATCTCCTGGTAGACGGCTGCGTTGACCCTGGACTTAATGAAGCACAGTGGACCAACACCAGCAGATGACATGGCTCCCCAAATCAACACAGACTGTGGAGACTTCAAGCATCTTGCCGTGTGTGCCTCTCCATTCTTCCTCCATACTCTGGGTCCCTGGTTTCCAAATGAGATGCAAAATTTGCTCTCATCAGAAAAGAGGACTTTGGACCACTGAGTAACAGACCAGGTCTTTAGCCCAGGTAAGACGCTTCTGACGTTGTTTGTTGTTCAGGAGCAGGGATGAGCCGAACACCCTCCTGTTCGGTTCGCACCAGAACCTGCGAACAGACAGAATGTTCGCGTGAACTTTAGAACCCTATTAAATATACCGTATATACTCGAGTATAAGCCGAGTTTTTCAGCCCTTTTTTTAGGGCTGAAAGTATACCCCTCGGCTTATACTCGAGTCAGTACCTCAAAATCGTGAAATTCTGCGGCCGGCGTCTATTGTTCAAATCTCGCGCCGTTCTCCCTGTCCCTTCGGCGATAGGCGTTTCCAGAAAACACTGTGATGAGTGTTTCCGCCTATCACGGAGGTCCTCTTGTCCGACGTCCGTGATTGGCCGAGCACTGAACACAGTGCCTGCTGGGAAACGGAGTCGGCGAATGAGAGGACCTCCGTTATAGGCGCAAACACTCAACACAGTGTTTGCTGGAAACGCCTATCACGGAAGGGACAGGGAGAACGGCGCGAGATTTGAACAATGGACGCCGCCGCGGAATTACAAGATTTTGAGGTACTGACTCGGGCACAGGGAGGCGGAATCGACACAGTAAGGGGGCACAGTGAGGTGACAGTGGGCAGTGAGATGGCAATGGGCACAGTAAGGGGGCACAGTGAGACGACAATGGGCACAGTGAGGTGACAATGGGCAGTGAGGTGGCAGAGTGAGATGCCAATGGGCACAGTAAGGTTGGGCAATGGGCACATCCCCCCCCCCTCGGCTTATACTCGAGTCAATACATTTTCCCCGTTTTTTGGTAAAAGTAGGTACCTTGGCTTATACTCGAGTCGGCTTATACTCGAGTATATACGGTAATGGACTCGAACGTTCGAAATCTAAAGTGCTAATTATAAAGGCTTATATGCAAGTTATTGTCCTAAAAAGTGTTTGGGGGCCCGGGTTCTGCCCCAGGGGACATGTATCAATGCTTAATAATGCTTAAGATGAAAAAATAAAAGTGAAATTTTCCTTTAAATTTCGTACCTGGGGGGTGTGTATAATATGCATGTAAAGTCGCGCTTGTTTCCCGTGCTTAGAACTGTCCCTGCACAAAATGTCATTTCTGAAGGAAAAAAAGTCATTTAAAACTCACTCGCGGCTATTAATGAATTGTCGGCTCCCGGCAATACATAGAAAAGTCATTGAGAAAAAAAAAAGCGTGGGGGTCCCCCCAAATTCAATTACCAGGCCCTTCAGGTCTGGTATAGATATTAAGGGGAACCCCGCCGCAAATTAAAATAAAAAATGCGTGCGGTTCCCCCCAAATATTCATACCAGGCCCTTCAGATCTGGCATGGATTTTAAGGGGAACTCCACCCCAAATTTAAAAAAAAATGGCGTGGAGTCCCCCCAAAAATCCATACCAGACCCTTATCCGAGCACGCAACCTGGCAGGCCGCAGGAAAAGAGGGGGGGACGAGAGAGCGCCCCCCCCCCTCCTGAACCGTACTAAAGTTCCCCATCAGGTCCGCTCAGCCAATGAATAGGTGTAAGGCTAAGCGGACCAGATGCGGAACATGAGAAGGGGCGGGTCTATTCATGAATTACACAGTGAAGGAAGTTCCCCATCAGGTCCGCCCCCTCGGTATGTCAGACCCCGCCTACGTCATTGGTCTGAGCGGACCTGATGGGGAACTTCCTTCACTGTGTAATACATGAATAGACCCGCCCCTTCTCACGTTCCGCATCTGGTCCGCTTAGCCTTACACCTATTCATTGGCTGAGCGGACCTGATGGGGAACTTTAGAAGGGGCTGGCCTATACATTTAATAGACTGCGGAGGAAGTTCCCCATCAGGTCCGCTCAGGCTCAGCCAATGACAGACAGCGCTGGACATCGGATCGCCGCGGGACACTGGATTTCATCGCTGGAATGTTTTTTTGTTTTTGTTTTTTTAATAAAGGACTTTTCCAAGGTGTTTGTATGTTTTTATTTACATTTGTTTACACTTTCTTCGTGAAATGGTAGGGGTACAATGTACCCCTTACCAATTCACATAGGGGGGGCCGGGATCTGGGGGTCCCCTTTGTTAAAGGGGTCTTCCATATTCCGATAAGCCCCCCGCCCGCAGACCCCCACAACCACCGGGCAAGGGTTGTGGGGATGAGGCCCTTGTCCCCATCAACATGGGGACATCCTCCCCATGTTGAGGGCATGTGGCCTGGTACCGTTCATGAGGTGGGGGGCGCTCTCTCATCCCCCCCTCTTTTCCTGCGGCCTGCCAGGTTGCGTGCTTGGATAAGGGTCTGGTATGGATTTTTGGGGGGACTCCATGCCATTTTGTTTTAAATTTGGGGTGGAGTTCCCCTTAAAATCCATGCCAGATCTGAAGGGCCTGGTATGGATATTTGGGGGGAACTCCACGCATTTTTTTTTTACATTTGCGGCGGGGTTCCCCTTAATTATCTATACCAGACCTGAAGGGCCTGGTAATTAAATTTGGGAGGACCCCCACGCTTTTTTATTTTTTTTTATCAATGACTTTTCTTTGTATTGCCGGGAGCCGACAATTCATTAATAGCCGAGAGTGAGTTTTAAATGACTTTTTTTCCTTCAGAAATGACACTTTGCGCAGGGACAGTTCTAAGCACGGGAAACAAGCGCCACTTCACATGCATATTATAGACACCCCCCAGGTACAAAATTTAAAGGAATATTTCACTTTTATTGTTTCACTTTAAGCATTATTAAAATCTCTGCTCCCAAAAAAACGTCAGTTTTTAAAACTTTTTTTTGCATTGATACATGTCCCCTGGGGCAGGACCCGGGTCCCCAAACACTTTTTAGGACAATAACTTGCATATAAGCCTTTATAATTAGCACTTTAGATTTTTCCCATAGACTTTTCGAATTTGCCGCGATCACCCCATTCGCTGTTCGGCGAACGGGCGAACAGGCAATGTTCGAGTCGAACATGAGTTCGACTCGAACTCGAAGCTCATCCCTATTCAGGAGTGGATTGACAAGAGGAATACGACATTTGAAGCCCATGTCCAGGATCCGTCTGTGTGTGGTGGTTCTTGATGCACTGACTCCAGCCTCAGTCCACTCCTTGTGAAAGTCCCCAACACTTTTGAATGGTCTTTTCCTGACAATCCTCTCCAGGCTGCGGTCATCCCTGCTGCTTGTGCACCTTTTTATTCCACATTTTTCTCTTCCACATAACTATCTAATAATGTGCTTTGATACAGCACTTTGGGAACATCCAACTACTTTTGCAATTACCTTTTGAGGCTTTCCCTTCTTATGGAGGGTGTCAATGATGGTTTTCTGCACAACTGTCAGGTCAGCAGTCTTTCCCAGGATTGTGATTCCTACTGAACCAGACTGAGAGACCATTTAATGGCTCAGGAACCCTTTGCAGGTGTTATGGCTTAATTAGCTGATTAGAGTGGGACACTTTGAGCCTAGAATATTGCACCTTTTCACAATATTCTAATTTTCTAAGATTGTGGATTTGGGGTTTTCATGAGCTGTAAGCCATAATCATCACAATTATGACAAATCACGGCTTGAACTATCTTGCTTTGCATGTAATGAGTTTATCTCATATATTAGTTTCACCTTTTAAGTTGCATTAGTGAAATAAATGAACGTTCGCACGATATTCAAATTTTTCGAGTATCACCTGTACATCTCTATAGATCAGACCAAAATGAGGGACAAATGAGGAGGAAAGAAGGACAGAGGGAAATTGTTCCAAATCAGGGACAGTCCCTTGAAATCAGGGACAGTTGGGGGCTATGCTGTTGCTATTATCCCCTGTAAGCCCTATTCTCTGCAGGCAATCCCTAGTTTTGAATCTTAAAATTTTTTCAAACTGGAGAGCCCCTTTGGTGAACGCCAGGAAAACACATAATGCAGTCATAACTGTATATACTTCTGGATTTGGATATATCATTTAGAAAAAAAAAAGAATGTTCCATACATTTTGGGCCTTGTACAGTAGAACTTGTGTGTTTTAGATCATTTGACAAGCAATTCTATCCACTAAAATCCATTTACATTCAACTATATGGAACTGATTTTAAACTGGCCAATTTTGCACAGCTGTATTTGCTGCAGTATCCTAATTCTTCTAGTAAATCCTCAGCCTGTGCTCCCTGTTTATAGTAAACTTGGGCCTAGCCTTGCTTATTAAAACTACACTGCTGTTTGCCAATTTTACACTACTGTATCATCTTTGGTCTTTTTATTCCCATAGTAAATCACCTGCAGGTACTCTCTAGTACATCTACTATCACTGATTAAAACAATCCTGCTACTGGCCATTTTTACACTGCTGTATTTGCTGCAGTATCTGAATTCTTATAGTAAAACCCCAGCCTGTGATCGTTGTCTCCTGTACATTTGGGCTTAGCCTTGCTATTCAAAATTGTCATACTGCTACCAATTTTACACTACTGTATTTGCTGCAGTATTTTAAAGCAGTATTAAACCCAAAAGCAAACATTTATTGTATTTCAGCTTACCTTAGATGTGATGTCTGTATTTTCATTCTTCTGTGTTCATCTGGTGATCCAGCCAGCAAGTCTGCTGTTATTCGCAAGCTCAAGCTCTCCAGTAAAATGTATCAGTTTACATGGATTAGATTAATTTTTTTATTTAATTTTTAAATTTTTATTTTTTTAAGTGTGGGCTGGAGTTTGGATTAAATTCGTTAGTGTATTTAAATTTTCTAATACATCTAACAGTACCCTCCCCACAGACTGACAATGATACTGGCTGTTGTGCCACTCGTGCTCATTTCTCCAGAGTTATGTCTCACTAATACAGGAGGTGTGTAAGGTAAAAAAACAAAGAAAGGTTAAACTGATGCAGCCACCACATCTAATGATTGGTAAGCTGCAATATATAACAATTTTCGTTTTGGGTTTAAGCTTACCAATTCTTAGATGTGATGTTTGTATTTTCATTCTTCTGTGTTCATCTGGTGATCCAGTCAGTAAGTCTGCTGTTATTCACAAGCTCAAGCTATCCAGTAAAATGTATCAGTTTACATGGATTATATATACCGTATATATATATATATTTTTATTTTTTTTGAAGTGTGGGCTGGAGTTTGGATTCAATTCGTTAGTATATTTAAATTTTATAATACATCTTAACAGTACCCTCCCTAACACCCCCCCCCCCCCACACACACACACACACACACAGACTGACAATGGTCCTGGCTGTCGTGCCTCTTGTGCTCATTTCTTCAGAGTTGTGTTTCACTAAACCAGGAGACGTGTAAGGTAAAAAAACGAATCATTACAACCAGATCTAAGCCCTGGTTCACACAGGTGCCTTTTGACATGCGATTTGGCATGTCAAATCGCATGTCAAAACGGCTGTATTTGCCGCAAAATGCCGGCAATGGCACCGTCCTAATCGGTGCGACGCCACATCTGCGGCACTGCACCGATTTCAAAAAGTAGTTTCTGTACTACTTTTTGTGATTTCGGGCTGCGATTTACATTGACATCTGTGCAGAAACCTGCACAGATGTCTTTGTAATCGCGGCTGAAATCGGGACTGACAGCGAGAGTGAAATCGTGCGAGTTCAGCTGAACTTGCACAGCTTCACTCCCGCAGCCCACTGTGAACCTGGGCTAATGATTGGAAAGCTGCAATATATAACAATTTTGGTTTTGGGTTTAAAACCACATACGTTTTTGTATTTAAACCCCAGCCTGTGCTCGTTGTCTCTAATACATTTGGGCCTAGCCTTGCTATTCACAATTGCTCTGCTGCTAGCTAATTGTACACTGCTGTGTAATCTGAAATATTTAAAATCAAAGCTTGATAGAAATTGGCCAGCAGCAGTACCGTTTTGCTTCAGAAAGAACAAGATCAACCACAGAGAACTACCGGACAATTTCTGCCTGCTAGTTAAAGTGAGCTTATCACGATTTGATGAAAATTTATGTCTGTTACACGGTTCTGGTTCTGGGTGTGAATCCATGAAAAGCATGTGAATGAGCCCTTAGAACTTTTTATGACTGCACAGCCAAGGAAGAAAAAAAATGCAGTTCACATCATTCATTTGCTTTGTAGTGTTTGAGGTTTGGTTCACACTTGTGCGTCCTTATTTTCATGCATTTTTCATGCGCTGTCATTGAATTCTTCGGGACCAAAAACATGCACCATCGAACGAAAAAGCACCTTTACTTTTTTCCAAGATGCACAGAAGAGATTTATATGAGTGTAAAGGGACTCCGTCAGCCAATGACCATAAAATCACACAGGTGTGAACGAGGATTTAATATCATTTATATGATACCAGACATTTCTGGCAAGTAATGTTAGATGTGGTGTACGCAATCGCCAGTTACTCTTCGCCTTGTAAAACCTATTGAACAATGGGAGACTGTAAAACAGGCTGCATTGTGTGCGGAGTATAACATCTAACAACGTTCTTTCCTAGTCCTCCCTTGTTTGATACAGGATCATCTACAGAAAAAGACTAAGTGACTGTTTCAGGAAGGAATGCACATCAAACATCAAAGAGAATCAATTAACGGCCACAGTGAGTTTGCAGTCATTGCTTATTTTAACCCACTGTCTACTGCAATGTCAGCTCACCAAATGAGCAATAGAAACTGAGGAAATTGTGTCTTCTGCATCCTGTTACAAATAGTCATGAAAACATCTGTGTGAATATTGGCTTATTAAAGGGAAGACAAAGGCAGGACACAAAACACTTTGACAACCCGTGTCTTCCTGCAGGCTGCCTCTAGGGGGTCCTGTTAGACTGCAGGAATACAGAGACTAAGCTGTGTGGGATAACATAGAATATTGGGGACGTGTTCACAAACTACAACGCACTTTAGTTGTTGTGAAGTGTAAATAAAGGAAAGTAAGGAATGGGCCAAAAGGGGAGAAATTGGGACTTTGAATGAAGTGTGTGGTCTTAATGAGCGTGGACTCTACACACCTTCCTCCTCACTCTCATTTCCTTGGGCTCTTTGCCCTCTTCCAGTCACATCCTCACTGACCACAACATTTTACATCTCACATAGATTGGAGCTGTCCACAGGTATTCCCCTGCAGCTCACCCTGGACACTTTTCATCGCCCCCCCTTGGCTGTGGTTGTTTCCGGCTGTGCTGCCTGCGATTCCGCGCCCCCCCCAGCTCCCGGCGGGAGTAGTTCTTGGCCTTCCTCAGCCATCAGGCTTTAGCAATTTATGACTATTTTTAAAGCTGTGAAGTAAGTAATTTGGGATGTTTTGTTTTTTTCCTTCCCCTGCATCCTTATTTAATTAATTGGAGTAATTTTGGATATATATTCTCACAGACATGAATTCTGAAAATTGCTTCTGATGAAGTGGAATTGAGTCCACGAAACGCATCAAGCCTACCATGCAGTTTATTTCAATCATGTCTGTATATTATACTTTTCCATTGATTTTATTTAGTATGTGCTATAATAGAATTTTTATATGTCTACTATATGCCTATCAGCTCGTCATACTTGCTATGTATCATGTCCTATGTATTTATGAATAAACCTCCTTTGTTCGTTTAATCCATTGGTTTTTGCCTACACGCATCTCATTCAAAGTCCCAAACTTCCCCCCTTTTTCTAAGGAATGGGCCTACCTGGCTGAATAAGGAATGCATTAGTTCTAGTGAGACTCTAAGCCCTAGTTCACATTGATGCGATTTGGCATGCCCAATTGGCGACTATTGCCTGCAAATCAATGGAACCGTCCGAATCGGTGCGATGCCGACTTTGCGGCGCCGCACTGATTCCCAAAAGTAGTTTCTGTACTACTTTTGGAAATTTCAGGTGCGATTTCAATAGGAAGGTGCACAGATGTCTCTGAAATCGTCGGACTGACATGCGGGAATGAAATCGCATGATTTCATTCCCGCAGCAGTATGAACCTGGGATTTACCTGTTGACTAGTGTGTAGGGCATTAAGTTAAGAGGTCTAGCATTAAACATGGCATTGCATGTTTCTTTTTACATATATCCTTTTACAAAACTCCCAACAGCAACTCAGACAGAAATAAGGGCTTCTTCACACTAGTGGTTGAGGAGTCATAAAACAATGCCGTTAAGCCACATTTTTACCCTCCCCCCCAACCAGTAAACTGCAATGAACCCTTTGAGCTGCAGAGGAAGTGGCACGGGAAGCACTTTGCTTTGCCGCCATGGCAGGAATTGTACCCTCTGTAGCTTTCTGTAAGCAGCTCTACAAGTGGCCTGCAACCACGTACATGGGGCGCGCTAATGTGGGGTTCGAGGAGTTAAAGCAGGCTGTGAAAGGCAATACAACACCTCCTCGCTGCCAGTCAAATGCTCTCTGAAGAGCGATCTGAACATGAATGGCTCTAAAGAGAGCATCGCACATGTGAACAAGTCCTTATTGTGACACTATGGGGTTGATTTACTAAAGGCAAATAGACTGTGCACTTGGAAAAGTGCAGTTGCGGTCTGCAAGAGAAGTTGCTCCAGAGCTTAGCCACTTGACCTCCGGAAGGTTTACCCCCTTTCCTGACCAGACCATTTTTTGCAATACGGCACTGCGTTACTTTAACTGACAATTACGCGGTCGTGTGACACTGTACCAAAATAAAATTGATGTCCTTTTTTCCCACAAAAATCCATGTCTTCTGTACTGAGAGAATGACAATCTGCTTTGTTTACATAGGCAGACTGGCATTCTGTCAATGTACCGAACGATCGGCGGGTCCCAGCAGACATCGGATCAGCTCCCTCTGTGTAAAATCACAGTGAGAACGAGCCAGCGGCGGCAGTGCTTTCTCAGGCCCAAAACCCCAAAGTGGAGAATCATGTATATATATATATATATATATATATATATACGTGATTCTGCACAGTACGACTGTCCTGTAGCAGTAAATTTGCTATGGGGCGGTCGGAAAGCGCTTAATAAACGAGGTAAAGCTTCAATTTGCGAAGAATATCTAATCACACACAAGGAGAGAAAAAAAACAGCATTTTTGCTTGCACATGATTGGATGATGGAAGTCAGCAGAGCTTCTGCTCATTTACTAAGCTCTGGAGCAACTGCTCTTGCAGAGTGCACAGTCTATTTGTCTTTAGTAAATAAACCCCAGTGACTGCTGTGGTGGTGATCAGGGACTATGTAACTGGTGTGGGGGTGATCAGGGACACTCTAACTGGTGTGGGAGTGATCAGGGACTCTGTAACTTGTGTGGTGGTGATCAGGGACTCTGTAACTGGTGTGGGGGTGATAAGGGACTCTGTAACTGGTGTGGGGGTGATCAAGGACACACTAACTGGTGTGGGGGTGATCAGGGACTCTGTAACTTGTGTGGTGGTGATCGGGGACACTGTAACTGGTGTGGTGATGATAAGGGATTCTGTAACTGGTGTGGTGGTGATTAGGGACTCTGTAACTAATGTGGGGGTGATCAGGGACTCTGTAACTGGTGTGGTGGTGACCAGAGACACTGTAACTGGTGTGGTGATAATCAGGGACTCTGTAACTGGTGTGGCTGTGATCAGGGACTCTGTAACTGGTATGGTTGTGATCAGGGACTCTGTAACTGGTGTGGTAGTGATCAGGGACTCTGTAACTGGTATAGCTGTAATCAGGGACTCTGTAACTGGTGAGGTATTGATCAGGGACTCTGTAATTGGTGTGGTGGTGTTTAGGGACACTGTAACTGGTGTGGCGGTGATCAGGGACTCCGTAACTGG
This sequence comes from Rana muscosa, assembly GCA_029206835.1. Lineage (NCBI taxonomy): Eukaryota > Metazoa > Chordata > Amphibia > Anura > Ranidae > Rana > Rana muscosa. The sequence goes on from CM055127.1 coordinate 379,560,709, forward strand.
TGTGGCTGTGATCAGGGACTCTGTAACTGGTGTGGCTGTGATCAGGGACACTGTAACTAGTATGGCTGTGATCAGGGACTCTGTAACTGGTGTGGTAGTGATCAGGGACTCTGTAACTGGTATGGCTGTGATCAGGGACTCTGTAACTGGTGTGGTATTGATCAGGGACTCTGTAACTGGTGTCGTCGTGTTTAGGGACACTGTAACTGGTGGGGCGGTGATCAGGTACACTGTAACTGGTGTGGTGATCAGGGACTCTGTAACTGGTGTGGTAGTGATCAGGGACTCTGTAACTGGTGTGGCTGTGATCAGGGACTCTGTAACTGATGTGGTGGTGATCAGGGACTCTGTAACTGGTGTGGCTGTGATCAGGGACTCTGTAACTGGTGTGGCTGTGATCAGGGACTCTGTAACTGGTATGGCTGTGATCAGGGACTCTGTAACTGCAGTGGTAGTGATCGGGGACTCTGTAATGGGTGTGGTATTGATCAGGGACTCTGTAACTGCTGTGGCTGTGATCAGGGACTCTGTAACTGGTATGGTTGTGATCAGGGACTCTGTAACTGGTGTGGTAGTGATCAGGGACTCTGTAACTGGTATAGCTGTAATCAGGGACTCTGTAACTGGTGAGGTATTGATCAGGGACTCTGTAATTGGTGTGGTGGTGTTTAGGGACACTGTAACTGGTGTGGCGGTGATCAGGGACTCTGTAACTGCGGTGGTAGTGATCGGGGACTCTGTAACGGGTGTGGTAGTGATCAGGGACTCTGTAACTGGTGTGGCTGTGATCAGGGACTCTGTAACTGATGTGGTGGTGATCAGGGACTCTGTAACTGGTGTGGCTGTGATCAGGGACTCTGTAACTGGTGTGGCTGTGATCAGGGACTCTGTAACTGGTATGGCTGTGATCAGGGACTCTGTAACTGCAGTGGTAGTGATCGGGGACTCTGTAATGGGTGTGGTATTGATCAGGGACTCTGTAACTGCTGTGGCTGTGATCAGGGACTCTGTAACTGGTATGGTTGTGATCAGGGACTCTGTAACTGGTGTGGTAGTGATCAGGGACTCTGTAACTGGTATAGCTGTAATCAGGGACTCTGTAACTGGTGAGGTATTGATCAGGGACTCTGTAATTGGTGTGGTGGTGTTTAGGGACACTGTAACTGGTGTGGCGGTGATCAGGGACTCTGTAACTGCGGTGGTAGTGATCGGGGACTCTGTAACGGGTGTGGTAGTGATCAGGGACTCTGTAACTGCTGTGGCTGTGTTCAGGGACTATGTAACTGGTGTGGCTGTGATCAGGGACTCTGTAACTGGTGTGGCTGTGATCAGGGACTCTGTAACTGGTGTGGCTCTGATCAGGGACTCTGTAACTGGTGTGGCTGTGATCAGGGACTCTGTAACTGGTGTGGCTGTGATCAGGGACTCTGTAACTGGTGTGGCTGTGATCAGGGATCTGTAACTGGTGTGGCTGTGATCAGGGACTCTGTAACTGGTGTGGCTGTGATCAGGGACTCTGTAACTGGTGTGGCTGTGATCAGGGACTCTGTAACTGGTGTGGCTGTGATCAGGGATCTGTAACTGGTGTGGCTGTGATCAGGGATCTGTAACTGGTGTGGCTGTGATCAGGGACTCTGTAACTGGTGTGGCTGTGATCAGGGACTCTGTAACTGGTGTGGCTGTGATCAGGGACTCTGTAACTGGTGTGGCTGTGATCAGGGATCTGTAACTGGTGTGGCTGTGATCAGGGACACTGTAACTGGTGTGGCGGTGATCAGGGACTCTGTAACTGCGGTGGTAGTGATCGGGGACTCTGTAACGGGTGTGGTAGTGATCAGGGACTCTGTAACTGCTGTGGCTGTGTTCAGGGACTATGTAACTGGTGTGGCTGTGATCAGGGACTCTGTAACTGGTGTGGCTGTGATCAGGGACTCTGTAACTGGTGTGGCTCTGATCAGGGACTCTGTAACTGGTGTGGCTGTGATCAGGGACTCTGTAACTGGTGTGGCTGTGATCAGGGACTCTGTAACTGGTGTGGCTGTGATCAGGGATCTGTAACTGGTGTGGCTGTGATCAGGGACTCTGTAACTGGTGTGGCTGTGATCAGGGACTCTGTAACTGGTGTGGCTGTGATCAGGGACTCTGTAACTGGTGTGGCTGTGATCAGGGATCTGTAACTGGTGTGGCTGTGATCAGGGACTCTGTAACTGGTGTGGCTGTGATCAGGGACTCTGTAACTGGTGTGGCTGTGATCAGGGACTCTGTAACTGGTGTGGCTGTGATCAGGGATCTGTAACTGGTGTGGCTGTGATCAGGGACTCTGTAACTGGTGTGGCTGTGATCAGGGACTCTGTAACTGGTGTGGCTGTGATCAGGGACTCTGTAACTGGTGTGGCTGTGATCAGGGAATATGTAACTGGTGTGGCTGTGATCAGGGACTCTGTAACTGGTGTGGCTGTGATCAGGGACTCTGTAACTGGTGTGGCTGTGATCAGGGACTCTGTAACTGGTGTGGCGGTGATCAACGGAGCCCCATATAGTAAAAACCCAACAAGGGTTCTAATCCTTCCCCACGCTATCCAAAACTAAAATCAAACACTTTGGATGGACTTGCACTTTCATTTTCTGATCTGGAGATAAAGGTATTGACCTTGCCCATGTAATAAATTTTGCTGTTGAAGAAATAATTACAAACAATAAACAGCGCTAATCATTTCTCATGTCCTTTTTGCACAAGGTTAAATTCTTTCCTTCATACTCCAATTAAAAACTAAACATAAACCAACTTTTAACTGCTTGTGTGTTAGAACATCATGGTAATGTTTGTTGTAATAGACTCTTATAATAGCCTTGTGTCATCCCAGTTAGACTGTTGTGCACTATTAAAATGGAAGACTAATCCGGTATAATTTACATTTTATAGATCCTAGAAGAACTCCAGCCAAAAATTACAAGATACAAAAAAAATAGTCTGGTCAAATATAAAATAAATAAATTAGCTCTTGCTGCAATATTCACCTTTAATCCAGAGGTTTCCTCTACAGTACATTTTTCAGCCACTAGATTTCCTCAGTCTGATGGCCAACATCATTCAACTAACTTCCTCCAAGCCCAGGTCATCCTTGACCTGCCCCCAGCCTCTTACTGGAAAATTAAAAGAGAAGCAGCGCAGTTATAAGCTTATCTCTCTGTCACTCTGCTATCTCCTTCTATCAGCATGCTTCTTGTCAGCACACAAAATGATTGGTTCCTTGTACTGCTTCTTCCACTTACGCTCCAGCTCTGCTATAAACAGACTGCAAGGGGCTGATACACAAGGAACATTTCACATTGAATGTAAGTACTGTCCTTGTGCTGAGTTTGGACTAAACTTAAGCTGGCCATGTGCTAGTAGTATGTTGTTTGAATATTTTTTCTTTTAATTTTAGAAACCTTCGTTCGATTTTCTAATTACTAGAGAGGTCAAATTGGCGTTCATTTTCTACCACAGTGCCAAGAAAATTTGAAAAGAGCGGGATGGAAAAATGTTCTTAAATCAACAAATTTCTGTGGTTTTTATTTTGGAAAGTCCATTCATTCCAAAACTGAATGATAAAATATGAACAGTTGAAGTTCTTTTCGAACGACATTCATCAAGTCATGGAATGTATTGAGTGAGCATATTGTTATTAGGTGTGATTCACACTTGGGTTGATTTACTAAAGGCAAATAGACTGAGCACTTTGCAAAGTTGCATTTTGCAAGTGCAGTTCCTCCAGAGCTTAGTAAATGAAGTAAAGCTTCACTTTGCAAAGACTACCCAATCACATGCAAGGAAAATACCAAAAACTGCATTTTGGAAGTCAGTAGAGCTTCTGCTCATTTTCTGCACTGCAGTAGTTATTATTAATTTGGAACCACTAATCAATATGAGTATAAGAGTTGCCTATCAATAAAATGTCAATTTCACTAAGCTTTGGAGCAACTTTGCAAAGTGCACAGTCTATTTGCCTTTAGTAAATTAACCTCACTGTGCGGATTGGTAGCAAATGCAGGAATCGCATCTGTTCCCACAGCCAAATTGCGTTGCTCTTACAAGATGTGCGGGGGGCCGCCATTTATTCTGAATGACACCCTCCTGCATCTCAAACCGCAACACGTTTGCAGGTGCAGGAACCACAATTAAATCTCATGGTCAAAAAGAACATGCGGTTTCCTGCGGTTGCATTTTTAAAAAGGTGCATGCAACGCAGGTATGGCAGCTCATTTAAATGAATAGGCTGCTGTGCCTGCGCAAACATGAGTGTGAACCAAGGATTAATGTTCATATACATTTTTCTATGAATGTTTGTTTGAAAATCTACTAGTGTATGGCCAATCTTAGGCTTTAATTTGTGTCTTTAACCGCTTGCCGACCGCCGCACGAGTTTATAGGTCGACAGAATGGCACGGCTGCGCTCGCGACCCTGTCGCAAGCTCCGTGACCGTGACCGCGCCCGCGGGATCCACAGACTCGATGTCCGCCGGTGTCCTGCGATCGGGTCACAGAGCTGAAGAACGGGGAGATGTTAGTGTAAACACAACATCTTCCTGTTCTTCCTAGTGACATGTCACGGACCGTGTTCCCTGTCATCGGGGACAGCGATCAGTAACGTGTCACAGCAAGCCACGCCCCCTAACTGTTAGAATCACTCCCTAGGTCACACTTAACCCCTTCAGCGCCCCTTACAGGTTAACCCCTTCACTGCCAGTGTAATTTTTACAGTAATCAGTGCATGTTTATAGCACTGATCGCTGTAAAAATGACAATGGTCCCAAAATGGTGTCAAAAGTGTCCGATGTGTCCGCCATGATGTCAGAGTCATGATAAAAATCACTGATCGCCGCCATTACTAGTAAAAAAAAAAATATTAATCAAAATGCCATAAAACGACCCCCTATTTTGTAGACGCTATAACTTTTGCGCAAACCAATCAATAAACGCATATTGCGATATTTTTTTACCAAAAATATGTAGAGGAATACGTATCGGCCTAAACTGAGGAAAAAAATAGTTTTTTTATCTATTTTTTGGAGATATTTTTTATAGCAAAAAGTAAAAAATATTGAATTTTTTTCAAAATTATAGCTCTATTATTGTTTATAGCGCAAAAAATAAAAACCGCAGAGGTGATCAAATACCACCAAAAGAAAGCTCTATTTGTGGGGAAAAAAGGACGTAAATTTTGATTGGGAGACACGTCGCACGACCGCGCAATTGTCAGTTAAAGCGACGCAGTGCCGAATCGCAAAAAGTGGCCTGGTCTTTGGCCAGCCAAATGGTCCGGGGCTGAAGTGGTTAATATCTGTCTAGAGTTCAGCTTTAAAGCGCCAGATAATTTTTTTGTATTTCTTTGGGTAAGATAGATGGGTTTGAGTTCCTAGGTTTGCACACCTGCTGTGGTTGTTATTGATTGGTCCCATGCTCCCTCTTGGATATTTATTTTGTTGCTACATTATGGAGGATGCACTAGAAGATCAGTAGGACAGGAACAGGGTCAGGGAGGGTGAAATGATAAAATATCTCTCTGCAGAAGACATATTAGAAGCCAGTGGCTGACTTTTGGGTGCACTTGCCCTTTAACCATATTTACATTTTATTTTTTTATAATATGTGTTGTTTTAAAATGTGGAAATAATTTACTAAGAAGTATTTAACCACCTAAACTGGAGTTCCACCCTATTTTACAACTTGTTCTTAAAGGACTGACCAACCCTCCACCACTTGTTTTTGGATAATTTTTATTTTTTATTTTTTTATCTTACTTACCTTATGTGAAGTACTGAGTGTACTTCCTTCCTACCTCAACATCTCCTCCTTTACCTTGCTGACTTCTGGGACTTGTGCGAATGCGCAGTAGGAAACCGGCAGTGAAGCCTGCAGGCTCCACTGCCAGTTTCCCTTAGTTACAATGGCGGTGCCTGGATGGATCGGCCTCAGGGGGCCGACATCGCAGACTCCCTGGACAGGTAAGTGTCCTAATTAAAAGTCAGCAAGTACAGTGTTTGTAGCTGCTGACTTTTAAAAAAAAATGTTTTGTTCCTGGAACACTGCTTTAAGGACAGAGCCTCGTTTTAAGATTTGGTGTTTTTTTGCTAGAAAATTACTTAAAACCCCCAAACATTATATATTTTTTTTCTAACATCCTAGAGAACAAAATTGCGGTTATTGCAATACTTTCTGTCACACCGTATTTGCGCAGCGGTCTTACAAGTGCACTTTTTTTTGGAACAAATACACTTTTTTGAATAAAAAATAAGACAATAGTAAATTTAGCCCAATTTTTTTTTATATGGTGAAAGATAATGTTACGCTGAGTAAATTGATACCCAACATGTCACGCTTCAAAATTGCGGCCGCTCGTGGAATGGCGACAAACTTAAAAATCTTCATAGGCAACGTTTTTTTTTTTTTTTTTTACAGGTTAACAGTTTAGAGTTACAGAGGATTTCTAAGGCTAGAATGTTTCCTCTTGCTCTAACGATCGCGGCAATACCTCATATGTGTGGTTTGAACACTGTTTTCAAATGCGGGCGCTACTCGCTTATGCGTTCGCTTCTGCGCGTAAGCTCGGCGGGACGAGTGCTTTAAACATTCTTTTTTTGTTTTCTTATTTATTTTACATTGTATCCTTTATTTTGACACTGTCCTTTAAAAAAAAAAAAATATTCTGTCACTTTTATTCCTATTACAAGGAATGTAAACAAGGAATGTAAACATTTCTTGTAATAGAAGAAAAGCATGACAGGACCTCTTAAATATGAGATCTGGGGTCAAAAAGACCTCAGATCTAATATTTACACAAAAATGCAATAATAAAAAAAATGTAATAAAAAAAAAAAACTCTCCTTTAATTCTCCTTTAACTGGGCGAAGTGACGTTTGACGTCGCTTCCGCCAGTCAATGCTATGGAGCCAAGTGGGGGCCATCTTCCCCTCACTCGGTAGCCAGCCAAGCAGGAGAGAGGACCCGTTCTGAAGAAAAAGCTGTCTGTCGTTTGCAAAGTTAATCTAAATGGGAGTGTTTTTCATTATCAATGAGCTGATTAACTTGCAGTGAAGAAATTTGCAGGGACTGCATACAATGTATCTTTCTCTTTCCTTGCAGAAAAAAAAAACGTGTTTGGAAAAAATGTTAAAATAACGAAATAATAAAAAATGTAAAAAAATTAAAATAAAATAAAGAAAAATACCCAGATCAAGGTTTGATCAAGGTCAGAGCCAGGGTTAGTGTTTGGGTTAAAGGTCAAGATCAGGGTCAGTATATATTTTTTTTAATTAGCATTAGTGTCAGTGTGTTTTAGGGAGGACAATTTTTTTTTGGAATTTGGGTTGTCCTGTGGTGGTAGGTTATAGTAGTAACAAGAAATATACAGCTAAATTTAAAAAAAAAACTTTTTTTATTTTTTTTTACTATTTAGGGCCAGTCTTTCCTTAATAATAAAAAAAAATCTGGAGATATCCATAACTATTTAGTACCAAATGAATGCCCAATTTGTCCTGAAAAAAGCACGGTATAATCCACCTGGATGCACAAAGTAGTTGTATGGGAATGTTTTTCATTATAAATGAGCTGATGAACTTGCAGTCTTCTAATGAAAAAAATTTCAGGGACTGCATTCCTTAAAGATGGCCATACAGTATTATTTTTTTTTCGTTCAACGAAAGCGAATTAAATGAAACAAATGACTCACTCAATGTGGAAAGGGGAATCACTCTTGCTGTGTTATTACTCCTGCTGAGCTATTGTGTTCTGACGGTGGGGAGGCTTCCCTGCTGCCAGAATACAATGATCAGTGTGGCTGGCTATAGCTGGCTGATCGTTTGGGAAAAAGCCAAAAGGCTGGTTGTACAGAAATTGATTGGTAGATTGACTTCTGTACAACCAGCCTGCCCATACATGGATCAAAATTCAACTGGTCCCTGATGAACCAGCTACATTTCAATCCATGCATGGCCATCCTTAGAAGTGATTAACCCTTAGGGAACATCTCACCAAAAAATGAAATTTTAGTTGCAGAGCATGCCTAAAATCTGACTTCTGCCTTAGTGCAGACTTCTGAGAAAATCAGTGAGTCAAGCAGGGAATGATATTTATGGGGAAGTTCTATATTCCAACTGTGTACAGAACGCCTCCAGGCTGTTATATTGCATTGAATTTTACAGAAAATGACAACACTGCAGATTGAGAGGGGAAGGTAATTTTCAACAACATTCCACCACAATATGCCTTGCGTAGCAATTGTATAGGCTATATTATTTATTTATTTGTTTATTTTGCTTTTTTCCTCAGGAAAGTGGAGTTACCTTTTAAAGAGCTAGAAAATCAATGCACATTTTCCTGTCTAGTTTGACATTTTCCTTTCATAATTATGGACGTTACCAGTGGTCTATCCACAGGGGCAATGTATGGATTATTATTGTCATCATTGGTTGTTAGGACCGCCAGTGTTCTGCTAACCAATGACATACCCCACAGCAGGATGGAACTTCCTTAGTCCTGAACTGTTCTGCCCCAAGAGCTTCAGGGGGACTCTGATCTAAGGGGGGGGGCTTTAATCTAAGGGGGACTGCTGATCTAAGGAAGGTGGGCTTTTATCTAAAGGAGATTGGGATCTATGAGGGACTCTAATCTAAGGAAGGACTTCAATCCAAGAGGTCTCCTGATCTAAGGGGTTACACTGATCTATGGGGGGCTCCTGATCTAGGGGGGACTCTGATATAAGGAGGACTCATGATCTAGGGGCGACTCTGATCTAAGGGAGGTTTCTGATCTGATGGAATATTTTTATCTAAGGGGGGAGTCCTGATCTAAGGGAAAATTCTGAGCTAAGGGGGGACTCCTGATCTGTGGGGTGATTTTAGTGGAGACTCCTGATGTAGGGGAGGGGGGGACTATGATCTAAGGGGCAACCTCATCCAATATGGACCCCTTCAGAAGTCTCTCCCAAATGCATTGTACAATGGAACCCAACACACAATGCACCATGCATTGTGGTAATGCTCATTCACGCATGCATTTTAGTGCACGTTGTCACAATGAACAAGTAATGCCTTGTACACACGGTCGGAATTTCCAATGAAAAAAGTTGGCAGACTTTTTTCATCGGATATTCCGACCGTGTGTGTGCCCCATCGGACTTAATTCGATAGAGAACATGTTCTCTTTTACTCCGATGGAATTCTGTCGGAATTCCGACGTGCCTTTGGTCGGACAATCGTCCGACCGTGTGTACAAGGCATAAGTAAGTACATTCTGAATATATTACTGACAAAAATGTATTTTCAGAATATGGCAAACAAAATCTTTGTAAACTCGGTGCTGGAACCATTTAGGAAAGCAGTAAAAAGAAACATCAAGAAGCCATTACTAAGATCTGTAAAAAGAGTGAAGCTCACCAGACAACAATCGGACAGTTCTACTGTTCCTCAGATCTTCACGTTAAAAAATGCTTCTTTTCTAAAGCTGTGACAGCTGTTGGCTCTGAATAAAAGAAACATCGATGAGGATGGAGATTATCAGCGTAATCCATTATAAAACATGTAAAAAGAATATGCAGATTATATAAATATGTCAATGAAGAGAGCATATATCTTATTGAAGACAAATCATGGTGCTTTATTATGTGTAATCTATGGTTTAGAGTAGGGCATGTATAGTACATCCTACATATTTAACAACACCATTATAATACTAAATGCATAAAGTCAAGCGGGACCTCTGGCCCACCGGGTTAAAGCTGAAATTTATTCTGCTTATTTTTTGCCTTTTCGTGATTCTTCATTTCCCCTCATCAAATCTTTATAATACTTTGAAATAAAACCTCTCCTTTTTGATTAAATAGCTTATTTTGGACCCGGTGATGTAATCACTGGGTCCCTGTGCCTCTCTATATGATGTAAGCATAGAATGGCTAGTGGGAGGGGCCTGCAGGGTGCTGTACATAGTTTCCTGTAAACAGCTCCTTCAGTACTCCTCTCAAAAGCCCTCAGCCCTGATTTAAACAGTGGGATGAATTATGCAAATATTGGATTTCCATAATGGATGTCATTTTGGATGAGTGGGTCTTTCCTATCTTTTGTGAAAACTGTACAAAAATGTATGAGACAAAATTACCAGTTTGTCCCTTCGAAATTTTTTGTTTGCAAAGTCGGATGTCAAAAGTTGTGTACACGCCATATGAAAATCGAACGATCGTGCCTCAAACTGAAATTGTCTTCCAATTTTCTTATAATGTGTTTTTTTTTTTTTTTAAAGCCCATGGGGTGTGAAACACACTCCAAAACTTCACCCAGTGCCAAAAAAATGTGCACAACATAAAGAGGTGACACAAAAACATGCAACGGGTGTACACAAGCCCTCTAAAATCAGAGGGCCTTGCCCTGATTTCCCCGGGGCGTTAGGCTTCAGACAGGGACAAGGGTACTTACACTTTGGTCCATCTGGCCGAGACCAGACGGACCCCTTTCTCTGGAGGGTCTGCCGAAACAGACCCACCCAAGTACTAGATGAGGCTTCCCCTCGAAGGGAGACCCCATGAGAGAGGGCGAACTAAGCCAGAAGGCCATGTCCACCCCCTGCCAAGACTTTCAGGGCAGGCCCGAGGACCTACACCCTACCAGTCACACAGTGCAACAAACCGTGTACAAACAACAAAATACAAAAACGTGACAAAACCAAGGGAATAAATAAAAGAAAGTGGGGGAGAAGGAAGTAGAGGAGAATGAAAAAGTGGCCATTGTGCAATGGTCAGGCCCTCCGGCCAGGAATAAAAAATTCCTCTGGTCCCAGCCAAAAGGCCCGGCCCAGGAGGCAGGTGTTAAAAAAAAAAGCGTGTATATGGTGCAGTGACCGTGGTGCCATAAATCAAAGTGACCCTCACTCACAGTGATTGTACGGCACCCCTAGACTGCCACTCCAGGGGCACATATACCATAGGATTCCTGTTCCTCATCTGACCCCCCGACCGGATCAGTGCAGCTATCCGTCCTCGCCAGCTAGAACGCCCTTCTAGGTTTTCTCAGGTATAGCCGTCCCAAATCAGCCTCCACCGATACTAGCCCTTCCAGCCCCCATCAATCCGGCGGATTTGCATGGCACCACCTCGTCTCTCATCAAGGCGGCGCCAGCTCCTCCACCAGACCCTGACAGGAACAGCACCCACACCGACACCAGCTAGAAGGCCAGAAAAAGACCCAGCCAAAGGCCAGACCCGATGCAGCTCCCATCCTCACCAGAAGCACCCTTCTGGACGGCTCAGACTCGATCATTGGCCGGCCCCCACTATCTGTCAGGCAGCACAGGCATAATCCCTGCCAAAACCGCCCTTCCAGGTGCAATGACACCATTGGATTTGCATCTGCCTCTCCCCACTCATGGGAGAAGCATAGCGCCTCCTCTGGCAACTGATAAGAACATATACTACACTTGATCTTAGCCAAAAGGCTGAGAAGCAAATTTTCCTATAATGTGTAACCTACTTAAGGGCCCTTTCAAATGGGCTGTCCGATCAGGTCCACCTGTCAGTTTTTCAGGCAGACCTTATCGGACCGTGCAGTCTCACCTATGGAGCGGCAGATGTAAAGGCTGACATCCGCCGCTATCCGATCCGATCTTATCCGCAAAATCCAGATGGATGGTGGTCCTATTTTCCATCCGTCTGGTGGATTGGATAGGATTAGATAAAAATGGACAGGCGGCCCGTTCCCATCTGAGTTCCCCATAGAGGAGAGCAGGACTGTGTCCGTGTCTGCTCTGCACAGCAGACTGGACAGGACCTATCATCCCCCTGCTCAGTGGGGATCAGCGGAGCGATCACCCGCTGAGGAAGCGGAATCCATTTCATGGAGGTGCCCATGTGAAAGGGGCCTTAAGCTGCCCACAGATGAATCGAAAGGCACTGATGGACCAGTCGAATTTCAATCCATGTCTGGCCGGCTATACTATTCTTGTGCTGCTTATTTAACATAGGCAATAACAAAGCATTGCATTTAAAAGTTGATTGGACTGGAAAGACCACCCATCCAAGCAAAGGCTAAAGGCAAGATATTTATAAGCTGATTGGTTTCTATGCAGAGCTGGACCAGATTTTGCACCTTCCAGTTTTGGTAAATCTTCCCCATTATCTCTGCAATAAAACTTAAACCAAAGTTCTATAATAGTGGAAGTCTTGGAGGATATTATCACCATAGACGGTTTAGAGTTCTGCAAAACAACACTGTCCAAACACAAATGGCAATGCTATAAAAACTTCTAAACAATTTTTGCCAATATCCAAGACACTGAAAGAATCGCATGCAGACCTGTAGAAGAACACCTTATGTGTTTGGATTATCTTGATGACATATAATCTTCTCAGCCATGTCATGGTCCTATAATCAATCAATCTGCAAACAAAAGGAAAACATTATGCTTTGAAAGAAGACTAAGAAAAAAGAGATGAAGATGGAATGCACACTGGAGAAGATGAATGAAGTTAAATGAAAGCCTAATAAAAGAGGAGGCATACATTAGAAGATATGAAGAACACACAGGCTGAATTAATCAATGGACACATTGTATAATGAGCATAAGAAACATGGCAGTGCATACATTACCGTGAGTTTCATGATTAACCTACAGTGAAAAATTATGTTAATGATGTGTTTTTTTTAATTAAAATTATAGGTACTCAACTAAATTATATAGATTATAACTTGTTAAGTGGCCCATGTTTAATGCTGACTGGATAGATAGTTGCCTTGACTGGTCGATTAAGTTTTCCAAACTTTTACCCACAATGTCTTAAATTGCCTTATATAAGTAAACTAACCAATAAAGCTTCTAGGCCAGGGATATGCAATTAGCGGACCTCCAGCTGTTGCCAAACTACAAGTCCCATGAGGCATAGCGAGACTCTGACAGCAGCAAGCATGACACCCAGAGGCAGAGGCATGATGGGACTTGTAGTTTTGCAACAGCTGGAGGGCCGCTAATTGCATATTCATGTTCTAGACTGTAAGCTCTATCGAGCAGGGCCCTCTGATCCCTCTGTATTGAATTGTATTGTGACTGTACTGTCTTCCCTGTTGTTGTAAAGCGCTGCGCAAACTGTTGGCGCTATATAAATCCTGTATAATAATAATAATAATAAAGCTCTTCTGTCACATCTTACAAAGTCATGAGATATGTAGTATAATTGTGAGGTAGATCTTGATGGCGGTGGGTAGATCTGTGTCAGCTTGAATTATGGAGGGGCCTCTAAGTGGATCCCTGCGCACGTGTGACTGTGGCAGTTTTTGAGGAGCGTTGTGCATAAATAGAAAGTCTTGGAAACTCTAATGCCGCGTACACACAATCGGAAATTCCGACAAGAAATGTCCGATGTGAGCTTTTGATCGGAAATTCCGTCCGTGTGTATGCTCCATCGGACATTTCCTGTCGGAATTTCCGCCAACAAAAGATTGAGAGCAGGTTCTCTATTTTTCCGATGGAAAAAGTTCCTCTGTATGCAATTCCGACGCGCAAAAAAACATGCATGCTCAGAATCAAACAGAAGAGCCAAACTGCCTATTGAACTTCATTGATCTCGGCTCGTCGTACGTCTTGTACGTCACCGCGTTCTTGACCTTCGGAATTTCCAACAAGATTTGTGTGACCGTGTGTATGCAACAGAAGTTTGAGCCAAAACTCATTCAGAAAAAAATCTGCGGTTTTCTTGTCGGAATTTTCGATCGTGTGTACGCGGCATAACAGGTTTCGGCTGTCAGAATGCAATAGCCAGGATGAGCTGGGGGCGATGAATTGGATTTAGATCCCCTTCCAAAAAAAGTCCTTAGACCTGTCAACTGGCTTGGGTTTGGTATTTTTCCAGAAAGTGGGGGCCACCAAAAAATAGAGGTCAAACTGAGTAGTCTTTATACAGTTGCACCAGAAAGAGCACCAAAGAAATGATCCAAGAATCCAACAATGGTTTATTGTTTCAGTAAATGACAACGGAAAGGACAACAAACAGCCAACGTGTTTCTGTGGTCATTTACAGAACCAATAAATTGTTGTTGGACTTTTGGATTGTTCGTTTGGCGCTCCTTCTGGTGCAACTGAATATATAATAAAATAGCTGGCAGATGAGATTCCTCCATCTGCGCTATTTAAAGTGGTTGGAAGAATTGATAGATTTCTTTCATTCAGCCATGGATGGGGGAACTGATAGATATTCTTTTGTAGCGTGGATGGGGGAATCAATAGATTTCTTTCATAGCATGGATGGAAGAATTAGTAGGACTTATTTTGTTCAGCCATGGATGGAGTAATCCATAGATTTACTTCTCAAAATAAATTTCAACAGAATCAATAACAATCCTCAATGCAGCGCTTCACCTCAATATTATAAAGATCTATACGAATTGCTGATGTGATTAGAGACTGACGTATTACAACAATAAAGAAAAGTACCCATACACAATGCTCCCAATTAAAACATTAAATGTGTAAATAAATAATATCCTATGAAATCAATCCACCCAATGTCCAAACAAATAATAAAACAAACATGATATCCATCCAGTGTTCAACAACAGTGCTCTCCTCCACTCTATGCTGGATACTTACCAACTTTTATTGCCAATCTCTCTCAAGAAAGGCAAAATTGCTTTGGAACATCCCGGTCACAGGTATACCAATTCAAGAAGCTTTAGCCCCTTTGTGCTCAAGAGTAAAACAAATCTTAATGCCCAATTTTACAACTTTGACATACACTATATTATCAAAAGTATTGGGACGCCTGCCTTTACACACACATGAACTTTAATGGCATTCCAGTCTTAGTTCATAGGGTTCAATATTGAGTTGGCCCACCCTTTGCAGATATAAAAGCTTCAACTCTTCTGGTAAGGCTGTCCACAAGGTTTAGGAGTGTGTCTATGGGAATGTTTGACCATTCTTCCAGAGGAGCATTTGTGAGGTCAGGCACTGATGTAGAAGAGAGGGCCTGGCTCGCAGTCTGCGCTCTAATTCATCCCAAAGGTGTTCTATCGGGTTGAGGCCAGGACTGTGCAGGCCAGTCAAGTTCCTCCACTCCAAACTTGTTATCCATGTCTTTATGGACCTTGCTTTGTGCATTGGTTCAAATCATTTGGTGGAGGGGGGGATTATGGTGTGGGGTTGTTTTTCAGGGGTTGGGCTTGGCCCCTTAGTTCCAGTAAAGGGAACTCTTAAGGAGTTTGCATACCAAGACATTTTGGACAATTTCAAGCTCCCAACTTTGTGGGAACAATTTGGGGATGGGCCCTTCCAGTTCCAACATGACTACTTACCAGTGCACAAAGCAAGGTCCATAAAGACATGGATGAGCAAGTTTGGGGTGGAGGAACTTGACTGGCCTGCACAGAGTCCTGACCTCAACCCAATAGAACATCTTTGGGATGAATTAAAGCGGAGATTGTGAGCCAGGCGAGCTTCACAGTGACTGATCACTGTGATAGCCAAGCAGAGGCTATCACAGCAATCACATGACCCAGAATCGGACGTTCCTGGTCCCAATTGTTAGACCCCAGCCTCTGTGTTGGGAGTGTCACGCAGCGTGCTCCCAGCACAAAGGGAGATATGGATATATGATATGATAAATCAATAGATTTTTTAGTATTATGGATGGTGGAATCCAAAGGTTTCTTTGTGCAGCTGTGGATTGGGGAATTAAGTGGTTTCTTTCATTCAACCACAAATAGGGGAAACGATAGATTTCTTTTGTATCGTGGATGGGGACATTGATAGATTCATTTTGTATCATGGATGGTGGAATAGAATTCTTTTGTTCATCCAGGGGGCTAAACGAGAGAAACTTTCCAGTGTATGGCCAGAATGAAGAAATTAATTCTACATGGGTAGTAAGCTTTGTAATCTGCTTATTGTTGATTACAACCATCCAACATATCTAATTAGGGTTTCCTACAATCTCATCCAGTTTCTGAGAATACTTTGTTTATCCTATATGAGCCCAAACACATTCAGGATTGCTATATAATTATATTGGAATTATATAGATCATACAATCCAATTGTGTGCCAGATTATTTTGTTTTCCAGTTTTATTAAAGCCTATTTCCGGGCTTATTTGTTACCAGCTCAAGCTGCAATACTCACCTAAAATCTGTAACTGCTGACTTAAAATGATACTTATGACCAAATTAAACTGTTGATTTAAAGTGATACTAAGGGCTAACACAGAAGTTTGACTGATGAAAGCAGGAGCCTAGGTCTCAGCTGCCCTCTGTGTCTCCTGTGAATGCAGGATACAAAGGAAGCAGTTCTGGAGCTGGAGACAGGGCTGGAGTAATGACATGGAACCAGATAAGTGTTTAGGAACAGAGGAAGGTAGAAAAGGTGTTTTTAACTTAAAGCAGAGAATGCAATAAAGGGAAGAAAACATTTAGGGGTTGATTTACTAAAGGCAAATAGACTGTGCACTCTGCAAGAGCAGTTGCTCCAGAGATTAGTAAGTGAGCAAAAGCTCTGCTGACTTCCATTATCCAATCATGTGCAAGCAAAAATGCTGTTTTTTTTTATGTTCCTTGCACATGATTGGGTACTCTTTGCAAAGTGAAGGTTTACCTAATTTACTAAGCTCTAGAGCAGGGGTCTGCAAACTGCGGCCCAAGGTCCGGATGCGGCCCTTTGCCAGCCTTTATCCGGCCCTTGGGGCACTATTCTTCCATATGATATGAGGTACTATTTCTTCCACTGACACCAACAATGGGGCATTATTTTTTCCACTGACACCAACAATGGGGCACTATTCCTACCACTGATACCAGTGATGGAGCACTCCTCCTCCTCCTATTGATCACTAACATTGAGACCATGTTTACCCTTACTGATGTTGGACCGAGGGCATTTTCTGCCCCCAATGGCCACAATCCGGCCCCCTTAAAGTCTGAAAGACAGAAAACAGGCCCTTTGATTGAAAAGTTTGGAGAGTAGAGTACGCTAGAGTACTTGTAAAATGCAACTTTGCAAAGTGCACAGTCTATTTGCCTTTAGTAAATCAACCCCATAGACTTTAGTATCACTTTAAGGGTCTTCATTTATGCTCCTTGAAGAGGCGGCGCTTAGTGAAAATATCTTTGATTAGGTCATTATGTCCCAGTTTTGGTTTCAATGATGTTCAGGAGTGTGCTAATAACTAGAAGATAAATGAAATAACATTTTAGTTTTTTTTCAATATTGTGATCTTTGTGCTTTAAAAGATTAAGCAAAGACACTTTAATGTCAGCGCTAAACAAATAATTGATATTCCACACAACGCAGTTAATGCATTTTTATGTGTTTACATAATGTCAGTATTAAATAATGTTAAAAAGCCTGCCTTATGTTTTGCGGAATTACACTGTATCTGTCTTATCTTTGATTCATCAGAGGCATACAGTGAAAGAGATAAAGACTGGGCTGCTTCATAAATCACCCGCAGCAGAACAAGATTAGTTATTGTGAAGTATGGGAGCATTATACATTGCACACAGGATTCTGCTGCGCAGGGATGTTATTTCTAGGAATAAACATCAGTTTCCGAGTACCCCAAAAAAGGAAGAAATTAGGGGGCCCATATTTCTAAAACACTGTTACCATTTCCATTAAACACATTTGCCAAACTCAGTGTCAACCTAACCAAACACAGGAAGATTTTTATTAAAGCTGAACTCCAGCCTTCCCTTTATCTTGCGCAGTTGTACATGTTCCTCTCCTGTACTGAAATAGCTTACTCTCATCTCTCTGCAAACTGAGAGCTTCTCACAGTGTGCATTAGAGGCTGCAGCAAGTCAGATACAGCATGCCTCATTTTCTGGCTGGAGACTGGCTGAGACTGTCACTGGCCAGCCCCTTTCATTCATTGGATTTCAGTTCTTTACATCATGGAGGCTCAGCATCACATGTGCAAAGCTCCCATCTGTCCCTGAATTTGAGGGACTGTCCCTGATTTGGAACAATGTCCCTCTGTCCCTCATTCCTCCTCATTTGTCCCTCATTTTGGTCTGATCTATATAGTTGTATAAAAAATGCACTTTTTATCTGTCAAAAAGTGTTTTCCAGCGCTAAACCTTTCATCTGATTTCTAAATTGCTGCATTTGTAAGTTGCAAAAGCCACTATAAAGGAATAGTAGTGGTAATAAAAGCACTTGTTGGTTTAACCAATCTTGTTTTTTGTACAATTCTCCTTTAAGGGGGTGTGGTAAGGGGTGTGTCCTATGCCTGCATACTTTTGCTGATAGGTGTCCCTCATTCCCATCTCAAAAAGTTGGGAGGTATGCCTATATATAAGTAGATTAAACTTCAGCTGTAACCTACGGCCCATGTAACACATATGTGCGTTGACAAAGAGGGTGGGCTTTACCACCACCCACACTCCCTACATTTGTGTCCATTGGCAGCTGAGGTTTCTGTGCTGAGAGCGGCTTCCTAGCCTGAAAAATGAAAACAAATGCAGCCACTATGTCTAATGCCGCGTACACACGACCGTTTTTAATGTTATTGAAAAAAACGAAGTTTTTCTCAACGTGATTCTTCTCAAGCCTGCCTTGCCTACACACGATCATGAAAAAAAATGCTAGAGCAAAGCGCGATGACGTACGAAACGTACGATGGCACTATAAAGGGGAAGTTCCATTCGGATGGCGCCACCCTTTGGGCTGCTTTTGCTGATCCTCGTGTTAGTAAAGTTTGGTGAGAGACGATTCGCGCTTTTCAGCTTTGTGCTTTTCAGTTCGTTACAGCGTGACGAATGTGCTATCTCCATTACGAACGCTAGTTTTACCAGAACGAGCGCTCCCGTCTCATCACTTGCTTCTGAGCATGCGCGGTTTTTTTCAGTTAAAGACTACACACGGACGTTTTTTATGAGGAGAAAAACGACGACGTGAAAAATGACGAGAAAAATTCGAGCATGTTCCAAATTTTTAATGCCCATTTTTCACATCGTGAAAAATGCTCTGGAACCCTCACACGATCGTTTTTAATGACCAAATTTAAAAAATTGCATTTTTATCGTCATGAAAAACGGTCGTGTGTACGTGGCATTAGGACTAGTAATTTGCCATTTTTCTGGGGTTAAGATACACTTTAAATATCATGTTGCCCATTGGATTTAGAATCATTTTTAGCAAACATAAAGTATAACTAAAGGCAAAATGTATTTCTCTAGTTTTGGATAGAGTGGAGAAGGATTAGAACAGTTGCCAGGTTTTTGTTGCTGTTTGCAGCTCTATTTGTCTTAGTAATTGTTATGAAGTATGAACGTGAAAGAAAATCCAATATTTTGAGTGATCACCAGAACAGGAATAGAGGGAGAGTTTTTAATACGGACAATAGTTCTAGTGACCCTGAAGACTACCCTAATTTTAGAGGAATTTCCTCACACTTCCTGTTTTGGCTAAGGGACAGGAAGTGAAGGGAGGCCTCCCCAAGGAGACACAGATGGCAAAAAAAAAGAAAACTGAAAAGAGTAACCCTTTCCTACCATATCCAAGTTGAAAACTCAGAAAATTCTGCCAAATACTTACCATAACTTTCCTTTCCAGGCTAAAAACCAAGGCAGCATACATGTGGTAATATCCTACTTCCACCCACAGGAACAGTGCATAGCTATAAAGTATTGACACCCAACCAAAAGCCCAATCCCTGTACAATGCTAGGAATGAACTGGTGAACTGAGGGGATTAGTATGCTGCCATGAATTGACACCAGGAAAGGAAAATTATGGTAAGTGTAGCGCCCATCCCAAAAGGTTGGGACGCTATTTAAATTTAGAGGGATGTCTGAGCCAGTAGATGGGCTCAGATGGTTGATAATTACACTCAAATTCGCCTCTGCCTCAGTTATGGTTTGCCTGGTAGTGATTTACCTTTTTGCCTGTAGGTGGCGTTACCACCTCGGGCACTTGTTGAAACACGGGCAGATCATGGTACATTGAGTGGCCCCTCTCGGCAGTGGTATAGTGGGAGTGGTCAACCCGCTATGCCTGCTGGGAGGGGATACTTAAGGGGCCTATATCCAGAAAAGGGATCCCAAGCTGTCCATTCAAATGGAGAGGAATCATCTTAACCACTTCCATACTGGGCACTTAAACACCTTCCTGCCCAGACCAATTTTCAGCTTTCTGCGCTGTTGCACTTTGAATGACAATTGCGCGGTCATGCTACACTGTACCCAAACTAAATTTTTATCATTTTGTTCCCACAAATAGAGCTTTCTTTTGGTGGTATTTGATCACCTCTGCGATTTTTATTTTCTGCAAAAATTTTTTTAAATGACCGAAAATTGTGAAAAAAAAAACGTTATTTTTTTATTTCAGTTACAAAACTTTGTAAATAAGTACGTTTTCTCCTTCACTGATGGGCACTGATGGGGCTGCACTGATGGGCACCGATGAGGCGGCACTGATGGGCACCGATGAGGCGGCACTGATGGGCACCGATGAGGCGGCACTGATGGGCACCGATAGGCGGCACGGATGGGCACTGATAGGCGGCACGGATGGGCACCAAAAGGCGGCACGGATGGGCACCAATAGGATGGGCACCGATGGGCACAGATAGGCGGCATGGGTGGGCACCAATGGGCACAGATAGGCGGCACAGATGGGCACATGAAGCGGCACGGATACGCGACACGGATGGGCACTGATAGGCGGCATGGATGGGCACTGATAGGTGGCACGGATGGGCATGGATGGGCACTGATAGGTGGTATGGATGGGCACTGATAGGTGGCACTGTACTGCAATGTGTTTTACTAATGGATTCCAATCAGTGCCAAACAATAATGCCTGCCAATCAGTGGTGCCCATTGTGGGCACTGATTGGCATCCATTGTGGGCACTGATTGGCATCCATTAGCCATTTCTAATTTGCATCCCTGGTGGTCTAGGGTGGCATACCTTTAAGGTGGGCATCCCTGGCATCCCTGGTGGTCTAGTGGCATCCCTGGTGGTCCAGTGTGGGCATCTTTGGGGGGGGCTGCGCTGATAATGCATCAGCACAAACCCCCCCCTGTCAGAGGAGCAGCCGATCGGCTCTCCTCTACTCGCGTCTGATAGACGCGAGTGAGGAAAAGCCGATGATCGGCTTTTCCTGTTTACACTGTGATCAGCCGTGATTGGACACGGCTGATCACGTGGTAAAGAGTCTCCGTCGGAGACTCTTTACCTAGATCGGTGTTGCGGGGTGTCAGACTGACATCCCGCAGCAACGATCGCCGCGATGCGCGCCCCCGGGGGCACGCAGCGGCTCAAAATCCTGAGAACGTCATATGACGTCCAGTCAGGATTTTAAAACCACTTTGCCGCCGTCAATCCGCTATAGGGCGGGCGGCAAGTGGTTAATAAGAGCGACCAGGGGAGGATCTGCCCTGGAGGAGACCGACAAAATGCTGCTGTCTCGGGTGAGGCCTGGCAACTTTATTAAGGAGGGATCCATTACACTACAAGCCCTGCAGTTCGCCGGATTGGCTTAAAGGCTCTCTAACTGTAAGGCTGGAAGTTTGGGACTTTGAAATCCAGTGGCAGAGGACTCCTGGACTATCCATTGCTCAACTTCAAACAGGTCTGTGGCAGAGACTTTGTACATTTAAACAGGTCTGTGGCAGAGACCTTCTTCACCTTGGGCAGTCTGTGGCAGAGACTGCCCTCTTGCTGATTCGTGTGTCATTCCAGCTGCTAGGCCATGTGAGAGGGGACTATCCGGGTGACCAATACCCACTCTAACATTGGGAATGGTGAGTGACTTTGAACTTGTACTTTTGTGAACTTTTGTGGCGAGTACCTGAACCTTCCCCTGCTCTTCTATGCCTTCTACTTCTCAACGTTTACTGCATAAGAAAAATAAAGTCTGAGGCCTCGTACACACGACCGATTTTCTCGTCGTAAAAAACACGTCGTTTTTTTCGACGAGATTCTTGTTAAGCTTGTCGATTTTCTCGTCAAGCTTTCTATGCGTACACACTGTCATTTTCCAATTTCCTCGTGGTTCTCTGCGCTCACAACCAGCACGTACGACGGCACTATAAAGGGGAAGATCTTTTTTCTTGGCGCCACCCCTTGGGCTGCTTTTGCTGATCTCGTGTTACCGCGTGTGAAGTAAAAGTTTGGGAAGAGACGATTCGCGCTTTTCAGTCTTCGTACTTTTCAGATCGTTTTCTGCGGTTCAGTTTGTGCTTGTGGGTTCGTATCTTGACTTTCAGGGCGTCTAGGCAGGTCGTATCTGTTTTACAGTGCGTTATTGCCTGTTCGTTTCTGAATTTCAGTTCGTTATTCATAGGCCTTGCTGTTCTAAAGTGCGTTCTGTTCTGTACGTTCTGATTAGACGACCGTTTCCTAGCCATGTCGCCTGGACGTTCTCGTCGTCGAGTTCGTGCTGTGCGTGCGCTTGGTGTTGGTCTGCTTGTTTTGGACCAAGACCAGTCCATGAATGGTGTGAGGAGGAGTTCATGGACCAAGAATTGGTTGCTCCAGCGGGACCAATTCTGCCACATGCCTCTGCTGCGGGAGATCGTCGAGAATAATCCTGAGGACTACAGGAATTTTCTGAGGATGTCTGACCCCGTTTTTCAGGAACTGTTGGCTTTGGTGTCCCCCTATATTACCAGGAAGGACACCGTTATGCGGGAAGCCATCAGGCTTCACAAAAGAGGCAGGAGGGACAGGACCACCAGTGACGCAGCAATGGCCCTTATTAAAGAGGCCCATGCCACCCTCAAGGAGCCCACATCCCCTGAAGAGGCCATTGCCGGCCTAGTGGAGGCTAAGTTCAAGGTGATGAGCATGGAGCAACGCCTCCTATGCGAACCCCTGCTCATCACCTTGCTCAACAAGGGGGTGATGGAGCAAATTACCCCCAATACCGCCATATGTGAGGTGGCCCAACTGACCCAACCTCAACCTCCACCTCCACCTTCCTCTTCTGCCCCACCCCCTTCTGCTACCCCTCCACCTTCTGCCCCACCCCCTTCTGCTACACCTCCACCTTCTGCCCCACCCCCTTCTGCTACACCTCCACCTTCTGCCCCACCCCCTTCTGCTACACCTCCACCTTCTGCCCCACCCCCTTCTGCTACACCTCCACCTTCTGCCCCACCCCCTTCTGCTACACCTCCACCTTCTTCTTCTGCCCCACCCCCTTCTGCTACACCTCCACCTCCTCCTCCTGACAGGAGTACCCCTCCAGTGGGCCAGCCTCCAGCTAAACGAAGAAGGAAGGCTGCAGGAAAGGCTGCAGGAAAGGCTTCAGGAAAGGCTTCAGGAAAGGCTGCAGGGAAGGTTGCCAGGAAGAAGAGGAAGTGATGGCCTTGCTTCATTGTGGTCGCACTGGTCGGACAGAAGGCAGCCTGTTGTAGTACCACACACTTGGGACATATATCTCACCTGCTGCTGTTCCTGACCTCTGGGAGGCCAGCATCAGATTGTGTTCTGAAATGTGGGCCTTCTCAAGCTCCCAATTTTAGTGTCCACACAGGGTTGGTGTGTGCTCTGGGGTCCCTGGGATGCACAAATGGCAGCAGCTTCTCCAGCGCTGCCTTCTCTTTATTTAATTTATAAACATGAATAAATGTGTTTTTTGTTTAAGTTCATACTTGACTATGTGTATTTTTAAATAAAAAAAAAAAAGCTTTGGAGTAAGCAGATACATTTGACTGACAATAAAAGGCACAGATATCACCCCCCCAAAAGAATAACTAAATCTGATTAGCTCAAAAACATGGTGTGAAATTTTAAAAATATAGATTAGAAAATTAAATGTGAGATCGCTATCAAAACATTGAGAAATTATAATTAACATCATTTTGAAAAATCTAACCATTTAAATTATTCCTAAAAACTTGCACGATATAATACACATAAATCTTATAAAGAGCAGCATGAAAAAGGTTAAAAATAAGGCAGAACTCTGTGTGAATATCAGCAGCAAAATAAGGTCTCTCGTTTTGATTAATGTAACATTCTAACGAAGAATTCAATGCAGAACATTTAAACGATGAAATATTTATGAGCGTGACGAATGTGCTCTCTCCATTATGAAGGCTTGTTTTACCAGAAGATGCGCTCCCGTCTCATAGTTGCTTGTGAGCATGCGCGCTTTTGGAAGAGTCGTAAAAGCATACACACGAACCATTTTCTCGTCACAAAACAGGCCGACGAGAAACACGACGAGGAAATCTGGAATCCTGACGAGAAAATAGAGAGCAGGTTCTCTATTTTCTCGTCGAGATTCTCGTCAAGTTTCTCGTCGTAAAACCATACACACGAACGTTTTTCTAGACAAAAAAACTCTCGCGGCACTTTTCTTGACTGTTTACGACGAGAAAATCGGTCGTGTGTACGAGGCCTAACTGTTTGAGGTTTTACATCTGTGTGGACATTTCATTACTACAGACTTTCCTACCCGGACAACGCAGCTGAAAAGGTAACGTGCAAAACCCAAAACTAATCAGCGGCTCTGAAGAGGGTATTGCTACATAAGGATTTGGTACAATTTTCCTTTTCTTGGCACCAACATGGCAGTTTACACGTGTTAGACAAATAACCCTCTCCCGGGCTGGGAAACTTAGGTAAATCCTATTTTATAAGAAAATGAGGAAGCTCCCATCTTCTGGATGGGCTGCTGTGTGGGTGTCAACACTTTGTAGCTATGCATTGGTCCTGTGGGTGGAAATAGGTGGAACTCCTACCACATGCATGATGTCATTGTTGCGCCAGGAAAGAAAATTGTCTTCTATTCTACTCTACATAAAAACTCCATTCTGATGCCGCGTACACACGACCGTTTTTAATGTCATTGAAAAAACCTGCATTTTTCTCGATGTGATTCTTCTCAAGCCTGCCTTGCCTACACACTATCGTGGAAAAAAATGCTCGAGCAAAGCGCGGTGACGTACAACACGTACGACGGCACTATAAAGGGGAAGTTCCATTCGGATGGCGCCACCCTTCATGTTAGTAAAGTTTGTTGAGAGACGATTCGCGCTTTTCAGCCTCGTGCTTTTCAGTCCGTTGCAACGGGACGAATGTGCTATCTCCATTACGAATGCTAGTTTTACTAGCACGAGCGCTCCCGTCTCAAACTTGATTCTGAGCATGCGCATTTTTTTTAACGTCGTTAAAGCCTACACACGGACGTTTTTCATGATGAGAAAAATGACGAGAAAAATTAGAGCATGTTCCAATTTTTTCATGGCCG
Organism: Rana muscosa; assembly: GCA_029206835.1. Lineage (NCBI taxonomy): Eukaryota > Metazoa > Chordata > Amphibia > Anura > Ranidae > Rana > Rana muscosa. The sequence continues at coordinate 379,585,927 of CM055127.1, forward strand.
TTTTTCACGTTGTGAAAAATGCTCTGAAGCCCACACACGATCATTTTTAATGACCATTTTAAAAAATTGCATTTTTCTCGTCATTAAAAACGGTCGTGTGTACGCGGCATAACTCTTTTCTCTGTCATTGTCCTTATTTAGAAGCAAAGTTTACCTGCTGCAAGTTCTTGTTCACATCTGCAATTTATCCCAATAATTTCAGTATAGTTTACTATACACGATCTCAAACAAAAAAATAAGCTGTACTCTGCTACAGCAGGAAAACAGAGAGGTGGAGAAGTTGGGTCATGGGGTTTAAAGACCATAGTGAAACTCAGAATCTGTTGTCTGAAATTATTGAGCGTTATGGTATACAGGAAAAGGAAAAGAAAGTGAAGTCAGAGCTACAAGTCCAAAAATCATAAAACAAATCATGAACTGTGAAAACAACACATTATTATTATTATTATTACCATACAGGATTTATATAGCGCTGACAGTTTACGCAGTGCTTTACAACTTTAGAGTAGACAGTACAGATGCAATACACTAAAACATTAGGAATCAGAGAGCCCTGCTCATTCAAGCGTACAATACAAGAGGTAATAACTGTGGGGGATCTGCTGATGGAGAAAATAAATGTATAGTTGTTAGGTGGGGGCCAGATGGACGTCTCTGGAGACATGAGTTTTCAGGGATCGTCTGAAAGTGGACAAAGTAGGAGATAGTCGGACAGATTGGGGTAGAGCATTCCAGAGGATGGGAGAGGCTCGGAGAAGTCCTGAAGGAGAGCGTGGGATGAGGTGAGCAGGGAGCTAGAGAGCAGGAGGTCTTGGGAGGAACGAAAAGAACGATTTGGTTGGTGTTTTGAGACCAGTTTAATGATGTAGCTGGGGGATTTGTGAGTTATGGTTAGTGTCTTGGATTTAATTAGTTGGTTGAGTGGCAGCCAATGGAGGGATTGGCAAAGAGGTGTAGCAAACGCCGAGCGGTTTGTAAGGTGGATGAGCCTGGAAGCAGCATTCATGATGGACTGAAGGGGGGATAGCCTATTTAAAGATAAGCCAATGAGGAGGGAGTTGCAGTAGTTGAGACGAGAGATGACCAGGGAGTGGATTAGAAGCTTTGTGGTGCCATTGGTTAGCAAAGGCAGGGCCGGCCCTACCATGGGACCCGATGGTACCCCGGTCCCAGGTGGCACTTTAAGGGGGGCGGCAAATTGCCGCCCGTCAGCCAGCGACATTCCGTGTCTCCTACTAATTTTCCTTTCCTGTGTCCCCGATTTTCCAGCCGCCATGTTTAATGTCCGGTGCCCTGTGATTGGACGAATGGGGGTCATGTGCGGCGTGGGGCTGGCCTGTCAGCGATCGCTCTAGAAGTCCCGCCTCCGCACATGACCGCCATACGTCCAATCACAGTGCGCCGGGAAACACGAACATGGTGGCGGCAGACAAGCACTGGAAGTGTGAGCTGTCTTCCCCTCCGCCTGTTCCTCTGCTTTGTTACGGCGCGGTGGAGATGGAATCATGGAGGTGCAGGCGTGCAGCGTCTGACACCATGGAGCGGGCTGCGGGTGGATGGCGCTGGCGGGAAGTTGGGACGCCGAAGCAGTTCTGCACATCCAGTGCTGAGGTCCCGAGGAGAGTCCTGGTGAAGAGCAGACAAAAGGTAAGGAGGACTCAAAGGATGGATTCGCACCGAGCTGTGGGGAGGGGGTCGGGTGTGAGTAGTGCAGGAAGTAGGACTCCTACTGTAGGAGTCAGGTGGGTCTGTGTAGTAGGTCAGTGTAGGTGTAAGGTCGGTGGGTCAGTGTATGTGTCAGTCAGTGTAATAGTCAGTGTTGCTGTCAGGTCAGTGTAATGTGAGTAGTGCAGGAAGTAGGAGTGAGGTAGGTGTCAGGTAGGTCAGTGTAGGGATCAGTGTAGGTGTCAGGTAGGTCAGTGTAGGGGTCAGGGTAATGGTCATGTAGGTCAGGTGGGTCAGTGTAATGTGAGTAGTGCAGGAAGTAGGAGTCAGGTGGATCAGTGCATGTGTCACGTAGGTGTGTCAGGGGGTCAGTGTAGGGGTCAGATAGGTCACATGTGTTCAAAAAATGTGCAGCGCTATGTGGTTAAAACCATGTGTGAAATAAATGTTAAACCTTGAAATGTGAAAAATTAATATATGAAAAATGAATTAAAAAGAAAACTAATGCAGAGTCCAAAAAGAACACAACATAGTCCGTGAAGAGTTAATTCCAAAAGCAAATCCGTGAAGGGTTAAGGGCTGTAGCCAATAAAGAGACTAGGGTCTAGTGGAGCATAATAAAATAAAAATAAACATTTCTTGATCAGTTTAGGTCGATATGTATTCTTCTACATATGTTTGGTAAAAAAAATGCAATGTGTATATTGATTAGTTTGCGCAAAAGTTATACCGTCTACAAAATAGAGGATAGATTTATGGCATTTTTATTATTATAATTTTTTTTTTTACTAGTGTAGCGGGATCTGGTGATCTGCGATTTTTAGCTAGACTGTGACATTGCGGTGGACAGATCAGACACTTTTGACACTTTTTTGGAACCAGTGACATTTATACAGCGATCTGTGCTATAAAAATGCACTGATTACTGTGTAAATGTCACTGGCAGGAAAGGGGTTAAATGTGTTCCCTGGGAGGTGTTTCTAACTGGGGGGCGTGATGGGACTGACTGTAGGAGGAGAGAGATCTCTGTTCCTAATCACTAGGAAGAGCAGATCTGTCTCTCCTCCCCTGTCAGAATAGGGATCTGTCTGTTTACATTAACAGATCCCCGTTCTGGCTTTCTGGAGCGATCGCGGCCACCAGACACGCATAGGTCCTTTTATACTCCTTTACATGTATAGAGCCGTGACAGGTCCACTTTAGTTATCATGAGATAAAATAATGAATGTGGGGTATTTGGTGGGCGTGATTTTTTTTTTTTTTTGGGGGGGGGGCAGCATTTAATTCTTGGTACCAGGCAGCACAATGTCTTGGGCCGGCACTGAGCAAAGGGTATATCTTGGAGATGTTGCGGAGGTTGAGGTGGCAAGCTTTGAACAGCAACTGGATGTGGGGAAATCAGGGGAAGAGGCACGGGGGCAGGAAATATCATGAGCTTAGTTTTGGATAGGTTGAGTTTGAAGTGATGTGACATCCAGGCTGATATATCTGTTAGTAAGTTGGTTATGCGAGAGGAGACTGATGGAGTGGGCTGAGGGGTGGAGAGATAGATTTGATTGTCGTCAGCGTAGAGATGAAAGCCATGGGAGGCAATCAACTGATCCAGGGAGGAGGTGAGAAAAGAGAGGACCAAGAACAGAACCTTGGGGGACCCGACCGAGAAAGGAAGAGGAGAGGAGGAAGTAAAGTTGTAAGTGACACTGAAGGTGCGATGGGATAGGTAGGATGAGAACCAGTGAAGAGTACAGTCACGGAGACCAAGGGAGTGGAGTTTTTTGAGGAGGAGGGGTGGTCCACTGTGTCAAAGGCAGCAGAGAGCTCCAGGAGGAGTAGTACAGAATAGTGTATGTTGGTTTTAGCCATTAATAGGTCGTTCGTGAGTTTAAGGAGAGCATTTTTCCGTGGAGTGTTAAGGGTGAAATCCGGACTGAAGGGGATCGAGAAGTTTGTCCTTAGTCAGATGGTCGTTTAGTCGGTTGTATACCAGTCGTTCAAGGAGTTTGGAGGAGAAGGGGAGTAAGGAGATGGGACATGGGTTGTGAATATTGGTGGGGTCCAATTAGGGCTTTTTAAAGATGGGTGTGACTAGTGCATGTTTTAGAGAGTTGGGGAAGATGACAGGAGAGAGAGAGAGGTTGAAGATGTAAAGGCCCGTACTCGGACTTCTTGCCAACAAACTTCAAAATGAGCAAGTTTTCCAAAAAATCTGACCGTGTGTACGATCCATCGGACAAACTTTTTCGGTTTTCATCGGACAAAAGTTTGCTCTGAAAACTGACAAACTTTTCGGCAACAAAAGTCCGATGATGCAAAGTCCAACCGTGTGTACAGAAATCCATCGGACTTTTGTCCTAAGTACAAATACGCATGCCCAGAACCAATGTTAAAATCAACCAACAATAGCAGAAGTTGACCACAGGGTGGCCGTAAAGAGCAGAAAAGAGCAGAAAAACCACGTGATGTTGGGAAAGTTTGCAGAAAAGTCCTGCCGTGTGTATGCTATGGGTGTGCCCGGCCAACTCCCTTCGGACAAAAATCCACGGAAAATTTTGTTTGAAGTCCGACCGTGTGTACGAGGCTTTAGAGAGTGTAGAATGGAGTCAGGGGGTGAGCGTAGTATGTTAGTAATGTTTTTTTACGGATGTCATGACTATCCTAAATAACTATTCACCCTCTATATCAGGGGGCTTCAAACTTTCTAAAAAAAAAAGGGCCAGTTCATTCTCCTTCAGACTTTGGAGGGGGGGGGGGGTTAGACTGGCTTACGGGAGTAGAAAATGCCCTGCTGTGAGTTGGAGTAAACAATAGTTCGGCTAAGTGATCAGTGGGAGTAAAATAATTACAGTAGGAGGAGCAGTAGTGCCCTATTGTTGTTATTAGTGGAAGGAATAGTGCCCCATCGTTGCTGTCCGTGGGAGGAATAGCGCCCCATCATTGGTGTCAGTGGGAGGACTAGTGCCCCATCGTTGCTGTCAGTGGGAGGAATAGCGCCCCATCATTGGTGTTAGTGGAAGGAATAGTGCCTCGTCATTAATGTCAATGGAAGGAATAGCGCCCCATTGTTGGTATCAGTGGGAGGAATAGTGTCCCATCATTGATGTACTAAAGGCAAATCCACTTTGCACTGCAAGTGCACTGTAAGTGAACTTGGAAGTGCACTTGGAAGTGCAGTCGCTTTAGATCTGAGGGGAAGATCTGAAATGAGGGGAAGCTCTGCTGATTTTATCATCCAATTATGTACAAGCAAAAATGCTGTTTTTTTATTTTCCTTGCATGTCCCCCTCAGATCTACAGGGACTGCACTTCCAAGTGCACTTCCATGTGCACTTGTAGTGCAAAGTAGGCTTGTGCAATTCGTTTCGTAACGAATCGAAATTCGTCCGAATTTAGCAACTTTCGGACATTCGGAAGCATTCGAATTTCCGAACAAAGCAATTACGAATAAAACCGAATCCGAAATAAATTATACCGCAAAATAGCGAATGCCCGAATGTCTTCGGCATAATTCGTTATGAAAAAACTTATGAATGTACAAATCCATTGGAAACACAATAACACTCACTCTGCTCTGCTCTCTGCTTCTCCTTCACCGTGCTGAACTCCCTCTCAAAATGGTGTACAGGGGCGGAGGCTATAGCCGCATGTAAAAAACGAAAGTAAAATACGAGATTTCTAATCCATTCGAAGCACAATAACACTCTGCTCTGCTCTCTGCTTCTCCCTCACCGTGCTGAACCCTCTCAAAATGGTGTACAGGGGCGGAGGCTATAGCCGCATGTAAAAAACGAAAGTAAAATACGAGATTTCGAATCGTTACAAATAACCGCTATGTATTTCGAAAAGTACAAATCCATTCGAAGCACATTAGGCATAATAGGCAGCGTCGTCGTGAGAGAGACACAGAAAATTACGAATCAACGAACCCAAAAAAAGTTACGAAAGTAGGAGTTGTGTCCAGAATCAACGAAAAACAACGTACTCTACCGAAAGTACGAATTATAAAGCAACAAAAAATTCAACGAAAAATGTCGCTTGCAAAAATACGAATGAGTCCGAACACGAAAAATCCCGTCTAGCAAAATTACGAATGATTACGAATCAACAGGACCGGAAAGAAACGAACCGAAACGGAACGAATTTTTCCGTTGTGCACAAGCCTAGTGCAAAGTGGATTTGCCTTTAGTAAATAAACCCCACTGGGAGAAATTATGTCCCATTGCTGGTGTTTGTGGAAGGAATGGAACCTCATAGTTGGTGTCAGAAAAAGGAATATTGCCTCGTATCAGTGGGAGGAATGGTGCCCATAAGACTGAATAAAGGCAAGCAAAGGGCTGCAATTTAGAGGCCACTTCTCTATATCAAAGAAGATTACATATACCATGAAGTCCTGAAATTATGAAAGACATACAGATTGATGGCGTGTATTTGACTAATAGCTTCGGAAGAGAGTTAACATATTAAAAATGAAGTCAGGTTAGTGTGTTTATTTTGGAAACATTAAAATGAATCTTTCCATGCAGCCCATTGTGGAATGATCAATGTAAGTGACATTAGCAAGATGCAGTACCAGAGGCTGTTGTTCTTGTACGTGTCCTTCGTATACATCAGTTTATGCCAGTTGGCTTTTACAGTACAACAGATAAACCTGTCATCTCTGAATCTCTACACAAGTATCTAGTGATAGATTTATTTAAAGAAAAATAGCTTTATATCACATGAATGAAATAAACGGCTTTAATGGCTTTCACAATATATGTTTTATACAAGCTGCTACTGTCTTGTAGCTGGAGCCAAGGGTGACTGAAGAGGCGAGCAGTAGGCAGTATTTTTCTTCCTACAAGGGACTTTCTGCTTTTACTAATTCAGAATCCTGTGGGTAGCAACATGGAGGAATAGTGGAAAAGCTTAATACTCTACCCCTTTCACTTGTTCCTGTATAGATAATTCACCTTGTCTCCAGATTTTACATTTACCTTCCAAAGCATCTTCATTTCTTCCATGGCAATGCAGTTAGAGGGGTTGATTTACTAAAGGCAAATAGGCTGTTCACTTTGCAAGGGAAGTTGCACTTTGCAAGGGAATTTGCCCAGAGCTTAGTGATTGAAGTGAAGCTCTGCTGACTTTCATCATCCAATTATGTGCAAGCAAAAATTTTGTTTTTTTCTTTTCCTTGCACATGATTGGTTATTATTTGCAAAGTGAAACTTCACCGCATTTGCTGGGACAAATTTCCTTCTTCCTTTGCAAAGTGTAGTAAATCAACCCTATTGTATGCAGGATAGAACAAAAGTTCTTGTTATTGAATTTTTGTCATATCTAATCAATAGCAACTACCTTATTTGTAGTATGTTGCCCATAGGTAATAGACTGCATTATATAAAATTATGTTGGACTGTTAGGTTGTCAATCAGAAACCTGAAACATTATATTTATTTATTAAAGTGATGTTAACCACTTCTCCACCAAGGACGTCATATGACGTCCTTGACTTTGAGGTGGGACATCTGAATGATGCCTGCAGCTAGAGGCATCATTCAGATATCATTCTGTCGGGCCGGCAATTCTGCGCACCATAAGAATGATCATAGTGGTGGTTCCGCCGCTTGATCGTTCTTATAGGCGGCGGGAGGGGACATCCCCCCCCCTCCCGCCGCCATCCGGTGCTTCTCCAGGCTCTCCCGTGCCATCGGGGGCCCGGAGAACAAATCGTCCGGCGCCGGATGACGAGCATAGAGATTTCCGGTGACCAGATAGTCACCAGTCATCTCTATGACTGTCGGAGTCCCGGGCGTGATGTTGTGACGTCACGCCCGGTACCCGGAAGTAAACAAAGCCGCAATTGCGGCTGTCAGCATGAGATCGGTGAATTTTTTTTCACTGATCTCATGCTTTTAAGCCTGGAGGAGAAATGTGGGGTCTTATTGACCCCGCATCTCTCCATAAAGAGGACCTGTCACACACATTCCTATTACAAGGGATGTTTACATTCCTTGTAATAGGAATAAAAGTGATCAAAAAAAATATATATAAAAAAAAGTGTCAAAATAAAAAGAAAATAGTAAAATAAAAATAAAAATGATTTTTTTTTTTTTAAAACGCCCCTGTCCCCGGTAGCTCACGCTCAGAAGCAAACACGCATGTAAGTCCCGCCCACATATGTAAACGCCATTCAAACCCCACATGTGAGGTATCGCCGCGTGCGGTAGAGTGCGAGCAACAATTCTAGCACTAGACTTCCTCTGTAACTCGAAAATAGTAACCTGTAAAAAAAATTAAAGCATCAGAGATTTTTAAGTACTGAAGTTTGGCGCCATTCCATTAGTGTGCGCAATTTCAAAGCGTGACATGTTAGGTATCTATTTACCTGGCGTAACAGCATCTTTCACATTATACAAAAAAATTGGGCTAGCTTTACTGTTTTGCTATTTTTTAATTCGTGAAACCGTTTTTTTTCCCCAAAAAAGGCGTTTGAAAAATTATTGCGCAAATACCGTGCAAGATAAAAAGTTGAAATGACAGCCAATTTATTCCCTAGGGTGTCTGCTAAAAAAATATATATAATGTTTGGGGGTTCTGATTAATTTTCTAGCAAAAAATGTTTTGTACATGAAGGAGAGAAGTGCCAGAATAGGCCCGGTGGAGAAGTGTGTTTTTTTTTTTTTTAAATAACAAACATGTCATGCAATCGTTTTTCACAGAGCAACCCTGATCCTCCCCTTCTCGGGTCCCTCGCCGGCTCTTTAGGCCCCTCTCTCCTGCCTAGTGCCCCCCCACAGCTGGTGCCCTCTCAAGACTTTTTATGTGGATCTTATACTCCGGTTAATTTGCTAGTGGGTACCTTGTTTCTGATGAGAGCTTCTTCACCAGAGTTATTGTGCTCCATGAGAACTTGTTTCACATTCTATAACAAACGAACTACTAATAATTTGTATCCAGCTCCTCTGATATACACGCTCCAGGTTGTTTATTGGGACACTGTTGTTTATTGCTCTTCTCATTATTGTAGTCAGAAGCACATGTGCCATAGGTCACTGCAGTTTGGAAATACACACATTATTAAGTATAGCACAGTTGTGAATAAAGTTAATTTGCCTTCATTTTATGTCACAATGGGAAATTATGGAAAATCTCTCCAAGGGGGTCACAGACATTTGTGGTATGGGGAAGGGAGGGTTATTATTCCTTTTTGTGCATGCCTTCCTATTCAGGACCACATCCATCAGCCCTATATCCTGGCACCACAGGAACAGGACAGGAAGTGGAGAAAAATGCCCAGAGTCACAGACAGAATATAGATCAGAAAAATTCCAATGGGGACACTTGTGGTGACAGCTGTGTAAGAGAGGATTTCCCTCACTCTTGAGATATTTCAGCTACTTCCTGTTGTGTCTATGCAACAAGAGATGAAGAAGAATCTTCTCAATGAGACTCAGACTTCTAAAAACCTTAACACGCATTTTAGCCCTTCCTTATGTAGCACCCTCTAGTGTGCTAGAAATGTACATAGATTTTTTTGTAGTGTAGGTAAATTGTTAGGCTTGGCTTGCAGCCAAGCCTGTGTTTAATCTAGGTCAGGGTGAGTGACTCAGGGAGGCTGGATGACTCACCAGGCAGCATCTCTGATACCTCCCCCTACTTGCTGGAACCTTGGAGAAGTTACCAGAAGAATGAGCGGGAGGTTAGGAAGAGCTACCTGAAGTATTGAAGAGGGCCCAGCTAATCCCCAGAAAATGTGCTGGCAGGGGGTAGGCCCCTCTTAAATACTCAGGGTCATGCCAGCAAGGGAGTGTAGAGTTCGGGGGAAGCTGGAGTTGGAGTGCTGAGGAGGCTGTCAGAGGCCCTTGAGGGTAGCCCCCTAGTTTGGGGGAGATGACTTCGGGCCTGGGGCTCAGGTGCCGGAAGGATCCTCTAACAACACAAGGAGGAGTCCTGTCCAGAGGCATGGGAGAAAGAGTAAGGACGGCAGGTGCCAGCTAGCACATCCAGGAGATCTCCAGGGAGAAGACAGCCAGGTGGCTGGTGAGTGTGAGAAGTAGCCAGGAGGGCTAGAGAAAGGGGCAGCTGCAGCCAGGCAGGCTGGAAGTGCCTGAAGAGGTGATGCTGGGATCAGTAGCCTCAGTAATGTAGCTGAACACTGGAAAAAAAATTCTCTACACACCAAAAGGGGCCTGCGGTCCTTGCCTGTAAAAGGCTGTTGCTTAATCTGGCTGAGTGCCTTGGCAGATTTACTAAACAGTGTTCCAGCTGGGTCTGAGTTGTTCTGCAAGCAAGGGATGTACTGGAGGAAGAGGAGTGTATACAGAGAGTGTATATAATTAGAGTGCTCCCAAAGAGACGTTGTTCCAGTCAAGTAGGCATTCTATAATACCCCTATCCCCATCCAAGTTTAATAACCCCTAAATAAAAAAACATACAAAGTTGCCGGAATGTTTTCCTGTCTCAAGCGAGTCTGTGGAAATTCAGTGTGCCTGGCTGTGTAGGGTGGGGGATCCCTATTCACCAGAGGCTCCTATGGGGGATGCACTACACTTATTCTATGCAAAACAATAAAAACAAGTTTTGGCTTTGAATATACTTGTAAGCATCGACTCAAATAATTGAGGTGAACCCTGACCATGAATAGAAGAGGCTTTTCTGCAAAGGGAAAGTGACAGCTTCCATTTTACACGTTTCAGTCTACATTTTAATCATACAGCCTTATTCCTGCAACAATATATGAAACGTTCCATTTTTAATGACAGGCCTAGGTGGAACAATACATTATAGATGTCAAAAGTGTGCTTTTCCAACTTGTGTCAAACTATGGTGAATGATCCCCTGAGAACACCCCAGACCTGACAGAACATTATACGGAGGAGTTTATATATCAAGGTGGGCCCTGTCAGCATCATCCTTTAATCTGCTACTATGTCCAGAAAATCAAAACTATCCATTTGTTCTTAGGTGGGAGGAACAACAATGATCAGAACCAGCAGTGAGACGCACTGGCGACATCTTTAATCAGTCAATGATTTATACAGCAGTTTGTTTGTAGTATTGTGTCCATACAACCAACACATCAATCAAAACTGCAGATTGCCTTTCCTTATTCCAGCCATACTCAGCTTCAAAGAAAACATATACAACTGTAATGTTGTCTATTACCAGGGCCACCTGTCACATATAACTGAATCAGATCACTGTGCATATATTATTATTATTATTATAAATAATATTAATAACTGATATGATGATATTGCTAAACAAGGAAGTGAACGTATCAACTATTTAAAGTGTTATAAAACCCAAAACCCTGCATTCACTATATCTGGTCTCCCACAGTACACAGAACATGAAATTATTTTAGTAAATATAAACTGCTAAATACCTTTTCTCATCAGCAGTATATAGCAGTCTTGTGACTTCTATCAGCATCTGGCAAAACACTTGTTATAGCCTGTAACCTATGAGGCTGCATGACCTCTGACTGGACAATGCTGATTGGCCCTGTGCTGATCACATGCACCCTCCCAAGAAAAAAAAACTCTGTAGGAATACACACTAAACTGAGCATGTGCAGAGTGCCTCCTAGGTTCTGTACTATCAGGAGATGGATTGGGGACAGTAAAAAAAGCGGAGGATCAGACAAGACAGGATCAAAGAGCCTTTTTACACAATGCAGAGAATTAACCCCTTAGGTGTTCTTCATATTTTGGTTATGGTTTTTCTTTTCTATGTTTCACTATCTAGAACACCCTCCCTCCTGAGGAAGCATACCTGCGAAACGCGTCAAGAAACTGTAGGCCCTCCACACTCTACAACCGCATTTTCTGCTCTCTATGTTACATGATAACGTGAACTGGTATACATCCGGCGGGCAGTATCTGTGCAGCCCTCTTTGGAGAAGTGGAATGTACCTTATGTTTGTACACACACCCACACACACACACACACTGTGGATGGGGTGAAATGCATAAGGGGTTGTGTTCATGCTTTTGATGTGCATTTTTAAACTTTTTTGTATGTACTGTTTTTAAAACATAATCAACCAGTCCAATGCTAAGTTGACTTGTTAACAATAAAATAAACAATTACATTTTTTATGATCCACATTTGTATTTTCTTGAAGGTGAGAGCACCATTAAAGTCCTTTTATTTTTATGGCTGATGGCTGCCAGTTCCGCTAATCATTCTTTGTGCTATAATGTTTTGGGATGTGGTGCTAGATTATCTTTAATTTAGATCATTGGCACCATTAATGTCAGTAAAGAAGGTGGTGGTGCAGGTCTCGGCGTGCAGCAGTTTTCGACAGATCACAGCAGGACAGCACTGGAATTGCTAAGTGGGTGAGTATGTTATTTCAGCTCAACCCAGCGGATAAGGTAAAAGGGCGAAGAGTTTAATTTTAAAGCACTAAAAAATGCGCCTAACCCCTTTTTGTCAATGCACCACAATGCCCAGATGGTTCATTTCTATTTGTTATGGCGTGCTAAAGGGCATGTGTGTTGGGGATGCGCTGGCAAGGTGTTTAGCAGTGGCATATGAAATGGATGGCACCACAATGCACAACGCTTGTTTTACTGCATGCTACCACAGTGCATCATTGTAAATGGCCCATAAATGTTTTGTAAATTGCAGAAACATGTACACAAACTGCTGAGTGCATCAGAGGTTGCCCAGAGAACTCGCCATTTGGATCAATTTTTTTTTTATTTGTCATCATCTCACATGCAAAATGATAATATGCACCTAGGGTGGATTTCAGTCCATGTTCTAGTCTTTCCAGAGCTCTAATACCGTATAATCCAGAAATAACACTGGTTCATTGTAGAAAAATTGCCTCTTTGCATAATAATTTGACATATCCAATTATATGCGGTTTCCTCCCACACCCCAAAGACATGCTGGTGGGTTAATTCTCCTGCCTAAATTGGTCCTAGTATGTGTATGTATGAATGTGAGTTAGGGTTAGATTGTAAGCTCTTTGAGGGCCGTGACTGATGTAAATGTACAATATACACTGTAAAGGCAGATGGCTCAATACTTTTGGCAATATACACACATGAACTTAAATGGCATCCCAGCCTTAGTCCGTAGGGTTCAATATTGAGTTGGCCCTCCCTTTGCAGCTATAACAGCTTCAGCCCTTTTTCGGGAAGGCTGTCCACAAGGTTTAGGAGTGTGTCTATGGGAAGGTTTGACCATTCTTCCAGAAGCGCGTTTGTGAGGTTAGGCACTGATGTAGACGAGAAGACCTGGCTCGCAGTCTCCACATTCATCCCAAAGGTGTTCTATTGGGTTGATGTCAGGACAGGCCAGTCAAGTTCCTCCACCCCAAACTCACTCATCCATGTCTTTATGGACCTTGCTTTGTGCACTGGTCCAAGTCATTTAGTGGGGGGGGGGATTATGGTGTGGGGTTGTTTTTCAGGGGTTGGGCTTGGCCCCTTAGTTCCAGTGAAGGGAACTCTTAAGGCGACAGCATACCAAAACAGTTTAGGGATGGCCCCTTCCTTTTCCAACATGACTGCGCACCAGTGCACAAGGTAAGGTCCATAAAGAGATAACTGAGCGAGTTTGGGGTGGAGGAACTTGAATGGCCTGCACAGAGTCCTGACCTCAACCCGAAAGAACACCTTTGGGATGAGTTAGAGCGGAGACTGCGAGCCAGGCCTTCTAATCCAACATCAGTGCCTGACCTCACAAATGCACTTCTGGAAGAATGGTCAAACATTCCCATAGACACACTCCTAAACCTTTTGGACAGCCTTACCAGAAGAGTTGAAGCTGTTATAGCGGCAAAGGATGGGCCAACTCAATATTGAACCCTACGGACTAAGACGGGGTTGTCACTAAAGTTAAAGCGGAGTTCCACACAATTTTTCAACTTTACATTAACAGCATTTTAGCAATCCAATCATTGTCCAATGGAATTTTTTTTTTTTTCCCCTAAGGGTTACCTGTGTAGGAGAGTTTTCAGTGGCGTGTCCGGTCTCTGCCATCCGCGTATATGGCCGTCATATCCGGCAGCGCACTGTCTTCTGAGGCTATGTTTCCTAATTCCCAGGAGTCAGTGTGGATGGCCGCCGCTCGTTCTCGCGATATTGCAAAACCGGAAGTGACGCAATGACACCAGTTTATCTTCGTTGCCATCACAATGGGGCGGGCACTTCCGACGCCGACGCCCATTGTGATGGCAACGTGGGAAGTTTACGGTGCTGCGCGCCGTACATACTGCACATGCATGAGAACAGGCTACATGCCGGTAGCTCAGTGGCATCGTATCCCGGAACTGTATGCTTGTGGGCTTCACATGCCCACAAGCAAGATGAAAACGGCCAGGAACAAATTTTATAACTTCATTTTTTATATGATACCGGACATCGGGGGGGGGGGGGTGAGTTTAACAAAAGAGGTGAGTGTTACATTGCAATGTAATAAACTTTTGAATTGTTTAAATATATATATATATATTCATTATCGTTGGAACTCCGCTTTAATGTGCATGGAAAGGCAAGTGTCCCAATACTTTTGGTAATATAGTGTATGTGTAAAACACTGCATAAATTGACAGTGCTATATAAATACCTGTAACAAATAAATAGATTATACTAAATATCTCAAAATCAAATAAACTAAAAAAATGTTGGTGTTGCTGATTATAGCCAATTAAATTTCAACTGTAATTTCCCTGCTGCAGTTGAGAAGATTGAGCAAATCACCTGATTGGTTTTATGGTCAACACCTGATAATTTTCTTGAATCCAGTTTTTATATGAGGCAAACCATAAATTTCATTTAACAGCTTTTGCTTTATGTAACACCCAGATACTCATACTCGCTCGACTCAGATTTATTTTAAACCCTTCCTCCACTGTGTAAAATGCTAAACATGCACAGCTTGCAATATATGTTCTGCCATTTATGAAAACATAATTAACCCAGAACCTACTTATTGAATGTGATGTAGAATGTGCCGTAATAATAAAATATTGCAATAAGGACTAATTTTTCTCCTGAAAAACAACAGCGTTGATTATCTCCGCACAAATGGGTCTCCGTAGTCTCTTTATATATCCGCAGAGACAACTTGTCTTCCAATTGAAAAATATTTCTGCAAGTAAATGTTTGAAGGGTCACAGCAAAGGTTCTTCCAATACCATCAGGATTCATTTAAATGTCTTTTCAACTTGGAAAATGTTCAAATAAAAAAGTTTAACTTTTTTAAATGAGCAAAACTGAAAGTGAAAAGGTGTTTTGAAACTATGCCTTGTTTTTTTTTTTACTATATTTTATGCCAAAATTGATTGTAATTTTTACAGCCATTGGAGTCTATGAGGAATAGCGTTTTTTGGAGCTATTGAAAAATAATTACACGTTTATAATGCATGGTATGAGCAAGGAAGGCAAATGCATTTCACTGCATAGGGGGCATTAATATTTTTACAGCAAAGTTTATACCTTGTCATGGAACTAACACAAGTGTTTCAATATTCCGAATGATTTGCAACCTATCTTAAAGTAAATATATTTATTTATTTTATTATTTTTATATGATGCCAAAAAACACTGCATTGGCTTACAGTGTACATAAAACCAATGACATTAGTCTAGGCTCCAGAGGAGTTTCCAGCCTAATGCCCCTACCATAGTCATATAGATACATTATGACCAGTTACAGGGGATTAATTTTAAGGACTTTTTGAGATGGGAACGAGGGACACCCATTAGCAAAAGTATGTAAGCGTAGGAAACCCCCTGCCACACCCCCTTAGAGGAGAATTATACACAAAAAATTATTAGTTAAACCCACAAGTGCTTTTTTTTACCACTACTATTCCTTTATACTGGCCTTCGAAATTTACAAATGCAGCAATTTAGAAATTGGATGAAAGGTTTAGCACTGAGAAACACTTTTTGAAAGAGAAAAAGTGCATTTCAAATAAAAATATATAGATCAGCCCATGATGAGGGACAAATGAGGAGGAAAGAGGGACAGAGGGACTTTGTTCTAAATCAGGGACAGTCCCTCGAAATCAGGGACAGTTGGGAGCTATGCCATACTCGCCTTTGCCTCCCTCTCACATTGAGCCAGTGTTGCCAATCTTCCAGATTAAAATTTACTGACGCAACACCCAACATTTACTGGCACAGCCACGTTTTTACTGTCATTTCCAAAAGTTACAAAATTACAGTTTTAAGTGCAAATTTCAGTATTTAGGCTACAAACAAGTACAATGTGCATTTAGTAATGTGATTTATAGTAGATATTAAGGCAAAATATACATTTCTTATTTTATTTTTGATAAACTAAGTAAGTAGCCTAGAGACAGGACTCAGCAGGGCAAGGCATTAGAATAGGCGCACACATATGAAATTGCCTCTAAATCCTCGTACACACGATCGTATTTCCATCCGTGGAATTTTGTGCGAAGGGCGTAGGAATGCATACAGACGGCAGAACTTTTTCAGCCAACATACACGAAGCGACGTGGTTTTTCTGCTCTTTAGCGCCACCCTTTGGGCAACTTTTGCTAATGTTGTCTTATGGTTAGCATTGGTTCGAGGCATGCGTGTTTGTACTTTGGATTTTAGTCCGACGGACTTGTATACACAAGATTGGATAATCCGACGGCACACATTTGTTGGAAAATCTGAGAACATGCTATCCCACATTTGTTGTCGGAAATTCGGACAACAATTGTCCGATAGAGGGTACAAAGGATTGGATTATCCGAAAAAACCCCTGCCATCACACATTTGTTGTCAGAAAATCTGATCGTGTGTACGGGCCTTTACAGTGACACTGACAGATCATCGACACGACACGTCCCCTCCTCCTGAGTCACAGTGACAGTCTCTTTCCATGCCAGGTGGTCCCCTCAGTCCACTCCAGTCCAATCAGCACTCCCGGCTTGCCTTGCTCCCATCCCACAGACCCGTACACAAGGGTCCAGACTCTTGCCATGACATTACACGACACGGTAAGGCACCGCCCCTGCCAGACCCGCCCCCCCCCCCCCCCCGCTGGCAGCACCCAAACACACAGTAGCAGGCACTCGGATGGTCTCGGGTGACTCTGGACCGGAACTGCGCATTCACAGTTCCGAGCCGAGCGTCACAGCCATATTTTTTACTGGCAACCTTTTCCTGTTACTGACATTTACTGACCATTTTTTAATGACAGTTGGCAACACTGCATTGAGCTGTTGCTCAAATTAGCACAGAATTGGGTTTTAATCTTTAAATACAAATATATATACAGTATACTGATATATAGTATATATTCATATGTATATATTTTAAAAAATTATACTCGTCCTTTAAAAAATTGGAAAAAAAAGGTTGGGCAGTTTAGGCTTAGGCTAAAAATACTCAAATTTTTAGTTTAATTTGCTCTCAGATAGATGCATCCTTGCATATCTTACATGGCAGAATGTGACTAGAATAAAAAGACAGCAAGCTGATTAGGTATGACGGCACGGTAAAGTAAAGGTTAGCAGTAACCAAAATTAATGCAGTATTCATTTTTCACAGAAAACTATTGTCAAACAGTTGGAAAGGTAACGGAGAAATGTAATGTAACAGCATTTTATGGTGCCTTTCAAGCAGAAAGCTGGTGTCTGGGCTCCTTTGATATTAGGCCTCAGTGTCCCAGTGTAAAGTGACAAGGGAGATGGACACAGAATTCCATAACAGAGATTTATTAGCTGAAAAATATGGATCACGGTCTGTCAGCTTCAATCTGCTGCCTCATACAGTTCCCCTCTCTCTGTGTCTCCAACCAGAGTCTGCTCTTGTACCGCTAGCAGTGAGTGTGCCACATCGGAGGATTAACCTCTGCACAACTGAGACAGGGTTGTACCATGGCCTGATGGATTATGCCACTTATTCTAAATAGAATTTCCATGCTAAAGAATAACTGCTTAGCTCAACACATCTAAGCAGCACACACATTAGGCCTTAGTGTTTCATGTTTATTTTACAGTAAAATGTAGCAAGTATGGCTTTCTGTGTGTGGAGTAACTAAACGCAAGATCATTCTAGAATCTGACTATACAGTTGTAGCGGGTGGTCATATTTAGGGGAGGCATCTGAGTGGTACCAGGCTCAGATGCAACAATTGTTAGGATTCCTGGACCAATTTATGCCAGTGGAGGATATCAATGGTGTCCAGTTCCCTGCGGCCTATAGGTGGCACTGTTGCCATAGGCCGGGGTTGAATCACCATTGGAGGACTGCGCCCTTTGTGTCCTCTCGCGGCAGTAGTACAGCGGGGTGGGGAACCTGCTGTGCATGCTGGGAGAGAGTATAAAGGGGGCAGACATCTTCCGCTCGGGGTCCACTCCCAGGCACCTTCAGCCTGGGGGGCGCGTGATGGCGGTCTCCGGGTGCCCTAGGCCCGGGGACGGAGTTGCGGTTCCACCCCAGACACCTTTGGTCTGGGGTGAGGTACTCTCTGGAGGCCTGGGGCCCAGTACCTTCGACTGGGTCCTGCAAGGGATCGAGGGCTCCTAGGGTGTCCTCCGGTGTGGACAGCCGAATCTGGGACGAGGAGGCCAGGGAGGTGACCCTTCCGAAGACCCAGTACAGCATTTGCTGGTGACAGCGGGGCCTCTGGTAACTGTCCGGATGGATGTCCTCTCTCTGATAGGGGCCATTGCTCATAGAAGGTAGTCCTCGTTCTCATGGTCTGTGGCAGGGACCCATCGTGAATCAGGTCGGTGGCAGAGACCCAACAACCAGGTCTGTGGCAGGGACCCATCGTGAATCAGGTCGGTGGCAGAGACCCAACAACCAGGTCTGTGGCAGAGGCCTTATTCATCTGGTCTGTGGCAGAGACCCCCTCACGGTCGGTGGAAGCGACTGTACGCCAAGCCTGTTCGCGATATAACGGAACAGGAGAAAACCCAAGTTCAAGTTTGTGCCTGGACCTCCTCCCCACTGTGTTCTGAACTGTTCTATGTCTGATCAGTCGCTCTCAAAGGACTATTTATTGCTCTGAAGAATAAAAAAGGGTGTTGGACTTTCAGTGGTGTGGATCTTGACTTTTCTGGGAGTGTAAGGATCATCCTCAAGGGGAGCTTTGGTTTCGGACAGGGGCACAGCCCACGAAAGTAATTGGTTATAGCTCACACCTCTACACACAAGAGGATTCGAACTGGTGGTGCGTCACACTCTCCTCCCTGGTCCCCTAGACGAGAGCCATTGACCGAGAAGAGAAGGAGGGAGTGAGAGGTGAGGTCGCTACACAGTATATCAATATAATTATTTATATAACAATGGCTTTCTACCAATATGTACAGATCACAAAGAACCATTAGGCCGGCTTCAAACATATGCGCTGCAGTAACATGCATATAACACGGTGCAGTGGATTGCAGTACTATTCATTTTGAATGATACCCAAATCCACTAAACCAGGGGTCTCCAAACTTTCTAAACAAAGGGCCAGTTTACTGTCCTGCAGACTTTAGGAGGGCTGGACTGTGGCCATTGGGAGTAGAAAGTGTCTTGGCATCAGTGGGAATAAGCAATTCATCTTTGAGATTAGGAGGAGGAATAGTACCCCATCGCTGGTGTCAGTGGGAGGAAGAGTGCCTCATCATTGGTGTCAGTGGGAGGAAGAGTGCCTCATCATTGGTGTCAGTGGGAGGAATAGTGCCTCATTATTGGTGTCAGTGGGATGAAGAGTGCCTCATCATTGGTGTCAGTGGGAGGAAGAGTGCCTCATCATTGGTGTCAATGGGAGGAAAAGTGCCTCATCTTTGGTGTCAGTGGGAGGAAGAGTGCCTCATCATTAGTGTCAGTGGGAGGAAGAGTGTCTCATCATTGGTGTCAGTGGGAGGAAGAGTGCCTCATCATTGGTGTCAGTGGGAGGAAGAGTGCCTCATCATTGGTGTCTGTGGGAGGAAGAGTGCCTCATCATTGGTGTCAGTGGGATGAAGAGTGCCTCATCATTGGTGTCAGTGGGATGAAGAGTGCCTCATCATTGGTGTCAGTGGGAGGAAGAGTGCCTCATCATTGGTGTCAGTAGGAGGAAAAGTGCCTCATCTTTGGTGTCAGTGGGAGGAAGAGTGCCTCATCATTAGTGTCAGTGGGAGGAAGAGTGCCTCATCATTGGTGTCAGTGGGAGGAAGAGTGCCTCATCATTGGTGTCAGTGGGAGGAAGAGTGCCTCATCATTGGTGTCAGTGGGAGGAAGAGTGCCATATCATTGGTGTCAGTGGGAGGAAGAGTGCCTCATCATTGGTGTCAGTGGAAGGAATAGTGCCTCATCATTGGTGTCAGTGGGAGGAAGAGTGTCCCATCATTGGTGTCAGTGGGAGGAATAGTGCCCCATCATTGGTGTCAGTGGAAGGAATAGTGCCTCATCATTGGTGTCAGTGGGAGTAAGAGTGCCTCATTATTGGTGTCAGTTGAAGGAAAAGTCCTCCATCATTGGTGTCAGTGGGAGGAAGAGTGCCCCATCATTTATGTCAGTGGGAGGAAGAGTGCCCCATCATTGGTGTCGGTGGAAGTAAACAAAGCATCTTTGGTATTAGGGGGAGAAATAGTGCCTCATTGATGGTGCCAATGGGAGGAATAGTGCCTCATCATTGGTGTCAGTGGAAGTAAACAAAGCATCTTTGGTATTAGGGGGAGGAATAGTGCCTCATTGCTGGTGCCAATGGGAGGAACAGTGCCTCATCATTGGTGTCAGTGGAAGTAATAGTGCCTCATCATTGGTGTCAGTGGGAGGAAGAGTGCCCCATCATTTATGTCGGTGGGAGGAAGAGTGCCCCATCATTGGTGTCGGTGGAAGTACACAAAGCATCTTTGGTATTAGGGGAGAAATAGTGCCTCATTGATGGTGCCAATGGGAGGAATAGTGCCTCATCATTGGTGTCAGTGGAAGTAAACAAAGCATCTTTGGTATTAGGGGGAGGAATAGTGCCTCATTGCTGGTGCCAATGGGAGGAACAGTGCCTCATCATTGGTGTCAGAGGGAGGAATAGTGCCCCATCTCTAGTATCAGTGGTAGTAAGCAATTCATCTTTGGTATTAGGAGGAGAAATAGTGCCCCACTGCTGGTGTCAGTGGGAGGAATATTGGCCTATAGTTGGTTTCTTTAACCTTCCTGGCGGTATTCCCGAGTCTGGCTCGGGGTGAAGTTTCAGCACCAATAGCGGTAACCCCGAGCCAGACTCGGGCTGACTCGCAGTGATCCAGGCAGAGTTACTTACCTTGTCCCCTGGATCCTGCGATACCTCCTCGCTGTGTGATCGAGCCGTCATCTCGCTCGATTCACACACTTCCGAGTGCCGTCGAGCTCCGTTCCCTGCGAGCATTGCGACGCATGGGGGCGGAGATCGGCGCCAAATTCAAAAAAGTTAAAACACAGTACACATACAGTACACTGTAATCTTACAGATTACAGTACTGTATAAAATAATTACACACCCCCATTGTCCCTAGTGGTCTGCCCAGTGTCCTGCATGCACTTTTATATAATAAAAACTGTTCTTTCTGCCTGGAATTTGGAGATTGTCCATAGCAACCAAAAAGTGTCCCTTTACATCAAAAGTGGTTTTAGACCAGCTAGAAAACAGCGATAATAAATTAGAATCACTTGCAGAATTGAGCGATAGTGATTTGTGGGGAAATTTGTCATCAAACACTGAAAAACACTTTTATTATTATTATATTATTATTTGTTATAATTATTTTATAGTTATTTATTATATTATAATTTATGATTTTTTTTTTTTTTTACTTTATCATACCCGGGATGTCTACTAGACTCTGATTTGGACAGATTTAAGTGAGTTATTCCTAAGAATTACAGGCCTACAATATAAAACGCCAAATTTCCATGCAGAATAATGGTACCGCTTTCAGCACCTAAAATCTGACAGAATCATACTGCCAGGGAGGTTAATGAATAGAGGTTGATTTACTTAAGGCATTCTGTAAGTGCAATTTCTCCAGAGCTTAGTAAATGGGGGAGAGCCCTGCTGACTCCCAACATGCAATCATGTGTAGGCAAAAATGCTTTTTTTATTTTCCTTGCATGTGATTGACTATTCTTTGCGAAGTGAAGCTTTAACTAATTTACTAAGCTCTGGAGCAACTGCACTTTGCAAAACGCAGTCTATTTGCCTTCAGTAAATCAACCCCATAGTTTTCCATCATTGGTGTCAACAGGAGAAATCGTGCCCCATTGTTGATGTCAGTAGCAGGAATATTGGCCCATTGTTGTTGTCAGTGGGAGGAATAGTGCCTTATAGCAGTAGAAAAACTGCTGCAAGGGCCAGATTGTGGCAAGAAAAGGGCCTCATCTGGCCCCCAGGCTGCAGTTTGGAGACCACTGCACTAAACCAATGGACATACATTGCATCACATGCCAATGCAAGGTATCACACTACCCTGCACTGGGGTGCTCTGCAACCCATTTAAATGCAACCCTCATTAATGCACAGTATAACACATGTGCAATGATGTACTGCATTAGTGTGAATGAGATAAACTACAGTCAGATTTCTAATTAAACCATGCAATGCATGCACGGAGCACAGGCTGTCTGCTGAGCATTCCAGTTTGTTATCCAGTTATTGTTGTATTGCGTTTTTCTATTACAAGGGATGTTTACATTCCTCGTAATAGGAATAAAAGTGACCCAATTTTTTGTCAAAAGAAAAAAATGTAAGTAAAATAAATAAGAAAAATAAATAATTTTTTTAAAGCGCCCCATCCCGACGAGCTCACGCGCAGAAGCGAACGTATACGTGAGGATGGCCCGCATATGAAAACGGTGTTTAAACTGCACATGTGAGGTATGGCCGCGATCGTTAGAGCGAGAGCAATAATTCTAGCCCTAGACCTACTCTGTAACTCAAAACATGCAACCTGTAGAATTTTTGTAAACATCGCCTATGGAGATTTTTTAAGGATAAAAGTTTGTCGCCATTCCACGAGCGGGCACAACTTTGAAGCGTGACATGTTGGGTATCAATTTACGCTGCGCAAATACGGTGTGACAAAAAGTATTGCAACGACTGCCATTTTATTCTCTAGGGTGTTAGAAAAAAAATGTATCATGTTTGGGGGTACTAAGTAATTTTCTAGCAGAAAAAAACTATTTTTAACTTGTAAACACCAAATCTCAGAAAGAGGCTCGGTCCTTAAGTGGTTAAACCTGTTGGGAAAGACAGTGTTCAAATCTAGTTTACAACTGATAATGAGATCTGGCAGATGGGGTTAATGATGACAAACATAGCTTTCCAGCCCTCTCATAAACAAAGAGAACTACGGTAAGTATGATTTTTTTTTGGTGCTGGATCTAACAAAAAACAAGTTCTAAAACGGTAATCCTCAATTTTTATATTTTTTTTAGTTACTGTATGTAGTTATAAATTCAGGGTGTACAAACACTTTTTTGATTTTTACAGGCATACCTAGTACACCTTGGTCTTCTCCATTTCTGTTCTTTTGGAATAAGTGGGACCCAGCTGTCATTTTGATGGCCAGTTCCCACACTGTGTTTTGAGGAGTAGCTGCAACCTGTGAAATAGCGTTTTGCAAGTATCATCGATAAATACTTTGTAACAATATATTGCTACAATTCATTTACACATTGTTTTTTGTTTTTTTTACATGCAGGCCAAAGTAGTACCTTCTGATCTGCAAATAATGTCAGTTAAAGTAGATGTAAACCCTCTCCTATACCCAGTGGAGTGAACAGCCTCAGATGATACACAGAGATGAAACAAATCCTCCTACATAAGTTTAACATATATATACCTGTATGCTGTCTTCAGCTTTTTATACTGTTTACTTTAGAATGTGCACATCGTGCTAGAATGTTCACTTCCTCATTAAGCAGTAGCAGTGTAGTGTTGGATTACACTGGGAGACAGCTGATTGGAGGAAAGGCACACACCCCCCTCCAGATAGGCAGAGACTTTCAGAGCTGTCCTGTGAGTAGAGCAGCTTTCTGCTAATCTATTTATAGCACCCACCCTGGCACAAATTTCAAGCTGTTTTTTATCACGTGTTGGAGAACTTGTCTGAAGTCATGCTGATAGCAGAAGAACGGAGCAGAAGAAGGCCACGGGACACAGGGCTTTGAAGAGAGATAAGAAAACACTGCAGATATATGTGCCCAGCTCAAATTTCATGAATCGTGTTTACATCTACTTTTTAAAGCATCCTCACATTTTTCTTGTGTTCAAAAATTGTATTGGTTTGAACACCATTACAGGCAATTGGAGTGCGGTGAGCACGGGTGGTTAAGCAAGAGTTCAAGTAAAAGTTAAAATTTGAATAAAAATTGTTCCTCTTTAACACCTTGTTGACCGTAAACTGTAATCTTCTCCTGAATTTGTTATTTTTGGCAGCTTTTTTGTTTGTTATTTTTTCCATATTAAATTTTTTTTATTTTGTAAATTGTTTAATTGTTCTTTTATTGTAGCCTCACTATAAAAATACCCAAAAATCAAACTTTTTTAAATTTCTATACAACATAATTTGCATGTTTTAAACTAGTAGTTTTAAAACTTTCATTAGTCAAACAAAAAAAAACTTTTTTTCCGTTAGCGTTTGTGTTTATGCTTTGGTAAAAATGTTTTTAAAAGACAAAAAGCCTCGTCTATCCAGAATGAAACGTATACTTATTGCTTCTGCACCTTAATCAATAGGCTGAGGCTCATAGTTGAAATGCAAAAATTGCTCTTAGAGCTGAAATAGTTAATACAAAAAATGTATTCTGCACTGAATGAAATAACATGGGTGTGAGAACCAGGATGATCTTTTTTTCCAAATATTTTCCAGACATTTTCCACTTGCCTGTGCCAAAAACAATTACCTCCCATTAATGACGCGTGCCACACATGCAAACCTATTATCACCTTTGAGTAGACGCTGTGACCACTGGAAATATTCTATTCATGGGGGACCTGATGGCAAATGTACAATGGAAGTCGAGAATTTTGATCTTTTTCCTCTACTTGCCAATGTATTTCCTGCGATTGTGATTGGAAGACAGGGGCCATGATGATGTGTGTGAACCCGCTGAAAGAATACAAGGGTGTTGATTATATGATGGAAGTGTGGAAATCTCTTCATATTTCCGACACACATTATTTCAGAAACTTCAAAGCGTGCTGCTGGTAATACAACATCCTATGCTAAAAAGAAAAATATATCCTCTGTCATTATCCCTAAATTAAATACAGCTTAAATTCAAATTGTTATTTGTCAGCTGTTTTAAAGTTTTATTTATTTCATGAAATTATTTTACAAATAATATTTCAGTAATAGGTTTTCTATTAAGAAGACAAAGCATTGCTTGCACGCTTCTTGGCAACCCATGTATAAAATATTAAAGTAGGTAAAGTGACTGTAAACGATCACTTTGTAAAACAACCCATTCAGTTTAAAGTTGAAATGAAAGGCAAACATTTGTGTATGGATATAAAAAACATTATAAATAATACCCTTTTTCACTTTTTTTATAAGTGATCACAATCTCTCTGTTCCCATCTGCAAGAGCTGGGGGAGGAGAAGCTGCAGCATACTGAGCTGCCCAGTAAAAGGCTCCGCAGGGGGGGACAAGTCTGATCATTGGAGGAGAGCAGCCTGTGTTCCCAGTGTAGCAGGGTGGTCAATTTAGGGGGAGTCTCTGAGTGGTAATTAGGCTCAGACACCTTGATTTGTTAGTGGCTATGGACCATTTTTGTCTTCAGGGAATAATGCTGGTGATGAGTTCCCTGTGGCCTGCGGGTGGCGCTGCCATTCTGGGCCGGGGTTGAACCACGAGCGTAGTGCTGTGCCTTTTGTGTCCCCTCTCGGCAGCCGGACGGTGGGGTGGGGAACCTGCTGTGTATGCCGGGGGAGGATATAAAAGGGGCAGACATATCCTGATCGGGGTCCACCCCCAGGCACCTTCAGCCTGGGAGTGAGTGCGGTTCATCTCCGGGTGCCCTGGGCCCGGAGGCTGTGTTCCTGTTCCATCTCAGGCACCTTTGGCCTGGGATGAGGTACTACCCTGCTGTCCTGTTCGCCTGGGTATGAAGACCCAGGGGATGCGGAGAAGGCCCGGGGCCCAGCACCTTCGGCTGGGGTCCGCTAAGGATTGAGGAGTCCAGGGTGCCGCCTTGCGAGGGGACCCGCACTCTCAGAGAAGGGAGGATCATTCCGAGGGACCGATGCGGGAGTCACGGTGAAGGAAGGGTCTGTTGACTCTCTGGGGGGACATCTTCTCCTTGATAGGGGCCATGTTCTAAGAAGGAAGTTCACGTTCAACAGGTCAGTGGCAGTGGCCTTATTCACCGGGTCTGTGGCAGAGACCAAACTCACGGTCTGTGACAGAGACTGTGCGCCTAGTATACTGCTTGAGAATCTGAGTAGTACAGTGAAGAGCTACGTTTGTGCCTGGACCTCCTCCACACCTTGAGCTGTTCTGTTCCTTTGCTCCAACCTTTTTCCTATCCAAGAGACTGTGTATTGTAAGCGAGAATAAATCTTAAGTTGGAGCTTCAGCTGGTGTGGACATTCATATTACTGGGGAAGTTAAGGACTTGCCTCTACTCACGGTAGAGGCGAGAATCGTTCTCGGGAGGATTCTGGCCCTGGCTGCAGACAAGACCCAACAATAACACCGCTCAAACTTTTGCACAAGAGGGTACGGGCTGGTAGTGCGGTGTGCTTTTCTCCCCCTGCAAGGAGCCAAGTTAAATGCAGGCTGGGGGATAGGTGGGTGCGCTAGACCAGCATAGCTAGAGAACTGACCATGGTGTGCTCTCTTGCTTAGTGTGCCTCGCTGTAATACTCATTACCTTACTTCAGTGCATTCCATGTCACTAATCCAAAATAAGTTTGCAGATTCAAAATTCTAACATCCCAATAAATCAATTCCTGATCCTGAATTGCTTCTCACAGTTCTGGGGCTCAGAAAGTACAACAAGTATTAAAGAAAGATACAGCCAAAGAAGGAGCATTTTTTGAAGGAGGCCACCAATGGCAGCCTAGGTACTTTTTTCATGACAGACAACCCTTACATTCCATGCAAATAAAAAATTGTTAATTAGTTAGCTATCTAACTTAATTTCCAAATTAATGCACAACTAAAAAAAAACATATCAAGAAGCTGTTTTACCTGCCAAAGAATTTGTATTTCCTCCCATCCAGTCCTAAGATTTACACAGCCCTGCCAAAAAGCACAGCCAGTCTGGTGACCTGACTTTTTTGCACTGCAATTAAGCAACACAGCAAGGTCAACTCCTCTCTGCCTCCAGCCTGTGATTGGACAGGGAAGGAGCAACCGCACACTGATAAGATCATCCCTCTGCTCTCCAAATTTATCAGCATATTTGCAAACGGCACATCCAAATTATATGTTCCATAACCCCAACATGGGCTGGTATAAATCCCTGTAGTACTATGTATGAACCCACCAAGGGGAAGTGCAGGGGGAAATTGTACTTTACGATACTGAGGAAAGTATGAGCAATATAACAAGACATAAATACTTTTAAATATTGCACTAAAAGTGCAATATTTTATTAGAGCAATGTACACCCCTTCACGCCTAAGCCTTTTTCTGACACTTGTTGCTTACACAAGTTAAAATCAGTATTTTTTGCTAGAAAAGTACTTGGAGCTCAAACATTATATAAATAAATATATATATATATATATATATATATATATATAAACTATATAGGTGAAATCAGACCAATATATAGTACACCCACTCCACGAGTAACCGTTTTAGGACCTAAAAATCTGGGTTCATTCCCATGTTTATCGTGCATTTAATGTAATAGGATAAAATAAGTAATAATAATAATAATAATAAATAATAAAAGGGAATTTTTTTCCTCATCCCTATACAGGTCGGGATATTTCCATCAGGGACCATTATACCTGTCAGTCTTCCTACATTATATATATTATTAAATGCCCATGCGGCCTCCTTTATGTAGGTGAAACTACACAAAAAGTGAAAGACCGTATTGCTAGGCACAAGTACTCCATTCGAGACAAATTGATCAAACTTCCCCTAGCCAGACATTTCCTTGAAAAGGGACACACTGTGAGGCCTCAGGGATGTGCAAGCTGTTTCTCGGCCTCGGGGCCTGCTGGCCCGAGGCTCTGCAACTGAGAGTAGGCCTAGAAGTTTCTGGAGCCTACTAGTCCAGGGATGGTCCTACGCGGTCTTGCCTGCGGGAAGAAGCGGAACAATTAGGGACTCAATTGAAGGACGCTGTGTACTTTCTGAAGGAACTTCTGCAAAGTGTCAGTGTGGTTGCACGATCTTGTGGCGAAAGATTGTGAAACGACTCGACGGCACTCATCAAGTCTGTGGCAGAGACTTTGAACGAGCTTCGCATCGACTGCTAGGCCAGTGAGAGTAGGCCTATCCGGTGGTTGCTGAATCCAGTGTGGAACCGATTTGTCCTCTGGATCTAAGATTGTGCCTGATCCGCAAAGCAAGGTACCTGAACCTCCCTTATCCCTCTACCCCTCTGTTGGAACTGTTTAATAAAACTCTTGAAGAAAAAGTAACCAAGTGTTGGTGTGGACATTTATGAAAGCTCTTCAAGAGGGACCCCTAAGACGATTGTGGTGAACAGAAAGGTAACGGCAGGCCCAAATGTAAACCAGCGGCCCCTTCAGGGGTATTGCTACATACATATGATGTACTTTTGATGTCTTATGGACGATTTTCTACTAATAAAGAATTTTTAAGGGCAGCAATCCCTCCGTTACTTTTTATATATATATGTAGCGGGTATATACTTTTAAATTCTGGTGAGGACACCAGTGATGTATAGTTCCCTGCGGCCCAGCAGGTGGCGCTGTCACTTTGGGCCGGGGTTGAACCATCACTGCAGTGCCGTACCCTTTGTGGCCTCTCGCAGAGGTACGGGAGAAATCCAAGGATGCTGACTCGGTCACCACTGTTTCCCAGCGTCCACCGCCAAAGAGGAAGACCGGTTTGGTTGCCCCATCCAGCGGTCGTGGTGGATCACCCTGCTCGCCTACGCACGCCCGGATGGATCCGGTCGGAAGAGTCCCGGACATCCCTTTGCTACTTTGGACCGAGGTAAGCCGGGGAAAGGGACTTGGTGTTGGGGCGGAGGTGTCGGGGAGTCACGGCCCTGTGTGCCCGCGGGGGGGTAGCAATTCAGTCTCTACTACAGGCTACCTGCCCGCGGAGGAGTGTGACACCTCCGACCTAGAGTTGCTCTCCGATCCGGGAGACAATGTCATCATAGATGAACTTTTCGCTAAGAAGGGCTGGGACAAGATGCCTCTCTCCTCGTCCTGCAAAGTCAGGGATCCACCCATGTCTACAGGGGATAGTACACCCCGGGTGGAGGCACCAGCGCCTGAGGAGGGATCCCGTCCCCAGTCTGCCCTTCTACCTCCGGTGCCTCCTGCATCTGGCAATGGGGAAAAGAGACTGTTGCTGCGGGTGCCTATGCCCAGATAGGAGGTGATCAAGGCACCTCGTCACCCGGACGCCATCGTCCAACCGGGTGAGGGAGACCGGGCCACTATGCCTCCGCTGGCGAGACTACAGCGCCTCTTTGGCCAAAAGGTTGCTAATGAGTACAGGTGGGAGTACCCGTACTTACCCAAGGAGCTTCTATATGAAGTGGAAGTCTGCCGGGAACGCTGGTACAACGATTTTGTGTGGACGCACCTTCAGGTCCCACATGCCCGCAGGTACCTCGCGTGTTCCCCTAAAGCCTCTCAACGGTTCAAGGACTGCAAGTCAGAATGGATGCTGGGTCGGCATATCCACGCAGACAAGGTATTAATTCAACGCAAAGAAGGGGAGGATGTTGAATACCATGTAGAGACAATGGACCAGCACTTGAAACCCCTTGTCTTGCCGCACCCAAAGTTCTATTTGTAGGAGAGAAAAAAAAGGACTCCGTTCTTGCTTTGCCTTGTTGCTGCTGAACTTTCCGGAGTTGTTTCCCGGGAAAATCCAGTGACTGTACCCGTGTCCATGGGTGTTTGTGCTCTCCGGAGGAATTGAAGGACTGTTGCAGTTGTTTGTTCTTCATTCTTCCATCCCACAAAGTGATAATGGACTTTGGGGTAGTTAGAGCCGCAAAGAAAAAAAAAAGAGAAGATCTTCAACCAGTGCAGTTACTGCGGCACTGTCACCAGGTGGCAATGTTGCGCACCGATATTCACTGTTCACTCACACACTTATAGAAGGAAAGGGTTTCTCTGCGGAGAGGTTCTTTCATTCTCACATGAACATATGTGTCAGGGATATGTGTGTTTAACGTTTCTTTTCCCCTCTGCAGGAGAACATCTCATCAAGACCACTGAGAATGGGGTGGGTCTTAGTCAGGATGGGTGGGAAGGAATGTTGATGTGAACATGTGTTTCAAAAATGTTGATATGTGTTGTTTGTTTCCCTTCCCTCCCCCTTTTATGTCAGGTTCAGGCACAGCTGTTTGGTTAGTTTTCAAAAACTTGTGTATTTTTTTGAAATTTGTTAGTCGGTTTCAGGATCAGGCTATGATCGCCCCTTTGGGCATGGGTTGCTCCAGACACTGGGGACCAGTGTCCAATAACCAGGGGGAGAGTGTAGCGGGTATATACTTTTAAATTCTGGTGAGGACACCAGTGATGTATAGTTCCCTGCGGCCCAGCAGTTGAACCATCGCTGCAGTGCCGTACCCTTTGTGGCCTCTCGCAGCGGTTGTACGGCGGGGCGGGGAACCCGTCATGCATCCTGGGAGAGGGTATAAAGGTGGCGGACATCTTCGCCACAAGGTTCGAGTCCCAGGCATCTTCAGCCTGAGGGCTGCTGTTCGCGGTTGGGGTCCAGGCGGCCTAGGCCTGGACACCTGGAGTTCGTGTTCCATCCCAGACACCTTCAGTCTGGGGTGAGGTACTCAGCCGGAGGCCTGGGGCCCAGTACCTACCGCTGGGTCCCACGAGGGAGGGATTGTCCTAGGGGGCCCCGGGAGTGGGGCACCCGAATCCAGCGGTGTAAGGGACCAGAGGAGGGTCTCATCCGAAGACCTGGTGCAGCAGATTGCCAGTGCCGGGTGAACCTCTGGAGACCGCCCGGAGGGATATCTTCCCAAACAGGGGCCAAGTTCAGAGAGGAAGGTGGTTCATGTTCAATGACCGGTGGCAGCGGTCCAGCTATTCAACTCAGGTCAGTGGCAGAGGCCTGCTATTAGGCCTGTGGCAGGGGCCTCAACGGTTCATCCGGTCGGTGGCAGCGACCAAAAGTCACGGTCGGTGGCAGAGACCGTGCGCCAGGCCTCGTCGCTAGCAAAGGGATAGGAGAGTTTAGTTGTGTCTGGGCCTACTCGTATCCACACCCCTGTTTGTTCGTTACTGAAAGTTCAACTGATTGTGTTCACACTGCAAGAAAAGAAATAAAGGAGTGTTGGACTTTCGATTGATGTGGGGCTCTATGTTATTGGCAGACACATCTCCATGGAACTAAGGCCTCGTATGCAGTGAACAGACCCGGAGGTAATTCAAGTAACTCTGCTCAACCCTCATACACATACGAGGGGAGAGCTTGGCGTAGTGTTCCTGCACTCTCGTCTCTCAGTTACCCCTAGACACAAGCCATTCACAATAGGCGAGAGGGAGAGTGAGGCTCCGCTACATATATATATATATATATATATATATATATATATATATATATATATACCGCATTTATCGGCGTATAACACGCACCCTAACTTTAAGAGGGAAGTTTCAGAAAAAAAACTTTCCACAGCCCCCTGCGTATAACACGCAGGCACAGTTTACCCTATATTTTCAGGGTAAAAAAGTGTTATACGCCAATAAATACAGTATATATATATATAGTGGTAGTGTGGTACCCCACCAGTGTATGAATACAGGATTCTCAACCAGGCAGGTTGAGGGGCTCCAGGGTATTTGCTTGTTTGGGAAGAAACTGGCTTTTCAGTTTCCTCATGATTTACTAAAATCCACTCTGGGACCCGGAGCCTGGGGATTTCTTAGAGATCCGGGTGGGATGAAATCCCCAGTCCTGGATCCGGGTTTTGAGACTCAACTGCACACTGATTGTTCAGGTGTGTGTGGGCCTGATAGTAGAATCAGGACCAGCATTCTGGGCCCCACCCTCCCGACGAGTGCAGGTGTGCACTGGGGAAGCCATAGAGTGCAAGTGTGCACTGGAGAAGTCAGAGAGTGCTTGTGTGCACAGTGGAAGCCAGAGACCCAGGTCTGAGGGTCAGAGCAGCAAGGGGCTGCTATCCAAATGGATGGTGTTGCAGATGGAATAGTCTATAGGAGACAGACAAGAGCCTGAAGTGGAAGGCCTGAGCAGCACTGCTGTATGTATAAGCCAGGAGGCTGAATGTCATTTTGTTGTTGAAAAGGAGTACTGAAACCCCTGCGAGGGAAAACCTTTTGATTTTGTTTTGAACTTCTTTTAAAGTGGCTGTAAACCCTTTTTTTTTTTTTTTGACTAACCTGCAAGACAAAGCTATAATGAGCTAGTATGACTAGCATACTAGCTCATTATGTACCACTTACCTTTGATCGGAGCCCCCGAAGTCGTCCGTGTCCCTCCTCTAGCCGCATCCATCGCTGCGGCGATAGCCGGAATGTTACTTCCGGGTATCGCCGCTGCAGCCAATCACAGCGCCGCTCCGGCGCTGTGATTGGCCGGAGCGGAGAAGACGTGACTCCGCGCATGCGCGCGTGAGCTGTCGAATTCGGCTACGTCGTCGAATGTTGCGACCTAGCCGAATTTGTGAATGGGGTGACGTCAGCGTCGCCGCATTTACATACAAATATCTCCTTAACCGTGTAGGTTAAGGAGATATTTCTTGCACCTACAGGTAAGCCTTAATCTAGGCTTACTTGTAGGGCTTTGTTTAAAAAGTGGGTTTACAACCACTTTAACCACTTCAGCCCTGGAAGAATTTACCCCCTTCCTGACCAGAGCACTTTTTGCGATGCAGCACTGCGTCGCTTTAACTGACAATTGCGCGGTCGTGCGACGTTGAACCTAACCAAAATTGACGTCCTTTTTCCCCCACAAATAGAGCTTTCTTTTGGTGGTATTTGATCACCTCTGCGGTTTTTATTTTTTGTGCTATAAACAAAAGAAGAGCGACATATTTTGAAAAAAATGCAATATTTTTTACTTTTTGATTTAATAAATATCACAATTTTTTTTTTTAAAACAATTTTTTTTCTAAGTTTAGACCGATACGTATTCTACATATTTTTGGTAATTTTATTTTGCAATAAGCGTATATTGATTGGTTTGCGCAAAAGTTATAGCGTCTACATAATAGGGGATAGATTTATGGCATTTTTATTTTTTTTACTAGTAATTGCGGCGATCTGCGATTTTTATTGTGACCGTGACATTGCGGCAGACACATCGGACACTATTGGCGCGTTTTTGGGACCATTCACATTTATACAGCGATTAGTGCTATAAAACTGCACTAATTACTGTGTAAATGTGACTGGCAGGGAAAGGGTTAACACTAGGGGGCGATCAAGGGGTTAATATGTTCCCTATTGAGTGATTGTAACTGTAGGGGGAGGGGACTCACAAGGGGAGGAGACCGATCTGTGTTCCTCTGTACTGGGAACACACATCGGTCTCCTCACCTCTGACAGGAGGTGGATCTGTGTGTTTACACACACAGATCCACACTTCTGCCGTGATCGTGGGCAATCGTGGGTGCCCAGCGGACATCGCGACCGCCGGGCACACTCACCGGGTCACGAGCGTTGCCGCGGGTGCGCGCGCGCCCCATAGACGGCCGGGAAAAAAGGACGTCATATGACGTCCGCCCGGAGGGAGGGAGGGTTCCTGCCGGCGTCATACGTCTATGACCCGGTAGGAAGTGGTTAATAAAAATGGGCAAACAACCCTTAAAAAGAAGAACCAGCGAGTGGCGGTGTCCTTCAAGCTCTACACTTGATGCTAGTCCTTCACAAGTGGTGGAGAATTTTGGCACAATCTGAGATGCCTACAATCAAGTAAGTTCATCTGTTATATGAACTGTGTTTTTGGTGCATGAGACTGCATAATCTGTGTGTGTGCAGGTGAGGAGAACCTGCAAGCGAAAGGTAACTAGTCTTAGGCCCCATGCACACGAGACGCTGTTATTTGCTGTTAAACGCGCGTTCAGAGGCAGTTGGACACTTTTTTCAACTGCTCCTGAACCCATTCAATGTTATCCTATGTGTCCATGCACACAGTCTCGTTTATTGCCGTTTTTAGGCAGTTGCGTTTAACCTCGTTTTTCCAGAAGCAAAAAAATGGGTTCAGACGCAAAAGTTTTCCACGTTTCAGACGCAAAACGCGGCTAAACGCGGTACCGGCGTTTTGCCGCGATTTCATTTATTAGCGTTTTTTAAAGGTGACCTATTTTTTTACATTAGAAATCTCAAAAATGATGGCAAATGATGAAAAACCATCAAAAAAATATGAAAAAAAACTGTAATTGCATTGCACTGTAGACAATCCACAACTTGTGGCAGGTGACGTGGCAAGTGGACAATCCACAACTTGTGGCAGGTGATGTTGCCAGGTGACGTGGCCAGGTGACATGGCAGGTGACGTGGCAGGTGGACAATCCACAAATTGTTGCAGGTGACGTGGCCAGGTGACGTGGCAAGTGGACAATCCACAACTTGTGGCAGGCAACGTGGCCAGGTGACATGGCAGGTGACGTGGCAGGTGGACAATCCACAAATTGTGGCAGGTGACGTGGCAGGTGACGTGGCAAGTGGACAATCCAAAACTTGTGGCAGGTGACGTGGCCAGGTGACGTGGCAGGTGACATGGCAAGTGGACAATCCAAAACTTGTGGCAGGTGACGTGGCAGGTGGACAATCCACAAATTGTGGCAGGTGACGTGGCCAGGTGATGTGGCAGGTGGACAATCCACAAATTGTGGCAGGTGACGTGGCCAGGTGATGTGGCCAGGTGACGTGGCAAGTGGACAATGCACAACTTGTGGCCAGGTGACGTGGCCAGGTGACGTGGCAAGTGAACATTCCACAACTTGTGGCAGGTGACATGGCCAGGTGACATGGCCAGGTGACGTGGCCAGGTGACGTGGCCAGGTGATGTGGCAAGTGGACAATCCACAACTTGTGGGCAGGTGACGTGGCAGGTGACGTGGCAAGTGGACAATGCACAACTTGTGGCAGGTGACGTGGCCAGGTGACGTGGCAGGTGATGTGGCAAGTGAACATTCCACAACTTGTGGCAGGTGACGTGGCCAGGTGACGTGGCCAGGTGACGTGGCAAGTGGACAATCCACAACTTGTGGCCAGGTGACGTGGCAGGTGACGTGGCAAGTGGACAATTCACAACTTGTGGCAGGTGACGTGGCCAGGTGACATATCAGGTGACGTGGCAAGTGGACAATCCACAGCTTGTGGCAGATGATGTGGCAAGTGATACGCTAAATACAAGTACACTGCTGCTCTCTCAGCTGCTGGTCTACCAAAATGGCTGAAATGGTTAAATAATAATGTTTTTTGAGCTTAGGGAGGGTCTTATGATGTTTCTTAACTAAACGCCTATAGACGCAAACGCGGTAAAACGCCGCTAAAATCGCGGCAAAACGGGCGTTTTTAAACGCCGGTTTTAGCCTTTAAAAACGTGTGTTCAGCAGAGTTTGCACCGGCGTCTCGTGTGCATGGGGCCTTAAAGAGACAGTGCTCCAATTTGTTGCAGGTGGTGTACCTGTGAACAAAAAGTCATTTTTTGTTTCTCTGCAGTGAACTGCTGCTAGCTGTGTGTGTCAACCAGGCAAACTGCATTGCGCAGAAGTTTATTTGATGGACTGTTGCATGCAGGTTGTGTACCTGTGAAAGGAGAAACAAACCGATTTTTTATTTTTTTTCCCTTTTCTCCGCCAAGAACTGTTACAAGTTGCTGTGTGCAAGACTGCAAGGATGGGGCGATCAAAACGCCTAAAAGAAGCAAGGATGGCTGAGATGATAGATAGAGCTCTGTGGCTGGAGGGGTTGTTACCGCCTGATCGAACCCCATACATGCTTAAACAGAGTTTTCCAAGGGAAAAGAGGGCTGCTGTTGTCCCTAGCAACCCTGGTGCAATGAATGCACAGATGACGGCTAGTGTGGAGAGTCCACCAGCGTTTGAATCTGCAGTGGATTGGTGCAAGCGACACCTGGCAGGATTGGACCAAGCTAAAGTGGAAGGCAAGCCAACCTTCCATACAAAAAGAGAGCTGCCGAATGTCCATGCCTGGGAGAGGGGTGTTGTTGTCCCTGGCAACACTGCTGCAGTTAAACCAGCAGCTGTTGTGAAAAGTGTGAAAGTGACACAGCTTGAGACAGGGTCCAGCAGATGCAGGGTGGGAAACCCTGACAAGACATGGAACCAAGTGCGCTGTTTGCGGTGCAGTGAGTGGGGGCATGCAGTCTCCAAGTGCCTTTTGTCCCTGGCTCCAGTGCAAAGCTACCTAGCAAAACAAAGGTCTGAGAAGCCTGTGTTATATGCCAGAAGAGAGGCTGATCAAAGGCCAGGACAGAGAGTGGTTGCCCATAGCAACACAGAGGAGGCCAGTCGGGCTGTCTGTGAACCAAGGGGTGTGCCTCCCATGGGTCGTGACAAGTGGCTTCCGGAGGAGCCAATACAGCATGTTGGAGAGAGCCAGCAAAGCTCTGCTGGGAGACTGCGATCTCCCATGGCAACGAGAGTGGAAGTTATGCCTGGAAGGAATCATCAGGAGAGAAACGCACTAGGGAAAAGTCATCCAGTACCATGCCTGGAATGTGGCCAGCTGGGGCACGAAATATTGTCTTGCCCTATATTCTGGGGTGCACCTAGAGGTAATGTTGCTAAACAGAACTCTTTACCTGTGGGCCAAGATCCCTTTGCAAATATGTTTGCAGTCACCCCTGGCAACGAGGAGGAGTATTCTGTGGTGTCTGCACCGGGTGCTAAACAGTGGGAGATGCCTGCTGTGATTTCATCCCATGGCCACCAGGGGGAGTTGGCCAGTAAATGTGTGGCTGAGGACTGGTTCTTAAGACAACGTACTCAAATGAAGATGGAGACCCCAACTACTGTGGTGGGTAAGACTATCTTTAATGAAATGATGCCTAGAACTGCTGATTTCAGGTATAAAAGAACTGGCTACGAGACTGCCCATGATGATGTGAGAGTGACCCCAGTTAGTGGGGCCACAGAATGTGCGCTTGAGAATGACTTTTTCATACCCAGTGGGAATGCAGGGGTCAAAGTCCAAACAGAACCTGTGTTGATGACTAAAAATGCTATAAGTATTACTGTTAATGAAAAGTTTGCTGCTGTTGGGAAAACTCCAGGTTCTTCCAGAGCAAAAGCTGTTGTCACAAATGGGTCATTGCCTGTAGCAATTGGTGGTAAGACAGCACAGTTGTCTCCAGGGAACTTCATGTATTGGAGTCGGAGGTTGCCATGGACAACTGCGATGTCACTCTGGTGGGACAGAGTGGAACTGTACCGTTTAATGGTAATGTGTTAGTGCAAGCTGCTAGTACTAAAAATGTGCCGCTAAATGGTGGGTTAACACAACCTGTGAAAAATGCAAAGGTGTGTGAGGCTTATGAAGCGCCGCCCGAGCAAGGTGGTGGTTGTGGTGTATTGCAACCTGCGGTGCTAAAACATGTGTTACCGAAGTCTGCCATGATTCGTAAGTTGGGTGATGGATCTGAAACTAAACCCATCTGTTCTAATGTGTCTCCTTGGGCGGATGGATCAGGGCTGAGGAACGCCAGTGAATGGAGCACAGCTACAACGGATTGGGATAGTTGGGGTAAAAAATCTAATGTCCCTGATAGATGAGGCTTTCATGCACAAAAATAAGGTGGACAAAGTTTCTGCTGTGCCAGCAGGAGGGACGGCAGAACAGCTTATACCTGAGGGCGCGGTGGCTGCTGCAGGGGTTAACCCTCATGAGAAATATGGACCATATAAGGGCGAGCACACAGCAGACACTTTGTCAGTAACCTACAAAAATTATGCTGACATGGCGTGTCAAAGTGACGTTGTCACTGGTAATGTGAAGCAGTTCATTGGTGCTGAACCTGAGAAGTTGGGTATGAGTCAAGCACCTGGCAGCGCTCTGGTAGAGCACCAGGCTGTGGTTGTCTCCAGCTGGGAGAAGGTTCCATTAAACCTTGCAACCTCTCACGTCTCAGCAAGAGAGTCTGTCTGCATCCCCAGTGTCAGGAAAGTCCCCAGGAAGGACTTGGGTCTGGAGCCAGGGGTATGGTTTCTAACAAAAGTATTAAAGGAGATGCTTAAACTTTGGGATGTACAGCCAGTCTATACTGGGGTGTCTCCACCACAGTCAGACAGTCTGGTACTGCGGAGTACCATTAGGTGGACTCCTGAGTGGCAGGTGGTACAGCACAAAGGAAGACAAGACAGAAATGGTTTATTTATGACTGTATTACTAGTGTTAAAAATCGCCTCTAGGTATGCTGATGGGTTACTTCCTGTACAAGAGGTATATGGGAGAGGCTTTGGTGAAAAAAAAGTGTCTGAGGTTTCACCACCTAACAGCCAGGTGGAAGGCATTTCTGCTGCTATGGTCCAAGGTAGTACTGGTCAGCTGTCGGTGAAGGTTGTGTGTGCTGTACCAGTAGAAGAATCACATGAGATGGAAGGGCCAAGTGTGGACCAAAAAGCAGCAGAAATCCTGACCGGGGCTCAACCGAAGGTGGTTAAAAAGACTGGGGTCCCCAGTCCGATGTTTGGTTTAGGTGACAAACCTAATAAGGTCCCCGAGACAGGGAAACGGATAAGAAGTAAAAATGGTATGTGGATCAGACAAGAGCTTGTCTGTTCAGGTGGATAAAAATACAGATGGCATCAGAACAGGTCAAGTGGTAGGACAGCTGCCTGCAGAGTGGGTGAACCCAGGGGAGGTGACGTCCTGTGAGGTTCCCGTGGGTAATGGCGGCCCTCCCATTATGTGTGCCCTCTGCAGACGCTGCCCTAGCAAATGCTGAAAAAAAAGGCATTGGTGATCTGTGCAACGTTGAGAGGTGTAATGTTGGTTTGAATATGTCTGTCAATGATGAACCAAATAGTTTGTTAAAGGTACATGACAGTGTGGTGTCCAAAGGTATTGGGAAACCTGGGAACCTGAAGCGTGGAGGCAGAAGGGTTGGTAGAAAGACCAGGGGTGCCCTGTTAAAATTTCAGGAGAGGCAGTGCTTATGGAACCCCAAAAGAAGAGGGAGAAGGCTGAGTATAGGGAAATATAGGACCTTGTTAAGATCCAGGGTGGGACATACCTGGAAGCGCACCCGGGAAAAAGGTTGGGCCTATGTGGCTGACAGCCAGCACAAAGGTGTCCCAACCATAATGATGGGTGCTGGTGTTCCTCCCTCCGGATCGAAACAAAGGGGGAGGGTATGTGGTAGTGTGGTACCCCACCAGTGTATGAATACAGGATTCTCAACCAGGCAGGTTGAGGGGCTCCAGGGTATTTGCTTGTTTGGGAGGAAACTGGCTTTTCAGTTTCCTCATGATTTACTAAAATCCACTTTGGGACCCGGAGCTTGGGGATTTCTTAGAGATCCGGGTGGGATGAAATCCCCAGTCCTGGATCTGGGTTTCGAGACTCAACTGCACACTGATTGTTCAGGTGTGTGTGGGCCTGATAGTAGAGTCAGGACCAGCATTCTGGGCCCCACCCTCCCGACGAGTGCAGGTGTGCACTGGAGAAGCCATAGAGTGCAAGTGTGCACTGGAGAAGTCAGAGAGTGCTTGTGTGCACAGTGGAAGCCAGAGACCCAGGTCTGGGGGTCAGAGCAGCAAGGGGCTGCTATCCAAATGGATGGTGTTGCAGATGGAATAGTCTATAGGAGAAAGACAAGATCCTGAAGTGGAAGGCCTGAGCAGCACTGCTATATGAATAAGCCAGGAGGCTGAATGTAATTTTGTTGTTGAAAAGGAGTACTGAAACCCCTGCGAGGGAAAACCTTTTGATTTTGTTTTGAACTTCTTTTAATAAAAATGGGCAAACAACCCTTAAAAAGAAGAACCAGCGAGTGGCGGTGTCCTTCAAGCTCTACACTTGATGCTAGTCCTTCACAATATATATATATATATATATATATATAGGGCCATAGTTTGGAGAACCCATTTTTTTTTAGCAGAGACCCTAGGGAATAAAATGGCGGTCGTTGCAATATTTTATGTCACACTGTATTAGCGCAGCGGTCTTTCAAACACAATTTTTGGGGAAAAAATACACTTTTAGGAATGAAAAAAAAAACCAGTAAAGTTAGCCCAATTTTTTTGTATAATGGGAAAGATGATGTTAGGCCGAGTAAATAGATTCCTAACATGTCATGCTTTAAAATTGCACAAACTCGTGGAATGGCGGCAAACTACAGTACTTAAAAATCTCCATAGGCGACACTTTAATTTTTATTTACGATTACCAGTTTAGAGTTACAGAGGAGGTCT
The DNA here is from genome assembly GCA_029206835.1 of Rana muscosa. Taxonomy (NCBI): domain Eukaryota; kingdom Metazoa; phylum Chordata; class Amphibia; order Anura; family Ranidae; genus Rana; species Rana muscosa. The sequence goes on from CM055127.1 coordinate 379,626,058, forward strand.
AGTGCTAGAACAGTGGTTCTCAACTCCTGTCCTCAGGACCCACTAACAGGCCAGATTTTAAGTATTATCTTGGTGAGATGCAGACTAGAATACTGCAATCCCTGAGCAGCAAATTATATCACCTGTGATGCATTTCAGTTATCTTGCAAACCTGGCCTGTTGGTGGGCCCTGAGGACTGGAGTTGAGAACCACTGTGCTAGAATGATTGCTCTCACTCTAACAATCGCCGCAATACCTCACATGTGTGGTTTGAACACTGTTTACATTTGCAGGCGCGACTAACGTATGCGTTCGCTTCTGCACGCAAGCACGGAGGGATGGGCCGCTTTACTTATTTTTTTCATTATTTATTTATTTTACACTGTCCCTTTAAAAAACAAAATGTAAACCACTTTAACTGCTGTCACAAGGAATGTAAACATCCCTTGTTACTGTAATAGGCAGTGACAGGTACTATTTTTTGAGGGATCTGGGGTCTATAAGACCCAAAATCCCTCCTTTGCAATTAAAAACATTCAAAACGTCAAGTTTGGCTGTTTTGAATAATTAATTAGTTTTTTATCTGGCGCCTTTAAGTCTCCAGTTAACCAAAAGTGATGTCATGACATTGCTTCCGGCTTACTAGATCCAAAACCCGATCAAAGCCGATTCCGGTTTTGTTCGGGTCTCCGGCCAGCACGATGGAACGGGATAGGCCGAGCGAGCAGCGAAAGGTGGCGGGAGGGGACATACCCTCCCGCTGCTTGTAATAACAGCCGAGCGTCTGATTAGCCGCATCGGTTGTTATTACCAGAAAGCTGACCGTCGGCTCTAAAAAACAGTAGCGGGGCGATGCAGGTATTGCCGCAGTACAACCCCTTGAAGCCGAATGCGGCATATTTGCATTACGTCAGGTTCAAAAAAGCCCCTAGAGAGGCAGGGTTAATGTAGTATCACATATAATAATCAAGAACATAACTATAGATGCTAAAACTGTATATGATACAAGTAGGGATGAGCTTCGAGTTTGCGTCGAACATACGTTCGACTAGAACATCGGCCGTTCGATCGTTCGCTGAACAACGAACGTTACGGTCCGTTCGCGCTAAATTCGTGTTGCGCAACGCGCCCCATAATTCACTGCGGCATCGCAGTGCATTGCTGGCTGATGATTGGCCAAGCATGCACTATGACCCGCATGCTTGGCCAATCACAGCACGGAAAAAACGGAGAGCCGTAATTGGCCAAAGCCAAGGTGGCTTTGGCCAATTATGGCTCAGGGGGTTTTGTACACGCCCCACACTATATAAGGCCGCCTGGAAGTCGGCCTTGTGTAGTGTGTTGGCGTTTGTGTAAGAGGTAGTGTCAGAGAGAGAGACAGTGTCATTTATATTGAGTTAGATAGAGCAGGGAGGCGAGTCAGTTAGCTGCTGTTACAGTGTGTAGAGGATATATATGCATCCTAGGTGTTGTATATATATTTATACACTGTATTGAGTTTAGCTAGATCCGTTCCTGTTAGTCTCTATACTGTGACAGGCAGGCCGGTGATTGTGCTAGCTGCAGACAGTCAGTGTTTCACTTAGGGCTCTTTCACATGGACGGACCGTTCAGGTCTGCCTGTCAGTTTTTTAGGCGGACCTGAACGGATGCTCCATGTACCCCTATGGAGCCACGGATGTCAGCTGTGACATGTCCGCTGACATCCGACCCGCTCCGATCCGCCAAAGTGTGAAGGAGGAAAACTCTACTTTTCCATCCGTCTGCAGATCGGATGACAACGGACTCTACGGTCTGTCGTCATCCGATCCCCCATTGGGGAGAGCGGTGCTCTGACAGGTCGGTCCCTGCACAGTGTGCAGAGACAGACCTGTCATCTGCCTGCTTTGCATAGCATTTACCTAAAGCTCACCTGGATACAGTTATTCTCAGTTATTCTCTATACTGTGACAGGCAGGCCGGTGTTGGTGCTAGCTGCAGACAGTCAGTGTTTCACTTGGTGTACTACTGTGTGCTTTGCATAGCATTCACCTAAAGCCTACATTTTTGATGCATTACTTTGCAACATGGCTCATTGCTGCGCTATAAGTACAGTATCTGTGAGGGGTTGCAGTGTTGTGGCACCAGCACCAGTGCCTAAGGCCCAATTTTTCAGCCCCTGTTCAACAGGGGCATGCAATTACAATTCTTGATCTAATAATTCACAGCAGGGCCCATTCCTGCACCCACCAAGAGTAACTGTGAGGGCTTACAGTGTTGTGACACCAGCACCACCACCAAAGGCCCAATTTTTCCTACCACTGTTCAACAGTGGCATGTAAATACAATTCCTGATATAATAGTTCACAGCAGGGCGTTCCAGCGCCCACCAAGAGTAACTGTGTGGGCTTACAGTGTTGTGGCAACACCAACACCTAAGGGGCAAATTTCTACAGAGTATATATGGTAGGCCCCCACTTTCAAACATCCAACTTAGAAACGACTCCTACTTGCAAACGGAAGGAGACAACGGGAAGTGAGAGGAAATCTACCCCTAGGAAGGCAAATTCTCTCCTGTAAGAGTTAATATGTGAAAAAGGTGTCTCCTCTCCACTGATGCTTTATCACCAATCCTTGTTTCAATAAAAAACCCACATTTTCCAAAAACATTTGTCATTGGGACGGAAAGTGAGGTGAAATGTTCTGAACAGGTGCACACAGGGCCGATTCGCCCTATACGCGGACTACGCAAGCTGCGTAGGGCCCCGAGTAATACTCGGGGCCCCGCCGCCGCCGCTACAGGTCCGCGGCCGGCGGAGATAATGTCTCCGCCAGCCGCCATTTTCCCGAAGACCAGGATGAGAAGAAGGGAGGGATCCTGCCAAAATAGCGCTGCGGCGCCGCCCACCCCCACCCCCGGTCTGTCTGTCATCTGAGACTGTGACCTGTGGGGGGAAAGGGGTGGGCAGTGCCACAGCTCACTGTAGCCGGCCGCCTCCGCCTCTAATTTGTTCCCCCTTGCCGCTGCTGAGCTATAGAAGGGTTCAAAGGGGGAGGAGGGGGCGTGCTCCTAACTAGCTGAGTGTTACTATCTCCTGAGGTCCGTCTCTCTCATCCTGTCAGCCGCCCCCCCTCCTCAATGTCATCCCCCCCTCCTCAATGTCAGCCAACCCCCCTCCTCAATGTCAGCCGCCCCCCCCTCCTCATTGTCAGCCGCCCCCCCTCCTCAATGTCAGCCGCCCCCCCCCTCCTCAATGTCAGCCGCCCCCCCCTCCTCAATGTCAGCCGCCCCCCCCTCCTCAATGTCAGCCGCCCCCCCCTCCTCAATGTCAGCCGCCCCCCCTCCTCAATGTCAGCCGCCCCCCCCTCCTCAATGTCAGGCGCCCCCTCCTCAATGTCAGCCGCCCCCCCCTCCTCAATGTCAGCCGCCCCCCCTCCTCAATGTCAGCCGCCCCCCCTCCTCCATGTCAGCCGCCCCCCCCTCCTCCATGTCAGCCGCCCCCCCTCCTCCATGTCAGCCGCCCCCCCTCTTCAATGTCAGCCGCCCCCCCTCTTCAATGTCAGCCGCCCCCCCTCCTCAATGTCAGCCGCCCCCCTCCTCAATGTCAGCCGCCCCCTCCTCTCTGTCAGCAGATCCCCCCTCTTCTCTGTCAGCAGACCCCCCCCCTCTTCTCTGTCATCTCTCTCCTGCCTGCCTTCACTGTGGGACACAGCAAATGGCAATCTGCTACATGTGGCAGGTGAAGTGGCAAGTGACAATCCGCAATGTGTGGCAAGTGACGTTGTGGCAAATGACAAAACGCAATGTGTGACGTCGTAGCAAGTGACAATCCGCTACATGTGACAATCCGCAATGTGTGGCAAGTGACAAAACGCAATGTGTGACGTTGTGGCAAGTGACAATCCGCAACGTGTGGCAAGTGACAACCCGCAATGTGTGGCAGGTGGCGTTGTGGCAAGTGACAATTCGCAACATGTGGCAAGTGACAATCCGCATCTGGTGGCAGGTGACGTTGGCAAGAGACAAGCTCAGGCTCCCACTGATTCTGCATTATGGTGAGTTGAACTATTTTATATATTATATAACAATGTAATAATAGAAATGATGCACTTCACTAATTTTGTTTTGCGATACGGCACTGCGTCGACTTAACTGACAATTGTGCGGTCTTGCGACGGTGTACCCAAAACAAAATTTACGTCCTTTTTTCCCCACAAATAGAGCTTTCTGTTGGTGGTATTTCTATATCAGTTTAGGCCAATATGTATTCTTCTACATATGTGTGGTAAAAAAAAAAAAAAAATGCAATAAGTGTTTATTGATTCGTTTGCACAAAGGTTATAGCGTCTACAAAATAGGGGATAGACTTATGGCATTTTTATTAATATTTTTTTTTTACTAGTAATGGTGGCGATCTGCGATTTTCAGTGAGACTGTGACATTGCGGTGAACAGATCGAACACTTTTGACACATTTTTGGAACCAGTGACATTTATACAGCGATTTGTGCTATAAAAATGCACTGATTACTGTGTAAATGTCACTGGCAGGAAAGGGGTTAAATGTGTTCTCTGGGAGGTGTTTCTAACTGGGGGGATGGGACTGACTGAAGGAGGAGAGAGATCTCTGTTCCTAATCACTAGGAACAGCAGATCTGTCTCTCCTCCCCTGTCAGAATGGGGATCTGTCTGTTTACATTGACAGATCCCCGTTCTGGCTCTCTGTGGAGCGATCGCGGGTGGCCGGCTGACATCGCAGCCACACACAGGTCCTTTTATACTCCTATATACATGTATGGAGCCATTACAGGTCCTCTTTATACTTCTACATACACGTATAGTGCCATGACCGCTATACTCCTATACATGAATAAAGCCATGACAGGTCCTCTTTATTTTCCTACATACATGTATAGAGCCATGACAGGTCCTCTTTATACTCCTATACATGAATAGAGCCATGACAGGTCCTCTTTATTTTCCTACATACATGTATAGAGCCATGACAGGTCCTCTTTATACTCCTATACATGAATATAGCCATGACAAGTCCTCTTTATACAGCTACATGCATGTATAGAGCCATGACAGATCCTCTTAAGTTATCATGATATAAAATTATATCCTTTTGGCGGGCATAATTTTTTTTGGGGGGGGGGGGCAGCATTTAATTCTTGGTACCAGGCAGCACAATGTCTTAGGCCGGCACAGGGGGGGGACACCTGAAATGTAAGGAAGCACTCCGCTGCCTGGGGACACCTGAGATGTAAGGAAGCACTCCGCTGGCTGGGGACACCTGAGATGTAAAGAGGCACTCCGCTGGGGACACCTGAAATGTAAGGAGGCACTCCGCTGGCTGGGGACACCTGAGATCTAAGGAGGCACTCCGCTGGGGACACCTGAGATCTAAGGAGGCACTCCGCTGGCTGGGGACATCTGAGATGTAAGGAGGCACTCCCCTGTGGACACCTGAGATGTAAGGAGGCACTCCGCTGGGGACACCTGAGATGTAAGGAGGCACTTCGCTGGGGACACCTGAGATGTAAGGAGGCACTCCGCTGGCTGGGGACACCTGAGATCTAAGGAGGCACTCCGCTGGGGACACCTGAGATCTAAGGAGGCACTCCGCTGGCTGGGGACATCTGAGATGTAAGGAGGCACTCCCCTGTGGACACCTGAGATGTAAGGAGGCACTCCGCTGGGGACACCTGAGATGTAAGGAGGCACTTCGCTGGGGACACCTGAGATGTAAGGAGGCACTCCGCTGGGGACACCTGAGATGTAAGGAGGCACTCCGCTGGGGACACCTGAGATGTAAGGAGGCACTCCGCTGGGGACACCTGAAATGTAAGGAGGCACTCCGCTGGGGACTGCTGAGATGTAAGGAGGCACTCCACTGGCGACTGCTGAGATGTAAGGAGGCACTCCACTGGCTGGGGACACCTGAAATGTAAGGAGGCACTCCGCTGGCTGGGGACACCTGAAATGTAAGGAGGCACTCCACTGGCTGGGGACAGTGACATCAGGGCTCCCACTGATTCTGCATTATGGTGAGTTGAATGATTTCATTTTATATTACAAAGTAATAATAGAAATAATGCGCTTTAATCACCCTGACACCATAACAACCATGGTGCCGGGATGATGGAATTGCTAACACCAGGTGTTTGGAGAATCTTGATCTGCTGATTGTTAAACTTTCTGGAATACTCATATTTATATTGCGGTGTAGGATCTGGGCCTGCTGTCCCTCCATCCCTCTTTTTTTTTACTCTCTCTCTCCTTGTTTCTCCCTCGTTCATCTCAGACTCTAACCACACCCCTTTGAGTCACGCCCCTTTAAGCCACGTTCAATATTACGCTTAAAAGACGCCCATTATTCACGGGTCAGGTAGAGGGCCCCTTTGCAGAATTTTGCTTAGGGCCCCAGGGAGGTCAGGATCGGCACTGGGTGCACAGACAGCAAAACAAATGTTACAGGGGTGATAACCCTTCCCTATGTTCTCCAAAAAGCTTAAAAATAGATTTTTTGGCTAGAGCTACACTTGTACCTGTTCCAAATTACAAACAGATTGTACTTAAAAACAAACTTACAGTCCGTGTCTTTTTTGCACCGCCTGTATACTGCTGTTCAGAGTATATAGGGTCTTTTTTTATTTTGGGTGCGGGGTTCCCCTTAATATCCATACAAGACCCAAAGGGGCTGGTAATGGGCTGGGGTAGGGGGGGGGGTGATGGGGTATTGCCTGGACCAGACATTACATTAAAGCCGCAAGCAGTTTTAAATGGCTTTTTTTGCTTTAGAAATTTCATTTTGTGCAGGGACAGTTCTAAACAAGGGAAACACGTGCCACTTCACAGGCATACTTTAGACACCCCCCAGGTACGATATTTAAAGGAATATTTCATTTTTTTTCACTTTATGCATCATTAAAATGACTGCTCCCGAAAAACAGCCATTTTTAAAACTTCGTTTTGCATTGATACATGTCCCCTGGGGCAGAACCCGGGTCCCCAAACCCTTTTTAGGACAATAACATGCATATTAGTCGTTATAATTAGCACTTTAGATTTCGAACGTTCGTGTCCATTGTATTTAATAGGGTTCTAAAGTTCGTGCGAACGTTCGGTCCGTTCGAAGGTTCTGGTGCGAACTGAATGGGGGGGTGTTCGGCTCATCCCTAGATACAAGCTTGTGACTTGAAACACATAGATGTGCAAGAAAATTTGAACAGATGCCCGGACCACACAAAAACTGACACGTTTCAACTATTTCAGTCTTCTTCAGGGGGTTGGCAACCATTGGGAGTTTCAAAGGGATCTCTGCAATACATATATACATCAGTACATCTGATAGTAAACACAAAGATACCCTATCATAGTGTAATATAAATAAACATAGGGCTATGACATGTGCATGGACATTCAAGGAATAACATCACCACAAAAGTACATGATCAGGATATACTAGATGTCTCTAGGAGGTCACACCTAATGGGTTCCTAGTACTGCCCCTCCTACTCCCAGAGCTGTACAAAGGATTACAAGAGGCATATACCAAATCAAATTCACCAGCTGCATTATGCAAATACATAACTGCATTTATGTGATTTGTTATATCCATATAGATATTGCGATGGAGTATATAAAATTAATATTTTATTTATATACGTTTTATCTCTATCCATTATCCATTTAAATATCGTTTGAGAAGCTTAGCAGGGATTAAATGTTTCTTTCCTTGATTTTCCGCTGCTGACAGTCTATTTTCACCCAATCAGGAATTCAGGGTGACTAGTGTCCTTTTACGAGAACCATCTGTTAGGAACAGAAATACATTTTGAGATATTTTTGCACAATGAGAGGCTTATTGATTTTCATATTGGGAGCCAGAGGGTTTGTGTATGTTAAGGGTACACGTTTGAAATATTATATGTGTGTCTTTTAGTGTTTATGTAATAAGACAAAAAGTGATTTCCTTGATTAAAAAATATAGCAGAGATATTCAGCTCAGAGTGAAGAAAAAAGAACAGATGTCCTGTGTAGTCCTTCAGCTCTCCCCCCCCCCCCCTCGAGCAAGACTAAACATGGAGCTAAGACAAGAATATTCTAGGGACACTCTGCCAAGAGTAAGAAACTGACGTCACAAGAAGAAACTCCATATATGAACAGAACTAATTATATGTACATGCCTGTGATGACGTCGTCTGTGTAAAATTTGCCTTTAAAAAGGGCTGAGACCGAGACCAGGTCTGGAAGTGATAAAAGAATTTATGCTAAAGCACAGAATAGCGTCTTTTCTTTCAAAGCTAGCAAATAGGCCTATTCACTCCAGCACAGATTTGGAACAGCGGCAGAACAAGAGAATAGTTTCTGGGATTGGACCAGAATCGATCCACTACAATATCACCTTTAAACCAGGCACCCTGGGGTAAGTTGCTAAGAATGCCAACCTGGCTGTAACGTACCTTGGGTGTGAGCCTGACGTGCGGAGAGGGACCTCCCGTACAACCCTGGCTCGGAGACCACTGGAGTGGGGACAGTGGTGGTAAGAGCACGGTGAGGTAAGGGTGCCTGTCTGATCCTCACTGCTTGGAGTGGTGGAGCCGAGTGGAGACTGGAACGGCTGGTTCCGGAAGCAGCGGATGCAGGTCAGCAGGTGCAGCTTGCAGAGCAGAGGATGCAGGTCAGCAGGTGCCGGTTTGCAGGGCAGGGATGCAGGTCAGCAGGTGCAGGTTTGCAGAGCAGGGATGCAGGTCAGCAGGTGCAGGTTTGCAGAGCAGGGATGCAGGTCAGCAGGTGCAGGTTTGCAGAGCAGGGATGCAGGTCAGCAGGTGCAGGTTTGCATTGCAAAGGATGCAGGTCAGCGTGTGCAGCTTGCAGAGCAGAGGATGCAGGTAAGCTGGTGCAGGTTTGCAGAGTCAGACAAGCCGGGTCATACACATCAAGGTAAACATCACAAGTGGCAGGCAGAGAGTAGTCAAAGTCCAGGCCGAATCTTGGCAACAGACAGACTGGCAGATAACTGAGCAGGGTCAAACGAGCCGAGGTCAGGACTGGAGACAGAAGCGTGGTCAGGAAGCTGGGTCAAACACAGGAACAGGATACAAGCACAGAATCAGGAACTCAGGGAACAGAAGCAGATCAAACCGCAAGGGGCAACATCTCTGGAATGTCTTTTATAGGAAGTACATGGGAGGAGCAAGGGGTTCAGAGTTCAACAGTAATCAGACACCAAGCAGAGTAGTCTAATGGATCAGATAGGTTATCCAGCAGATCAGGCAGGGAACTGTCCAGCATCTCAGATAGCTCCGCTGGAAGAGTCAATGCCAGACACAGAAGAGGTCCCAGGTTCAAGCCCAGCACGTCCCTGACAGTGCCCCCCCTTAAGGGCAACCTCCGGGTGCCCAATAGAGCTCTTTTCTGGGGGTGACTGCGAAAAAAGGCCTGGATTAACTCTCGGGCGTGGATGTTCTGTTGGGGTTCCCAGGAGTTCTCCTCCAGACCGTACCCCTTCCACTTGATCAGGAATTGAAGCTGGTTCCCTCTTCTTCGGCAGTCCAAGACAGCCTCCACCTCGAACTCCTCATCACCGTCAATGATTACAGGCTTGGGTGGTCCCGATCCCCTGTCTGGGAACGGGTCGGGCACTGCGGGTTTCAGCAAGGAAACGTGAAAGACTGGGTGAATCTTCAACGACTCCGGTAAGGCAAGTTCATAGGAGACCTCGTTTAATTTCCGTTTTACTGGGAAAGGACCGATGAACTTGGGTGCCAGTTTCCTTGCGGGGCAAGCCATCTTAAGGTTGGTGGTCGATAACCATACTTGGTCACCCTGTTGCAGGCATAATTCCCCTCTCCTTTTCCTGTCAAAGATCCTTTTATTGGCTGCTTGTGCCTTAGTCATGGCTTCCTGTAATATCCTGCTGTTACGGGTCAGGAAATCAACAATACTCTGGACCGCTGGGACTGTTGAATCAGGGATGAGATCAGGTAAGAAGGTCGGGTGAAACCCGTAGTTGGCAAAAAATGGCGATTGACCTGTAGCCGAATGACTGGCGTTGTTAAAGGCAAACTCTGCCAAGGGTAGTAAAGCTACCCAGTCGTCTTGAACGAAGGTGGTGAAGCATCTGAGGTACTGTTCGAGCGTCTGATTCGTTCTTTCGGTTTGCCCGTTAGTTTGGGGGTGATAGGCCGAGGACATGGACAACTCAATCTTCAGGACCTTGCACAAAGCCTTCCAAAAGCGAGAGGTGAACTGCACCCCTCTATCCGAAACGATGTCCACAGGGACCCCATGTAGCCTTACTACTTCCCTAATGAAGACCTGGGCAGTTTCCATGGCAGAGGGCGTGCCTTTGAGAGGCACGAAGTGGGCCATCTTGAATAGACGGTCAACCACTACAAAGATGGCTGTGCAACCTTCAGACGGGGGGAGTTCCACTATGAAGTCCATGGCAATCATTTTCCAGGGACGGTCAGGGACTGGTAAGGGTCTGAGCAGACCCCAGGCCTTGCTTCTAGTGGTCTTGCTACGGATACAGGTGGCACATGAACCTACATATTCCCTGCAGTCTTTTTCAAGATCCGGCCACCAAAACGTGCGTTGAATCAGTTCAAGGGTTTTATGCATTCCGAAATGGCCTGCCAGGGGATGATCATGACACAAGTTTAACACTGTGACTCGAACTTCTTCTGGCACAAAGATTTTGTCATTCTTCCAAAGTAACCCGTCCTTGGGTACCAGAGTGATTCCAGAGGGACCAGACACACCTGTAGAAGCTTGCTTCAAGACAGACATCAGGCTAGTTTGTAAAAGTAAGAAGTTGCCTTCCGATAGAATGGTATCTGGAGCTGACACCTCTTTTGGATCATCAAACATGCGGGAAAGAGCGTCTGGTTTGGTGTTCTTGGAGCCTGGCCGGTAAGTTATGTGGAACGAGAACCTAGAGAAAAATAGTGCCCAACGTGCCTGGCGTGGTCTCAGACGTTTGGCAGCTCTCAGATACTCTAGGTTCTTGTGGTCTGTGTAAATGAGTATAGGATGCGCTGCTCCCTCCAACAAGTAGCTCCACTCCTCAAGGGCAGATTTAATGGCCAGGAGCTCCCGGTCTCCAACATCATAATTCCTCTCGGATGGGGTAAGCTTACGGGAGAAGAAGGCTACCGGGTGTATCAAGTCCTTGAGACCTTGGCGCTTGGAGATAACAGCTCCAACCGCTGTCTCTGAGGCATCTACCTCAAGTAGATACGGTAGGGCAGGATCGGGATGACTTAGAATAGGAGCAGACGTAAAAAGTATTTTTAGGTTTGTGAAAGCAGCCTGTGCTTCAGATGTCCACTGGAATCGAGCATTTTGCTTTGTTAGCTGCGTAATCGGGGAAATAATAGCAGAGAATCCCTTGATAAACCTCCGATAAAAATTGGCAAAGCCAACGAAGCGCTGCACCCCCTTTTTATCTGAAGGTGCAGGCCAATCCAGAATGGCTGAAACCTTCTGTGGGTCCATCTTGAATCCCTCTGTAGAGATCACTAGGCCAAGGAATGGGATACTCTGTCGCTCGAATTCACACTTTTCTGGTTTTGCGTACAGTCCATGCTGGCGGAGACGACAGAGTACACTCTTGACGTGTTTCCGGTGCTGCTCAAGAGAGGAGGAAAAAATCAAAATATCATCAAGATAGACAACTACATAAATGTCCAGACAGTCTCTGAAAACATCATTGACTAGATGCTGAAAGGTGGCAGGGGCGTTACATAGGCCGAAGGGCATTACTAGGTATTCGTAATGGCCGAACCTGGTACGAAAGGCAGTCTTCCATTCATCCCCTGCTCGGATGCGTACCAGGTTGTACGCCCCCCGCAGGTCTAGTTTGGTAAACACAGAGGAAGTCCTGAGTCTTTGAAAAAGTTCAGGTACCAGAGGCAGAGGGTACCGGTTCTTGACCGTGATTTTATTTAATTCCCGGTAATCTACACAGGGCCGAAGAGAATGGTCTTTTTTCTCCACAAAGAAGATTCCTGCCCCTGTTGGAGAAGTGGAAGGACGGATGAAACCCCTCTTAAGGTTCTCATCAACGTATTCTTTCAGTACCTCAAGCTCCCGTTCAGATAGGGGGAAGATCCGTTCGAAAGGAATCTCAGCACCGGGAAGAAGCTCGATTGGACAATCGTAAGGACGATGAGGCGGGAGGACTTCGGCCCCTCGTTTGCTGAAGACGTCCAGGAACTCATGATATTGTTTGGGTACAGAAGCTCGTATCTCTGGATCTGAATCCAGGCATAACAGAGGCCCCAAGGTGCTGGGACGTGGAAGCATGCAGTGGCGTTGACAGTATGGTGACTGGAACTTAATACTTCCAGTTCCCCAATCAATCTGTGGATTGTGTGCCTGAAGCCAGGGTAGACCCAGGATAACTGGAAACATGGGAGATGCAATAGCATCCAAAGTCAATAGTTCCTTATGGTCCATGGAGGTGATCACAGGCAAAGGAGGGGTCTCCTGGGTCACTACTCCGGACTTGATGCGAGACCCATCTGCCAGGAAAATGGAAAGTCCCTGAGTCTTAGGTTGGAGTGGGATGTGTTGTTTTGCTGCAAAGTCTAGATCGACAAAACAACTACATGCCCCTGAGTAGGGATGAGCCGAACACCCCCGGGTTCGGTTCGCACCAGAACCTTCGAACGGACCGAAAGTTCGCGCGAATTTTCGAACCCTATTCGTTATAATGGACGCGAACGTTCGAAATCAAAATTGCTAATTACAACGGCCAATATGCATGTTAATGTTATAAAACAGGTTTGGGGACCCGGGTCCTGCCCCAGGGGACATATATCAATGCAAAAAGAAATTTTAAAAACTAAAGTTTTTTCGGGAGCAGTCATTTTAATGATGCATAAAGTGAAAAAAAAAAAAGTGAAATTTTCCTTTAAATACGGTACCTGGGGGGTGTCTAAAGTATGCCTGTGAAGTGGCATGTGTTTCCCGTGTTTAGAACTGTCCTTGCACAAAATGACATTTGTAAAGGAAAAAAAGAAGCCATTTAAAACCACTTGCGGCTTTAATGTCATGTCTTGTCCTGGCCGCCATATGGCTGAAAATCCTTGAGAAAAATGGCATGGCTACCCCATCACCCCCCCCCCCACCCCAGCCCCTTTGGGTCTTGTATGGATACTAAGGGGGACCCCGCACCCAAAATAAAACCCTATACCTACAACCCTATATACTCTGAACAGCAGTATATAGGTGGTGCAAACAAGACATGGACTGTAGGTTTGTTCTTAAGTAGAATCTGAACAGGTACATTATGAAGTGTAGCTACATCCCAAAAAAATCAATTTTTAAGCTTTTTGGAGAACATAGGGAGGGGTTATCACCCCTGTAACATTTGCTGTCTTTGCACATCTGTTCAGAACATGTCACCTCACTTTCCGTCCCAATGACAAATGTTTTTGGAAAAGTGGGGTTTTAATTGAAACAAGGATTGGTGATAAAGCATCAGTAGAGAGGAGATACCTTTTTCCCAAATTAAATCTAACAGGATAGAATTTTCCTTCCTAGGGGTAGATTTCCTCTCACTTCCTGTTTTCTCTTGCCGTTTGCAAGTAGGAGTCGTTTGTAAGTTGGATGTTTGAAAGTAGGGGCCTGCCGTATATACTCTGCAGAAATTTGCCCTATTAGATATTGGTGTAGCCACAAGACTGGTGGGCACAGGAATGGGCCCTGCTGTGAGTTAATAGATCAAGATTTGTACTTGCATGCACCTGTTGAACAGGGCAGAAAAATTGGGCCTTTGGTGGTGGTGGTGGTGGTGGTGGTGGACGGTGTTGCCACAAGACTGTAGGCCCTCATAGTTACTCTTGGTGGGCGCAGGAATGGGCCCTGCTGTGAACTATTAGATCAAGATTTGTAATTACACGCCCCTGTTAAACAGGGGCTGAAAAATTGTGCCTTAGGCATTGGTGCTGGTGCCACAACACTGCAACCCCTCACAGATACTGTACTTGGAGCACAGCAGTCACACCTGTTGCGAAGCATCTTTTTAAAAAATTGTAATTACACGCCCCTGTTATACAGGGGCTGAAAAATTGTGCCTTAGGCACTGGTGCTGGTGCCACAACACTGCAACCCCTCACAGATACTGTACTCTGAGCACAGCAATGAGACCTGTTGCAAAGCATTGCCTAAAAATTGTAATTACACGCCCCAACAGGGGCTGAAAAATTGTGCCTTAGGCACTGGTGCTGGTGTCACAACACTGCAACCCCTCACAGATACTGTACTCTGAGCACAGCAGTCACACCTGTTGCGAACCATCTTTTTAAAAAATTGTAATTACACGCCCCTGTTATACAGGGGCTAAAAAATTGTGCCTTAGGCACTGGTGCTGGTGCCACAACACTGCAACCCCTCACAGATACTGTACTCTGAGCACAGCAATGAGACCTGTTGCAAAGCATTGCCTAAAAATTGTAATTACACGCCCCAACAGGGGCTGAAAAATTGTGCCTTAGGCACTGGTGCTGGTGCCACAACACTGCAACCCCTCACAGATACTGTACTCTGAGCACAGCAGTCACACCTGTTGCGAACCATCTTTTTAAAAAATTGTAATTACACGCCCCTGTTATACAGGGGCTGAAAAATTGTGCCTTAGGCACTGGTGTGGTGGCATGGATCATTGAGGAGGAGGAAGAGGATAGTCAGTGAACATAACAGGACAGTCACTCAGCATCAGCATAGGCAGTCTTGAAGGGATGTGACATTATAAATTATTCCGTTATATCCGCTTCAGGTGTCTGGTAGCTGGTGGTGATCCAAGACTGATTCATTTTTATGAAGGTCAGTCGATCAACCGAGTCGGTGGACAGGCGCACCCTATGATCGGTGACAAATCCTCCAGCAGCACTGAATGTGCGTTCGGAAAGAACGCTGGATGCAGGACAGGCCAGTAGCTCAATTGCATACTGTGCAAGCTCTGGCCAGTGATCCATCCTCAGGACCCAGTAAGCCAGAGGATTTTCGGTGGGAAAGGTGTCCAAGTCTGACCTTGCCCCTAGGTATTCCTGCACCATGTATATCAGACGCTGGTGATGGTTGCTGGAACCGATCATACCTTGGGGCTGCGGACTAAAAAATTGTCTGAACGCATCGGTCAGACGTCCACCTTCCCCACCGCTCCTTCTGCTACTGACCGAAGCCTCAGCAACTTGTCGTCCAGGACCAGGAGTTTGTAACCTCCCAGTTTCTGGGAACGCGTTGCACAGACCTTTCTGCAAGGCCTCCCTGAGATGTCTCATCCTCTGCTCCCTCTGCGACGGCAAGATAAGGTCCGCAACCTTACCCTTGTACCGTGGATCAAGGAGAGTGGCCAGCCAGTAATGGTCACTCTCCTTGATCCGAAGAACACGAGGATCCTTCCGCAGGCTTTGCAGGATCAGGGAGGCCATGCAGCGTAGGTTAGCTGAGGCATTCGGTCCGGAGTCTTCTGGGTCACTGAGGATGACATGATCGCCAGCCACCTCCTCCCAGCCACGTACAAGTCCACTGGTTTGTTGGGACTGTACATCATCCCTAAAAGACTGCTGCTGCTGATGCTGAGTGCCAGGCTCCACCTCCATGCTCACACAATCCTCCTCCTCCTCTTCCTGTGTGATGGGTGGGACAGAAGGAACATTGTCTGGATAAAGGGGGCCTTGAGAGACAAGGAAGTCCTCCTCTTCCTGCCTCTGTTCTGCCTCAAGTGCCCTGTCCATTATCCCACGCAGCGTATGCTCCAACAGGTGGACAAGAGGTACAGTGTCACTGATGCATGCACTGTCACTGCTCACCATCCTCGTGGCCTCCTCAAATGGTGAGAGGACAGTGCATGCATCCCTGATCATGCTCCACTGGCGTGGGGAAAAAAAGCCAAGCTCCCCTGACCCTGTCCTGGTGCCGTAGTCGCAAAGGTACTCATTGATGGCCCTCTGCTGCGTGTGCAGTCGCTGCAGCATGGCCAACGTTGAGTTCCACCTGGTGGGCATGTCACATATTAGGCGGTTCTTGGGCAGGTTCAGCTCCTTTTGCAGCTCAGTCAGCCGAGCACTGGCATTATAAGATCGGCGGAAATGCACACAGACTTTCCTGGCCTGCCTCAGGACATCCTGTAAGCCTGGGAACCTGCCCAAGAACCGCTGCACCACCAGGTTGAGGACGTGAGCCATACAGGGCACATGGGTGAGCTGCCCCTGTCGCAGGGCGGAGAGGAGGTTGGTGCCATTATCAGAAACGACCATTCCTGGCTTAAGCTGGCGTGGCGTCAACCACCTCTCGGCCTGCCCCTGCAGAGCTGCCAGAACCTCTGGCCCAGTGTGGCTCCTGTCCCCCAAACACACCAGCGCAAGCACGGCATGGCATCTTTTTGCCTGCGTACTCGCGTAGCCCCTTGTACGCCTACGGAGCACCGCTGGTTCCGAGGACAGAGCACTCGAAGAGGACATGGAGGAAGAAGAAGAGGAGGGGGTGGAGGAGAGAGGTGTGTCACAACCAGTAGTAGCATTTTGGAGGCGTGGTGGCGGAACAACCTCCAACACTACTGCACCTTGTCCTGCATCCCTCCCAGCTACCAATAGAGTGACCCAATGGGCCGTGAAAGAAAGATAACGTCCCTGTCCATGCCTGCTGGACCATGAGTCAGCGGTAATATGCACCTTACCGCTGACCGCCCTGTCCAGCGAGGCATGGACATTGCCTTCCACATGCCAGTAGAGAGACGGAATTGCCTTCCGTGAGAAAAAGTGGCGTTTGGGAACCTGCCACTGAGGAACCGCACATTGAACAAACTCACGGAAGGGGGCCGAGTCTATCAACTGAAAAGGCAGCAGTTGAAGTGCTAGCAATTTAGCCAAGCTAGCATTCAACCGCTGGGCATGTGGATGGCTGGGAGTATACTTCTTTCGACGGTCCAGCAGCTGGGGCAGGGAAATTTGCCTGCTACAATCGGACGTCGGTGTACTGCAAGTACTTGGTTGTGACACACCTAATTCTACACCTTCAGTCCTCTCAGAGCAGCTTTCAGAGAGGACTGAAGATATAGTGGGGATGGAGATCCCAGCTGATGAGGAGCAAGGAGAGGTCCGCTTTGTTCTTTGGTGTGGGTCTTTTATGTGTGCTTGCCAACGAGCTGCATGGCAGGTCGACATATGTCTGCTCATGCTTGTGGTGCCCAAGCGGCTGATGTTTTGGCCACGCGAGATACGCTTGAGACAAATATTGCAAATAGCAGTGGTGCGATCTGATGCACTCGTCTCAAAAAAGGCCCACACCAAAGAACTTTTGTGATAACGTGCAGAGGCAGCGCCCTGCACAGGCGGAGCTCTGCGGTGTGGTACAGTTGCTGTGCTGGCCTCTAGCTGGCCTCCAGGGGGCATCCTGCCTCGTTGGACATGTGACGCTGCATCCTCCTCCTCCTCCTCCTCTCTCCCTTCAGGCACCCACGTGGAGTCAGTGACCTCATCATCCCCTCCCTCTTCACCACTAGAGCAAACCTGGCAGTAAGCTGCAGCTGGTGGAACACTACTGCCAGATTGCTGTCCTTCAGCATCCCCTTTCTCTGCGCGCACACTACTGACTTCCTCAAGCTGGGTATCATCATCCGAGCCTTCGAATCGTTGGGCATCCTCCTGGAGCATGTACCCAACACTGTGCTCAAACAGTTCGGGGGACTCCTCAGGAGGACATGGTGGGTCTAGGGAAGGGGTGGCTGATGATGCCATTGAGTACGCGTTGGCAGCTGCTCTGCCAGTACCCTGAGCCTGGGTGAGAGAGGATGAGGAGGATGAGGAGGGCTTGGTCATCCATTCTACCAAGCCTTCGGCATGATGCGGCTCCACATGTCCAGCTGCCGAAAACAAAGACAAGCGTGTCCCATGGCCACGTGCTGATGACGATGCACGACCACGTCCACGGCCAGCACTGTTGTCTCTAGAAACAGAGCCTGCCTGCCCTGTGTTCTTGCCTCGGCACGCTCTGCCTCTCCTTGGCGGTCTTCCAGCCATTGTAGTCGGTAGTGTATATAGTATAAAAAATAGAACTCCTATGTGTGCTCACAACACACTGTAGGTCCTATGGGTGCTGACACTAACACACTATAGGTACTATGTGTGCTGCTGACAAGAAAATATAGGAGCTCTGTTTGCTGCCACTAACACACTAGAAGTCCTATGGGTGCTGCTGAGAAGAAAATATAGGAGCTCTGTGTGATGCCACTAACACACTAGAAGTCCTATGGGTGCTGCTGAGAAGAAAATATAGGAGCTCTGTTTTCTGCCACTAACACACTAGAAGTCCTATGGGTGCTGCTGAGAAGAAAATATAGGAGCTCTGTTTGCTGCCACTAACACACTAGAAGTCCTATGGGTGCTGCTGAGAAGAAAATATAGGAGCTCTGTTTGCTGCCACTAACACACTAGAAGTCCTGTGGGTGCTGCTGAGAAGAAAATATAGGAGCTCTGTGTGATGCCACTAACACACTAGAAGTCCTATGGGTGCTGCTGAGAAGAAAATATAGGAGCTCTGTTTGCTGCCACTAACACACTAGAAGTCCTATGGGTGCTGCTGAGAAGAAAATATAGGAGCTCTGTTTGCTGCCACTAACACACTAGAAGTCCTATGGGTGCTGCTGAGAAGAAAATATAGGAGCTCTGTGTGATGCCACTAACACACTAGAATTCCTATGGGTGCTGCTGAGAAGAAAATATAGGAGCTCTGTTTGCTGCCACTAACACACTAGAAGTCCTATGGGTGCTGCTGAGAAGAAAATATAGGAGCTCTGTTTGCTGCCACTAACACACTAGAAGTCCTATGGGTGCTGCTGAGAAGAAAATATAGGAGCTCTGTTTGCTGCCACTAACACACTAGAAGTCCTATGGGTGCTGCTGAGAAGAAAATATAGGAGCTCTGTTTGCTGCCACTAACACACTAGAAGTCCTATGGGTGCTGCTGAGAAGAAAATATAGGAGCTCTGTTTGCTGCCACTAACACACTAGAAGTCCTATGGGTGCTGCTGAGAAGAAAATATAGGAGCTCTGTGTGATGCCACCAACACACTAGAAGTCCTATGGGTGCTGCTGAGAAGAAAATATAGGAGCTCTGTTTGCTGCCACTAACACACTAGAAGTCCTATGGGTGCTGCTGAGAAGAAAATATAGGAGCTCTGTTTGCTGCCACTAACACACTAGAAGTCCTATGGGTGCTGCTGAGAAGAAAATATAGGAGCTCTGTGTGATGCCACTAACACACTAGAAGTCCTATGGGTGCTGCTGAGAAGAAAATATAGGAGCTCTGTTTGCTGCCACTAACACACTAGAAGTCCTATGGGTGCTGCTGAGAAGAAAATATAGGAGCTCTGTTTGCTGCCACTAACACACTAGAAGTCCTATGGGTGCTGCTGAGAAGAAAATATAGGAGCTCTGTTTGCTGCCACTAACACACTAGAAGTCCTATGGGTGCTGCTGAGAAGAAAATATAGGAGCTCTGTTTGCTGCCACTAACACACTAGAAGTCCTATGGGTGCTGTTGGGGTGCAATGCTGTGCTAACAGCACTGCGGTTGGTACTACTGCAATACTGTACTAACAGTAAGCACGCACCAGACTAATCCCCAGCAGCAGCTAATAACACACTAACTGTGCAATCAGCAGCAATGAACGATCAATGACTTAGGTAGCAATGGTTTAGCAAAGAAATAGCCAATGGTTTAGCAAAGAAGAGCAAATCTTTCAGTATCAAGCAAAGACTGAATCAGCAGACTAATCTCTCCTAAAGCCGGAACTCATGTGACCGGGGCCGATGGCGTGGCGGCCTTTTAAATGGTGGGGCGTGTACTAAAGCCCCTGAGCTGTAATTGGCTACAGGCGTCCTGCCTGTAGCCAATTATTGCTCTCCGAGTTTCGGGCGCTGTGATTGGCCAAGCATGCGGGGTCACAGTGCATGCTTGGCCAATCATCAGCCAGCAATGCACTGCGCCGGCCGCGCCGGCCGCAATGCATTGCGGGGCCGCTCGCATCACACGAATGTGATGCGAACGGCCCAAATAGTTCTGGGCTCGACGAGCGAGCGAACGCCCGATGTTCGATTCGAACATGGGTTCGAATCGAGCACCGGGCCCATCCCTACCCCTGAGTCGATTATTGCAGTTACTGGTATTGTCCTCCCTGGTAGTTGGAAAAAGATAGGAAGAGCCAGGTGAGTAGCATTGGTAGATGGAGGTGAGTAGTTGGGAGAAGAGGTAGCCAGGACCTTGCGCAGCTTAGCAGGACAAGAAGAGACATAATGACCGGGTTCACCGCAATACAGGCATAGATAATTCTGCAGCCGACGAAGTCGTTCCTTGGCCGATAGGGAATGTTTCATTAGTCCAAGCTGCCCTGGCTTGACGGTCTGGTTGAGGGAAGAGGGTTCAGTTGGAACCGTACTGGCACTGGCAGGGTACACAGGGGCTTGTATCCGGGGTAGCATCCAAGCTGGGCCGAGCTGTTGGGTAGACCTTTCTGCTCTGCGCTCCCGGAGTCGTCGGTCTATCTGGATAGACAAATTAATTAAAGTCTCTAGAACATCAGGAACACCGACCCGTGCTAACTCATCCTTCAGGCTTTCAGAGAGACCAAGACGGAACTGATGCCGCAGAGCCACCTCATTCCACTGGGTATCCGCGCTCCAGCGTCTGAAATCAGTCACATAGTCCTCGACCGCTCGGCGGCCTTGCTGGAGCGCACGGAGAGCAGCCTCGGCAGTAGAAGTCCGCTGTGGATCGTCATAAAGTCGGGCCATGGCATCAAGAAAAGAGGGCAGAGAGTCTAGAACTACATGGCGGACTTCAAGTAAGTGATGGGCCCAAGCTTGAGGTTCCCCCTGCAGCAAAGCGATAACGAAGCCCACCTTGGTGGCTTCAGATGAAAAAGTCAGAGGTAGCAACGAAAAGTAAAGTTCACATGCGTTGCGAAACGCACGGAATTTACTCCGATCCCCGAAAAACTTCTCAGGAACAGGGACCCTGGGCTCAGGAGATGGTAACATTCCAATAGAGGAAGTTGGGGTTGGAGGTGAATCTGCAGAGGTGGCTTGAGTTTGTGTCTGCTTATCCATTCGGACATGGCTGCCCTGCAGAGACTTCACGATCTGAGTGAGAGCTGTAAGGTGTCGATAGACATTGTCCATAGGCAAGGTATCTCCTGCAGGCTCAGGCATGGCGGTTTGATACTGTAACGTACCTTGGGTGTGAGCCTGACGTGCGGAGAGGGACCTCCCGTACAACCCTGGCTCGGAGACCACTGGAGTGGGGACAGTGGTGGTAAGAGCACGGTGAGGTAAGGGTGCCTGTCTGATCCTCACTGCTTGGAGTGGTGGAGCCGAGTGGAGACTGGAACGGCTGGTTCCGGAAGCAGCGGATGCAGGTCAGCAGGTGCAGCTTGCAGAGCAGAGGATGCAGGTCAGCAGGTGCCGGTTTGCAGGGCAGGGATGCAGGTCAGCAGGTGCAGGTTTGCAGAGCAGGGATGCAGGTCAGCAGGTGCAGGTTTGCATTGCAAAGGATGCAGGTCAGCGTGTGCAGCTTGCAGAGCAGAGGATGCAGGTAAGCTGGTGCAGGTTTGCAGAGTCAGACAAGCCGGGTCATACACATCAAGGTAAACATCACAAGTGGCAGGCAGAGAGTAGTCAAAATCCAGGCCGAATCTTGGCAACAGACAGACTGGCAGATAACTGAGCAGGGTCAAACGAGCCGAGGTCAGGACTGGAGACAGAAGCGTGGTCAGGAAGCCGGGTCAAACACAGGAACAGGATACAAGCACAGAATCAGGAACTCAGGGAACAGAAGCAGATCAAACCGCAAGGGGCAACATCTCTGGAATGT
Organism: Rana muscosa; assembly: GCA_029206835.1. Classification (NCBI taxonomy): domain Eukaryota; kingdom Metazoa; phylum Chordata; class Amphibia; order Anura; family Ranidae; genus Rana; species Rana muscosa. Next base: position 379,647,905 of record CM055127.1, read on the forward strand.
CTTTTATAGGAAGTACATGGGAGGAGCAAGGGGTTCAGAGTTCAACAGTAATCAGACACCAAGCAGAGTAGTCTAATGGATCAGATAGGTTATCCAGCAGATCAGGCAGGGAACTGTCCAGCATCTCAGATAGCTCCGCTGGAAGAGTCAATGCCAGACACAGAAGAGGTCCCAGGTTCAAGCCCAGCACGTCCCTGACACTGGCATCACCAAAAATCTCTTGGTGGGGGTAGAGGCAGAGCACATACACTGCTGGGACTTAGCATTTCTGAGATGTGGTCACCTCATCAGTATGGAGACAAAACAAGAGAATAATAATTGTATTTTTACTGTTTCAATTGTACACAATAGTCCTGATTTACTTCAAGTAAGTCTTACATAGCAAAGCTATTTCCTTTTATGCCTTTTGTAGCTGCTGAAAATTACATTTCAGTTGTTTAATCTGAAGGTGTTTTCCTTCTTTAGGAAAATGAAGTATTTAATCAGGTACATAATATTAAACACATGTGTGTGAGATATAAGAGACATGCTCGGGGTGTCAGCTGTGATGTATGAGTAATCTAAATGCAATAAATGTTAACATTATCATCTCTCTTCAAAATTGAATAAACACAAAAGGAATAACTGATAGTTTTCACAATTTTTGCAATATTCCTTTATAAAAATGGAAAAAACATTTTTCTACTGTGTAAACCTTTGCTAAAATAAAATAACAACATACCGTTTTGTTTTTCTGCTTTGAGTATGGAGAAATTCCTGATAGTGCTCGGATCCAGTCATTCCAGGTGAATACAATCCAATGGTCCCACCAAGGTCACACAAACATAGAGACTAATGCCAAGTTTGGCAGAATACAACTGACCTACCTACATGTAGGCAGGTTGAACTGTGTATAGTATACTGAGCCAGGCTAGCCCAGTCTGGGGGGGAAAGGGTTAAATATTTCTAGCTCAGTTCCTGGGCTTTTGGTCCTATCCAGCCCACCTGAGCTATGAAAAGGGGGGCAGCTGAGGTCCAGGGTCTGAGTTGCAGGTTTCCGGTGGGTCCAGTGAGTTTCAGCATCACCTGTGAGCGCAGTTGTTGGCGCTATTGCAGAAACCAGGGTTTTCAGAAAACATCTAAGCCATGGACAATGCCATTATGGACTCTCACCTCATGGAGGTATGCCAGGGCCACTACATTATTCTAGTTAGGATTAGGGAAGGGACGTTGTTCATATTGAACCCTTATTCTGCATTTCTCTAGTAAAGTTACATTAACCGTGCTAACAGCACTATGAGGTATGAAGTATCACTGTTACATAAGGGTTAACTCAGCAGAGGAAGAAGAGGAGTGTGGTTGCTAAGAGTAACCAAGTACAAGTTCCAGGCACAAGCAACAAATTGTTAGGTGTGGTACCTGGTAGGGTGATAGGTCCTCAGAGGGGGAAGATGTTCTGGCTCCCTCCCTAGTGTGTTGTATCCATTAGCAACCAGATCCAAACTGACGTTACAGAGATCTACATCCTGGTCCCGAGGCACAGAAAGGGAAGAGTTAAGAAGAAGAGCATGCAAGAGGTCCCCGCTAGGTGCTCGGGAGGGCACCCCATTCTGTTACTGGGAGTGAGGTAACAGGTACGCTGGACTGAAGGAGTGGGTGCAGGCTCAGTGCATCCCTCCTAATGCAGACGTACAAGTTGCAGTGTGTAGTGACATAGGACAAGTTGCTTTTCAGATGAACTCTGAATTATTACTGTACACAGTGAAGGCTCATCTCTAAGTCGGGGAACTGCCTTAAAGTTAGATTTTTCACATGACCTTAGTCTGTGCCTGGTCCCGGGCATTATTGAGCGCACTCCACGCGAGATGTTCCCCCACGTCCACAGGCACAGATGACCCCGCCCATATACAAACATTGGGGTTGGCGATAGAAACAGGAGAACCTAAGTGAAAATAGCCACACTCAATATATTCTCATTGCAGACATTCCTGGTAAAGACCTGGAGTAAGATGGAACTGCAGCAACTGCCAGACTGTTGGCTGGTGTCAGTACATAGACAACTATGTCGCCTTAAGGAAGAGACCCTGCCTGGCCCCAAAACATTTGCTTTTTTATCTAATGTGAATTTGCACCAATAAATTAAAGTATATGTTTGCAATGTAGTGTTGGTGATGTCCTATCATTTCACTGTGATTTACGCTGCGTAATTTGTTACAGTCACTGCAAGCACCCACCTGTTACCAAAGTCAAACACCAAAATTAGTGTGATCCTCATCCTTTGAATCCAGCACATAAAGAAGAATATATGCCACCAGCACACTATAACAACACCAGTAAAAACTTGACACTCCAGAGCTCAGAATTCACAGAGAAGCTTGCCATAAAGTATGCAATGCCATAGCCACTAAGCAACTCGAGCTGGATAATGGTAGGGGTGCTACCCTCCTCAAATCAGGGAATCTTGTACAAACAACAAAGAACAGAAGGGTGAAAATGCCTAGTGCATTATCTCAAGCACTTTATTACGACATAAAAAGATCCAAAATATACTCGCAAACCAAAATGGAATGGTAGCGTATCATAATACAGAATACAGAAGTCCGCCTTCCAACTTCATGGGATCACACGAATGGCGGAAACAACTGATGCGTTTCGGGAGCCTGGTCCCCTTCTTCAGATTGCCAAGCCTACATAGCCTTGTAGTAATCAAGATTTGGTTTCTATTCCTCTTCTGAGGATAACTTGAATTTTGAATTTTAATCAATTTCTGTCTGGGTGACTGTTGTCACCAGGACAATTAGCGAGGATGAATCTCCCTAGCAGGGACACAGACAGCCATAATAACCTGGCGGGTGTTCCAACGTCACTACTCAATCCAAAATGTAAAAATAAAGTTTAACTTGAAACTTGAACTTCCAGATCAACTATGTGATTTGGTCTGCAAAAAGGTTTTTTACATATCCTAGGACCCAAGCCTATAAACATTATCCGAAAGGACAATATCCTGAATTGGAGAACGTTTGGGAAGTCCCAGAATATATAACTGATTGTGCCTTCCTATGGGTATCAGATTGGATATAAATTGATGGAGGAAAAACTTTAAGCAACATAGTTGTTGTCAAATGTAGACAGATCAAATCTAGAGTTGAGCGGACACCTGGATGTTCAGGTTCGACGGGTTCGGCCGAACTTCGGAAAAAAGTTCGGGTTCGGGACCAAACTTTAACCCGAACCCGGACCCGAACCCGAACCCCATTGAAGTCAATGGGGACCCGGACTTCTAAGGACTAAAAAGGCTCTAAAAAGGTAATGGAAAGGGCTAGAGGGCTGCAAATGGCAGAAAAATGTTGTTAAGAGCATGGCAAGTGCTCTGCAAACAAATGTGGATAGGGAAATAACTTAAAATAACATAAAAAAAATAAAAATAAAAAATAATAATCTTGACCTAGGAGGACGAGGTCCATATGGAGTAGGAGGTTGAGGTGGCGGTGGATGTGGCTGTGTAGGTGGAAGCGGCGGTGGAGGAGGACGAGGTAGCCAACACTGATTCAAAAATACAACAATGGCTGGGTAAGGCCGGTGATGTGTCGAATTCTGTACCCCGTCAAATAGTGTCCACCCTGTACTGCGCTTGCTCAGTATGTAGGACAAGGGGATTTCGAAAATCTCCCAAGACGAACGGCGCCTGCGTGGTGAGTTCAGGTGAAGGCCACACCATCCGTGGTTCAAGCCGAGCCAAGTGAGGCCGTGCCCGAAGCGTGGCGATCGAACCGAGCCCGTGAGGGGCCCTGTTACTATGTGCTACCGTATGTCCACTTGGATGGTGGGGCTTGAACCTGCACTCACAGCGCAGGCGCCGTTCATCTTCAGAGATTTTGTGAATCTCCTTGTCCTCTGTACTGCGCAAGCGCTGCGCCTTCGCAGTATGGGCCGGACACAATCCGATAGCTGGACAGTTTTTGTCACAACACCGGTATACATGTCTATTCTGCACAAGGTACGGACAAGTCCTGTGGGATCCATGCCTGGTTCATTTTAATGAACGTGAGCTTGTCCACATTGGCTCTGGACAGGCGGCTGAGCTTGTCTGTGATAACGCCCCCTGCCGTGCTAAATACACGTTCAGATAATACACTGGCTGCAGGGCAGGCCAGCACCTCCAAGGCATAAAGGGCAAGCTCAGGCCATGTGCCCAATTTGGAGACCCAGAAGTTAAAGGGGGCAGACCCATCATCCAGTACGTGTAGGCCTGTGGACACATACTGCTCAACCATGTTGGTGAAATGCTGCCTCCTGCTAAGACGTTCCATCTCAGCTGGTGGTGCTGGTTGTTGTGGTGTGCTGACAAAGCTTTTCCACATTTCAGCCATGCTAACCCTGCCTTCTGAGGTGCTGCCGGTGCCCCGGCTGCGTTGGCGACCTCTTCCTCCTCCTCTGCCTTCGCCTTGTGCTTCCACCGTACGCCCGCTGTCAGGTGGGAATGCCACCAGCAGCGCGTCTACCAGCGTGCGCTTGTACTCGCGCATCTTACGATCCCGCTCCAGTGAGGGAATTAAGGACGGTACGTTGTCCTTGTAACGGGGATCCAGCAGGGTGGCCACCCAGTAATCAGCACCAGTTAAAATGTGGGCAACTCGGCGGTCATTGCGGAAACACTGCAGCATATAATCGCTCGTGTGCCAGGCTGCCCAGAGGCAAAGAAAAGCTGTCCTCTGTGGGAGGTGTATCGTCTGTGTCCTCTGTATCCCCCCAGCCACGCACCAGTGATGGCCACGAGCTGGTCTGGGTGCCACCCTGCTGTGAAAATGGCTCCTCCTCCTCCTCCATCTCCTCCTCCACCTTGTCATCCTCCAGAACTGTGCCCTTTCTGCCGGACAATTGTGTACCTGGCGTTTGTTGGTGCAGGAACCCACCCTCGTAGCCACTTGTGAAAGACTGCCCTGAAAGCCTTTGAAATGATCCCGCTTCCTCCTCCTCCTCCTCATCCTCCTGTGCCACATCCTCTTCCATCATCGCCCGAAGCGTTTTTTCAAGGAGGCATAGAACTGGGATAGTAACGCTAAGAACGGCGTCATTGGCACTGGACATGTTGGTGGAGTACTCGAAACAGCGCAACAAGGCACACAGGTCTCGCATGGAGGCCCAGTTATTGGTGGTGAAGTGGTGCTGTTCCGCAGAGCGACTCCCGCGTGATTGCTGCAGCTGAAACTCCACTATTGCCTGCTGCTGCTCGCACAGTCTGGCCAGCATGTGCAAGGTGGAGTTCCACCTTGTGGGCACGTCACATATGAGGCGGTGAGCGGGAAGGCCGAAGTTACGCTGCAGCGCTGACAGGCGAGCAGCAGCAGGGTGAGAACGCCGAAAGTGCGCACACACAGCCCACACTTTCTGCAGCAGCTCTGGCATATTGGGGTAATTTTTAAGGAACCTCTGGACCACCAAGTTCAGCACATGCGCCAGGCAAGGGATGTGCGTCAAACCGGCTAGGCCCAGAGCTGCTACGAGATTTCGCCCATTATCGCACACCACCAGGCCGGGCTTGAGGCTCACTGACAGCAACCACTCATTGGTCTGTTGTTCCATGTCCCTCCACAATTCCTGCGCGGTGTGGGGTTTTTCCCCCAAACAGGAAAGTTTTAAAACTGCCTGCTGTCGTTTACCCCTGGCTGTGCTGAAGTTGGTGGTGAAGGTGTTACGCTGACCGGATGAGGAGGCGGTAGAGGATGAGGAAGCGGAGTAGGAGGAGTTAGAAACAGGAGGCAAACTGAAGCGCCCTGCAATCCTCGGTGGTGGAAGGACATGCGCCAAACTGCTATCTGCCTCAGGCCCAGCCACCACTGCATTTACCCAGTGTGCTGTTAGGGAGATATAACGTCCCTGACCGTGCTTACTGGTCCACGCATCCGTAGTTAGGTGGACCTTGCCACAGATGGCGTTGCGCAGTGCACACCTGATTTTGTCCCCCACTTGGTTGTGCAGGGAAGGGATGGCTCGCCTGGAAAAATAGTGGCGGCTGGGCACGACGTACTGTGGGACAGCCAATGCCATCAGGCTTTTAAAACTCTGCGTCTCCACCAGACGGAATAACAGCATTTCAAAGGCCAGGAGTTTTGAAATGCTGGCATTCAGGGCCAGGGATCGCGGGTGGCTAGGGGGGTACTTCCTCTTCCGCTCAAATGTTTGGGAGATAGAGAGCTGAACGCTTCCATGGGACATTGTGGAGATGGTTGGTGACCCAGGTGGTAGTGTTGCTGGCAGATCCTCTGTTTGCGGGGTGGCAGGTGCCACTGTCACTACAGAGGTGGATGAAGAGGCCGAGACTGCAGTAGAAGAGGAAGCAGGAGGAGCCAGAGACCTTTCTTGGTTTTTGAGGTGTCTACTCCACTGCAGCTCGTGCTTTGCACTTAGATGCCTGGTCATGCAGGTTGTGCTCAGGTTGAGAACGTTTATGCCTCGCTTCAGGCTCTGATTGCACAGCCTGCAAACCACTCGTGTCTTGTCATCAGCACATTGTGTGAAGAACTGCCACGCTGGGGAACTCCTTGGACCTGGCTTTGGTGTGCTCGGTCCCTTGCTGCGTTGGGCAGTAGCAGACATACTGTCTAGCTGACAGACGCTCCGCTTTTGCACCCTGCTCCCTCTTCTGCTGTGCTGGTGGCTCTGTGCGACCACCGCCTCTTCCTCCAAACTACACTGGTCATCTGCATAACGTTGATTCCATGTGGGGTCGAGGACCTCATCGTCCTCCACATCATCTTCCACCCAGTCTTCACCCCTGCCCTCCTTGTCTGTCTGCACAATTGCGAAAGCCGCAGCAGTTGGCACCTGTGTTTCGTCATCATCCGAGACGTACTGCGATGGTCCTCCCATGTACTCATCATGAAGCATAAGTGGTTGGGCATCGGTGCACTCAATCTCTTCCACTTCTGGGGCAGGGCTAGGTGGATGGCCCTGGGAAACCCTGCTAACAGAGTCATCGAAAAGCAGAAGAGACTGCTGCATGATTTGGGGCTCAGACTGCTTGGCTGATTTGCAAGGGGGTGAGGTGAAAGACTGATGGACATGGATTTCAGGTGCCAACTCTGTTCTTTCATCAGAAGAGTGGGTGGGAGACAATGTGAAGGAACCCGAGGCACTGTCAGCAACCCAATCTACTATCGCCTGTACTTGTCCTGGCCTAAACATTCGTACAGCCTCATTAGGCGCGACAAAATACCGCCGCAGGCTCGGTCGCCTACTCGCACCTGAGGAAGGTGTTTCACTTGTGCGTGTATCTGGCACAGATCCACCACGTCCTCTCCCTGCAACAGGAGCTCCACCAGCAGCACCACGACCGGGGCCACCACGTCCCTTTGACCTTCTCCTCATATTTTCCAAATTTAGGATCTTGCCCTAAATGGGTGTTTTTGGAAGAGCAGAACACACCCACAGTACGTAACCGCTGAATCGCACAGCTACAGAACTGCAGAAAATGCTATTCAAAAAAAATTTTGTTTTTTTAGTATAGCACAGTAGGAGAAAACTATATAGAAATTGTTTATTTCACACACCTCAAAATATGTATAACACACTGCAAACTTTTTTTTGTGCCCCTAAACGGCGTTTTTTGGAAGAGCAGAACACACCCACAGTACGTAACCGCTGAATCGCACAGCTACAGAACTGCAGAAAATGCTATTCAAAAAAAATGTTTTTTTTTTAGTATAGCACAGTAGGAGAAAACTATATAGAAATTGTTTATTTCACACACCTCAAAATATGTATAACACACTGCAAACTATTTTTTGTGCCCCTAAACGGCGTTTTTTGCAAGCGTACATTAAAGTGCAATTTTTTATTTTTTTTGCCCTAAACGGGTCTTTTTTTGCACGAGCAAAATAAAATGCTTTTTTTTTTTTTTTTTTGCCCTATGGGTCTTTTGGAAAAGAGCACAATAAAGTGCCTTTTTTTTTTCCCCCTAAAAGTTAGATTTTCTCTGACACTGGGCTCATGGCAGTGTAAAAAGACTGCACTGCAACACAAATAGGTAAACCTATGCAGATCGCTGATTTTAATCTCTGAATCTGGACTCCTATATAATATTCTCTCTCCCTGAAAGCACCAACAGGAACCTGGCCCTACACTACACTATCTCTCTATCTTTTCCCTCAGATTGCAGAATCAGGACTACCTCATCTATCTTTCTATCTCTCCCTAAAAGCAGCAGCAGCAGACTAGATCCTCTCCCTATCTATTCTGAAGCAGAGTGACATGTGTGCTGTGTGCCTCTAGCTTATATAGAAGCTGGGTCACATGTTGCACTGACCAATCACAGCCATGCCATTAGTAGGCATGGCTATGATGGCCTCTAAGGGCACCACACCAGCTAATCAAAAGGTGATTGGCTGGCCCCTGAAGCATTTCTAAATGCGTAATTAGATTGCCGAACCCGAACCCGGACTTTTGGGCAAAGTCCGGGTTCGGGTTCGGGTTCAGGAAAAAGCTAAAGTTCGGTACGGACCCGAACTTTACAGTTCGGGTTCGCTCAACACTAATCAAATCTAAAACAATCTGCATGTGGTTTGCCAGCCCTGGAAATAGGGGCAGTTGGCAAGTATAGTATATAAAGTATTGAATGACAATAAACATTCTAGACAACAAGAGAAACCAATTTATAAACCGCTCATAGGCGTGCGCAGGGGGGTGCCGGGTGTGCCTGGGCACACCCTAATCCCCTGACATACTTGTCTACACCTGGATGAGAGGGGCAGCGGGCGGCATATAGAACAACCCGATGCTCTGTATTTTCCACCCTACAGCCGTTAAATGCCTTCAGGAGGAAGAGGAGGATAAGCAAGCATTCAGGGGCTGCATGGAGGAAAATGCAGACCATCGGTTGTACTATATGCCGCCGCCCCTCTCATCCAGCCTGGTGTACTAGAACTGCTGGCTCCGCCTACCAGCTCCCCCTGACTCCTTCGTTCTAAGTACAGTAACTGCTGCAGGACCGCCCACGCAGCTTCTCCGCCGCTCCGTCCATTGAATTTAGAGCAGCAGGCAGATGGGGGCATGACGTCCGGGGGACTGGAAGAGCCAGCTGATCCAGTAGGAAGAGCAGAGGAGGTCTCCACTGTGTGAGGAGACACGTGAAGCCTGGAGGGAGCCAGAGACACAGCAAGCATGGAGCCCACACTGAGAGCAAGTGAGTGCCACCAATCCCATCCTTCCCCCCCACCCAGCACTGCCACTCATCCTATCTCCCCCCCCCCCACCCAGCACTGCCACTCATCCTATCCCCCCCCCCCCACCCAGCACTGCCACTCATCCTATCTCCCCCCCCCACCCAGCGCTGCCACTCATCCTATCTCCCCCCCCCACCCAGCGCTGCCACTCATCCTATCTCCCCCCCCACCCAGCACTGCCACTCATCCTATCCCCCCCACTCAGCACTGCCACTCATGCTATCTCCCCCCCAACCAGCACTGCCACTCATGCTATCTCCCCCCCCACCCAGCACTGCCACTCATCCTATCTCCCCCCCCACCCAGCACTGCCACTCATCCTATCTCCCCCCCACCCAGCACTGCCACTCATGCTATCTCCCCCCCACTCAGCACTGCCACTCATGCTATCTCCCCCCCCACCCAGCACTGCCACTCATCCTATCTCCCCCCCACCCAGCACTGCCACTCATCCTATCTCCCCCCCCACCCAGCACTGCCACTAATCCCATCCCCCACCACTGCTGCCACTGATCAAATGCCCCCCAGCACTGCCACTCATCCTATCTCCCCCCACCCAGCACTGCCACTTATCCTATCTCTCCCCACCCAGCACTGCCACTAATCTCATCCCCCACCACTGCTGCCACTGATCCCAGCCCCCCCCCCAGCATTGCCACTGATCCCATGCCCCCCAGCACTGCCACTCATCCTATCTCCCCCAACAAGCACTGTCACTGATCCCACCCCTCTACCACTGCTGCCACTGATTTAATGCCCCTCAACACTGCCACTCATCCTATCTCCCCCCCAGCATTGCTACTGATCCCCCCCCCTCCACTGCCATGAATCCCCCACCACCACTGATCCCATCAACCCCCAGCACTGCCAATGATCCCCCCAACCTTGCCACTCATCCCATTCCCCCCAGTACTGCCACTGATCCCATTACCACCCCCCACCACAACCACCATCAACACCACAGATCCCATCAACTTTCCAACACTGCCACTGATCCCATCCCCCCCAGCACTGCCACTGATCCTATCCCCCCCAGCACTGCCACTGATCCCATCAATCCCCTAGCACTACCACTGATCCCCACCCCCCCCCCCCCACCACTGCCACTCATCCCACCCCAGTACTGCCACTGATCCCATTACCCCCCACCACAACTGCCACTGATCCCATTACCCCCCACCACAACTGCCACTGATCCCATTACCCCCCACCACAACTGCCACTGATCCCATCAACCCCCTAGCACTGATCACCCTCCCCCTCTCCAGCACTGCCACTGATCACCCCCCCAGCACTGCCACTCAATCCATCCCCCCAGCACTGCCACTGATCCCATTCCCCTCCCCCCACCACCACTGCCAACTGATCCCATCTCCCCCCTCTCTCACCCCCACTTTCTCCCTCTGACCAGCTCAGCCATAAGATGTAAAATGTATTAGCATATTAAAAATTGTTTTAACACATTTCAAAATGTTGGTTTACATTTATTTAAAAGAGTGTGTGTCTGTGTCTATGTGTGTGTGTGTATATATATATATATATATATATATATAGAGTGTGTGTGTGTGTGTGTGTGTGTGTGTATATGTATATGTATATGTATATATATATATATATACCCACACACGTGTGTGTTTGAGTTTTGGGGTGCACACCCTAATCCAATAGGCTGCGCACGCCTATGAAACCGCTATTGATATCCAGCAAAAAAGCCAGGAAGGGAGCGCCAGCTAAGTGTTGCCCTAAAAACACGTTTATTTAAAAAAGACAACTCAATGTGAAGTGTAAAAAGATGGCTCATATATTACAATTCACCATGGATTCCATTACAGTGGCTTGGATGTATGACTGGGGCCACTCCTGTAGCTGTCGGAGAGGTGCTGGAAACCGAAACCTGAAGCACTGGCAATGCGCAGGTGGGTGGGAATGTCACAACAAAGCGGGTCTACTTTGGGGGGGTTACGTGTTTCAGAGCGTCAAGCTCCTTTCTCAAGCCATGATAGGACAGGAAAGAGCCCGCCCTGAAATTTTTGAGTGGGGCAGTTCTTAGGGCCTGGGGGGGGGGGCATTGGATTCCCTTAATTTGCATAGATTTCCTCTCACTTCCTGTTATGCTATGGGGCAGGAAGTGAAGGGAAATCTCTGCAATGGGACAGGGATGGTAAAAAATAAACTGACAGGGGCTATAACCCTCCCTTACTCTGTCCAAAATGAATAAGAAAAGTGTTGCCTATAGTTCTACTTTAAGTACAAATTTCTGATAATTTTATGGAGAGGACTAAGAAGATATAACCATGCCAATGGTGCATCAAAAAACATAGCACAGTAAGGAAGGTTTGTGGTCCACAATTATAGGACAGTCAAAATTTGAAGCAGCTTGCGTTACACTAACAGTGTAGCGCAAGCCAACGGGGACTGTTTCCATGCTGCCCCCCTGAAAAGTGCTGCCCTAGGCCTGGGCCTTGTTGGCCTAGGCCAGGATACAGCGTTGCGCGCACCACGAACAGGCTTGCTGCTGTAATTTCATATTGTGTGTCCCCACTCCCAGAGGGAGCAAATAGAATACACATTCACCAGCACATGTACATATGCACATGCCCAACACTTCACTCCACATTCACCCAGCTGTGCCAGGCTCCTGATAGAACAGGCCAAAACAAGGGATCAAGTCCAGTAAATTTTCAATGCTTTACTTATACAACTTTGGAGCATACAGACCATACAACTTCACTTCCACCCAAACTTTCCAACTCTCTGATGTAACCCACTATTTATATGTTAGGGAAAAGCACCACCTAGTGGCCACACCAAGGAATTGTACTAACACCCCCTTACAAGCCGTGGAACAGAACTCCTGCATCACAACATGTGTTCTCAGATCGCCAGATTATTGATGATCTTAATGGACTGGTGTACTATAGCAGTGCTTGCATGAAAAGAAAGTGCCCAGCAGTTAGGCTGTGCATCCATATGCATCATCTTTGACTGGAGTGTACCATTAAGTGGTTTCTTGTTGTACTAACTTATGTTTAACATTATTCGTCTCTTGTAAAAACATCATCGTGCAACAATATTAATATTCTAGCTATCACGTTAAACATTAAGTACTTTTCAAATGTGTATCTCTTCCAAGCCACCTGTTTTTTGTTGATTTAAGGATACCTCTGCCAAACAGAAAGCAATAAAATGGTGAATGATGTTTTTACCTAATCCTGCAGGTTATTTGAGCCTTTTAATTGCCACCCAGTGCTTGTCTTGGAACGCAGATCTATACCTGCCTAATACAGCTGAAATTTCATAGAGAGACCTCCGCAGTACACATGATACGAGGCAGTTTATTAAAATAAAAAGTGATGTATCATTCCTGACAGATGTTACGCATTGTTTTGATTGCTCGGCTTCATAAATATTATGAATATAATCACAACCGCTAACCGCAGTGATACAAAAAGTAATAATGATGTGTTGTTTGAGATAGCGCCAGTGACTGCTGGATTTCCTTGATGGTGTTACAATGGCTTAATAAATGTGGCATAAATCTTCCTCTGGTGTTCAGCTGTTTCCTTCTACCCATAATGACACTCACTGCTTCCATACAAATGTGAAATATATAGATTTCATTGGAAAAGCAAGCCATACATGTGCGAAGTGTATTAAAGTAATATATAGCATTTTAATACATGTAAAGTCTTGCTGACGACCAATGCTACCGGATTTAAAATGATTCACTTAGGTCTTCCTTTAAAGGCGCACTCCATTGAAATATGAACATGATGAGTTTATTGTTTCACTCCAACTTTTGTGCAAAAGAATTCTAATGTCGCGTACACACGACCGTTTTTAATGACGAGAAAAATGCAATTTTTTAAAATGGTCATTAAAAATTATCGTTTGTGGGCTTCTGAGCATTTTTCACGTCGTGAAAAACGGCCAAGAAAAAATTGGAACATGCTCTAATTTTTCTCGTTGTTTTTCACATCGTCGTTTTTCTCGTCATGAAAAACGGCCGTGTGTAGGCTTTAACGACGTGAAAAAAAATGCGCATGCTCAGAATCAAGTATGAGACGGGAGCGCTCGTTCTGGTAAAACTAGCGTTCGTAATGGAGATAGCACATTCGTCACGCTGTAACGGACTGAAAAGCACGAGGCTGAAAAGCGCAAATCAACTCTCGACAAACTTTACTAACTTGAAGGGTGGCGCCATCCGAATGAAACTTCCCCTTTATAGTGCCGTTGTACGTGTTGTACGTCACCGCGCTTTACTTGAACATTTTTTTCCACGATAGTGTGTAGGCAAGGCAGGCTAGAGAAGAATCACGTCGAGAAAAATGCAGTTTTTTTCAATGACATTAAAAACGGTTGTGTGTACGTGGCATGAGAATCAAAACTAGATTATGATTAATTCACCAAATTATTCAAAAATGACTTATGTTCTTTTTTGTGTGCACTTTAGGGCTAAAGTCTAAATAGCAGCTTTAAAGTGGTTGTATACCCCCAATGGAAATGGAAGTTGTACCTTTAGGTAAACCTATAATAAGGCTTACCTAAATACCTATAGGTACTGTAAATATCTCCTAAACATGTACCGTTTAGGAGATATTTACCTTGTAGTGCGCCGATGATGTCATGCGCTGTGACGTCACGCGACTCTGGGCAGTCACAGAGCTGGAGTCCGCGACCAAAGAAGGAAGAGGGGCAAAGATGGAATGCGGCCACCAGTGGGGACAGCGCGTACTTCAATTGCAGGTAAGTGGCACATAATGGACTAGAATGCGATGCATAGTAGCCCATTATGCTTTTACCTGCAGGGGAACAAAGAGGAAGTAAAACGCATCAGGGTTTATTTCCTCTTTAAGCCCTGGTTCACACTGGTGAGGCTGCATTTGATGGGCGCTGGTGGGCTGAATTTGATGGGCGCTTCGTTAAAAAGGTGGGGTTTACATGGGCAGGGAAAAGGTAGTGGAGTCAGAGGCGGAGCCAAGGGGGCGGCAAAATTAGGTTTCGCCTAGGGTATCAAAAATCCTTGCACCAGCCCTGCCTTCATGCAATCTATGCACGAAGGTAAAAACCTTAATTGTGAAGATTTCCCCTCAGCCCCCCCCCCCCCAATACTCACAGTAAAATCTTTCTACTCACAAGCTTTCTAGTGTCTGTGCCATGGCTGATCTCTAAAAGGACCCAAGGAGCAAGGGAGCATACAGGGTCAATTTCAGGAATTTTTGGGAGATATGTGAAAAGTGGTGGTGCGTCCATAGTGGGTGCAGGAGTGCCGCCCCCTCTCTCCTGCAACTGTCACTCAACAATAGATAGATTCTTGCATTGCATGAATCTAGCTATTGTCGCCGCTGCTGCCCCCTATTCAGGTGTCCGGCCCCCTGTTGAGCGCCGGCCATCTGAATTACAATGGTGGGTGTGCTTTGGAAGTGCCTGATTAGAGCCAGAGGCTCTAATAGGCTTCCTGATTAGAGCATGTGGGTTCTAATTGGCTTCCAAATGGTTAAACAGCGGGCGCACTGGCTGTGCGTTCCCTGTTTAAACAATGCTGTGTTAGGGAATCGCTGTGTTAGGGAATTGGATGCCTATCAGGCGTCCAATCATAACAGAGATGACATCGAGGACGGGAGAAGACATCGAGGACCCGGAGGAGGATGGCGCTGACCTGAGAAAGGTTAGTGCCGGGCGCGGGGGGGGGGGCAAACTGGCTGCATTTGAGGGGGGAACTGGCTGGATTTGAGGGGGGAACTGGCTGCATTTGAGGGAAAACTGGCTGCATTTGATGGGGAAACTGGCTGCATTTGATGGGGAAACTGGCTGCATTTGATGGGGAAACTGGCTGCATTTGAGGGGGAAACTGGCTGCATTTGAGGGGGCAAACTGGCTTCATTTGTGGGGGCAAACTGGCAGCATTTGATGGGCACAGTGGCTGCATTTGATGGGCACAGTGGCTGCAATTGATGGGGGGGGGGTTTTCAGTTTGTTTGCGCCCCCCCCCGCCCCCAATTTTGAGCACCAGCCGCCACTGTATGTGAACCTCATTACAGCAGTGAAAGGGTCATGGACTTTATATACATCCCCCTTTAGAACCTCTTATAATAAAATTTTCTTTTTAATATGTCAGCTGTGATGCACCACGTGTGAAAGAGAAAAGGAATGAACAGGGGTGAAGAGTAAAATATGAAACAGTTACACAGCCAAGTTAATTTAAAAGACTGGACCACTGAAACCAGAGTTAGTTGGCAGCTTGGTGCGCAGTTACAGGCGTGTGATAAATGTTATTAATGACTTGTCCTTGTGGCTTTACAAATACTAACAATTACTTGACACACTTTTTAAAAAAGGAGTCTTATTTTGATAGAACCAATTGAAAAATAGTCAGTAGGGTACATCACATCATAGTAGATGAGGACTGAGGACTGTTATCAAGAGAAACATCAATAAACAGGGTTGGAATGTTTTCACAGAATGCTATTATTCTTATACTAAATATAATAGTAGAAGAGATATTTTCATGGGTTTACATATACATCATTATTATTATTATTATTATTATTATTATTATACAGGATTTATACAGTGCCAACAGTTTGCGCAGTGCTTTACAACATGAGGACAACAATTGTCCGATGGTGCATACAAACGGTCGGATTTCTGACAGCCTGTCATCACACAATTCCCGTCTGAAAATCCGATCGTGTGTTTAGAGATGCACACTTGTAGAACAAGATAGCAGCAACTTACAACCAAATGTGTACCCATTAAAATACACAGATGGAGATAAGCAAACCATTTCATTTGCAATCTAATTATAGTATAATTGTTTACCTTCCATCTGTAATATCTGATAGACAACACTGATTGTTCTCATTAAGTGTCTTTTATTGCCAAAACGTGTATAAAAAATAAAAATGGTGTCTCTCCTCATGCCTCTCCTACCCTACCCCTAAATTAAGGGGGTTGTATAGTCTTGTTTTTTTTTTTTAAATGTCATAATTACCTCCTCTGAGCAAGGGTATTGCACAGAGTGGTCTCGATTCTCCTTTTCTGGGGTCTCCCAGTGGCACTTCTGGCTCCCTTGCTTCTCGAGTGCCCTGACTGAGAAGCACTTTCCCTGGGGGCACTCGTGCGGGCACGCTCCCGTGTCCTGCCGCTGCATCTATTGACTGGAGCTGGAAAAACCGGGTTCAGGTAAGGAAAAAGGGGGCTCCGGGGGGGGGGGGCAGCTGCAGCACAGGAGTTTTTTTTCCCCTAAATGCATACAATGCATTTAGGGGAAAAACCACAAGGTGTTGTTATAAACAACATATGTTATGTGCAGATAATGTGACATAATACTCAATCAGAATCTAAAGAAGAAATCTGACACAAACAAGATCACATAAATGTGAAAGGAAATGCAAGTAAAGTCCATATAGTAATCACACTTGATATGGATGGATAATCATAACAGAGTGAGCCCCATATAAAAGTTCATGTAGGCAACAGACACTCCTGTGATCCGTCAATATGAAATGGTAACTTGTTGAAACTTATATGGATATAAGAGGCAGTCAGCAACAGCGACACCCGGGATAGTGAATCCAGCACCAGGAGAAAGGAAGGGATTAAATACGCTTACCCCGTGTCGTGGACACACACGCCAGCAGCGGTGGGTCAAATAGGCAACGACAAATCCTCTCCGGCAGATGGACTGGCTGGAGCTCCTATGAAGATATCCTCTCCGGCAGATGGACTAGCTGGAACTCGTATGAAGATATTCCCGTCTCACAGGCGAAGATTGAAAAAACTGTGGTTTCACAAAACACAGTGCAACCGGACTTGAACATCCAAATGCGAATAGCGATCATAGAAAAAAGACAGAAAAGGCCTCCACATAGTGCAGATGAATCCAGTAGTATAGTGTAAAAAAAGCTTATTTATTCCAGTAAAATCAAATAAAAGGTACAGGCATCATCAAAATGTATGTAGCTAGTGATCACAGAAAAGGTCCAAGGCGTAATGTATAAGGCCAAATCGCATTTGGATGTTCAAGTCCGGTTGCACTGTGTTTTGTGAAACCACAGTTTATTCAATCTTCGCCTGTGAGACGTGGATATCTTCACACGAGTTCCAGCTAGTCCATCTGCCGGAGAGGATATCTTCATAGGAGTTCCAGCCAGTCCATCTGCCGGAGAGGATTTGTCGTTGCTTATTTGACCCACTGCCGCTGGCGTGTGTGTCCACGACACGGGGTTAGCGTATTTAATCCCCCCTCTTCTCCTGGTGCAGGATTCACTATCCCGGGTGTCGCTGTTGCTGATTGCCTCTTATATCTGTAGCAGCCTCACCCCCGCCCCCTTTATTAATAAAACAGCTGGCTTGTCTAGGGGTATGTGGGAGGATGGTGAGGTTCACTACGGCCTATGTCCTCTAGTGTGCAGAGGTGAAAGCCAACACTTGTTTTACCTTCGGGCCTGTGTTCTAGATGGAGCCTCTGCTTCTCCTGTGGAGGTTTGACTGTCAGTAATAGAGCCCCACACCATAAAAAGTCCAACACTCCTTTATTCTTCTTGAGTAGTAAACAGTATCAGTTGAACTTTTGAATAAACAGACAGGGTGTGGATATGAGTAGGTCCAGGCACAGTGAACTCTCCTATTCCTTCTAGTGCAAATAGGCTTGGCGCACGGTCTCTGCCACCGACCGTGAGATTGGTCGCTGCCACCGACCGGGTGAACTGTTGAGGCCCCTGCCACAGGCCTTCAAGCAGGTCTCTGCCACCGACCTGAGTTGACTAGGTGTACCGCTGCCACCGGCCGTAGAACATGAATTTACCTTCCTTGATGGATTGGCCCTTGTTGGGAAAAGACATCCATCCAAACGGTCTCCGGAGGCCCACCCGGCACTGGCAATATGCTGCACCAGCTCTACGGGAGGGTCACCTCTCCAGTCCCTTACGCCCTGGATTCAGGTGCCCAACACCAGGGGCACCTTAGGAGAATCCCTCCCTCGCGGGACCCAGTGGAAGGTACTGGGCCCCATTCCTTCGGTTAAGTACCTCACCCCAGACTGAAGGTTTCTGGGATGTAACACGAACTCCACGTGTACAGGCCAAGGGCGCCTGGACACCGATCACGGACAGCAGCCCTCAGGCTGAAGGTGCCTGGGACTCGAACCTCGTGGTGAAGATGTCCGCCCCTTTTATACCCTCTCCTAGCAAGCCCAGCGGGTTCCCCGCCCCGCCGTACAGCTGCTGCGAGAGGTCACAAAGGGTACGGCACTGCAGTGGTGGTTCAACCCCGGCCCAAAGCGACAGCGCCACCTACTGGGCCGCAGGGAACTGAACACCACTGATGTCTCTACACGAACGAAAACACAGCCCTACTCTACCAATTAGTGCATCTGGGTCATACTACCACCCAGATGCTGCCCCTAAATAGTACATACCCGCTACATATCCATTCAAGTTTCAACAAGTTACCATTTCATATTGACGGATCACAGGAGTGTCTGTTGCCTACATGAACTTTTATATGGGGCTCACTCTGTTATGATTATCCATCCATATCAAGTGTGATTACTATATGGACTTTACTTGCATTTCCTTTTACATTTATGTGATCTTGTTTGTGTCAGATTTCTTCTTTAGATTCTGATTGAGTATTATGTCACATTATCTGCACATAACATATGTTGTTTATAACAACTCCTAGTCGCGACTTTTTGGAGTTACCATATATACTCGAGTATAAGCCGAGTTTTTCAGCACATTTTTTGTGCTGAAAATGCCCACCTCGGCTTATACTCGAGTCTGTGTCCATCTTCAACTTTGTGCGCCTGATCCCGACCAAACTTGGCACATATGTAGCCCTCTTCCTCTAGAAGTGTGCAAAGTTTGTTGTCCGGGGGACCTACGGCCGGGGAGCATCGATTTTTCAAAGCCGGACACCTCTTCTGTAGACTCCCATGTTAAACTGTAATTTCTCCGGTGATTTTGGGGTCCCGGTACTGGCCGGCCCTAGGTCCCCCGGATCCCAAACATGGCACACATGTAGCCCCACCCTTTATCTATAAGTGTGCAAAGATTGTTGTCCAGGAGACTTACGGCCGGGGAGCACCGATTTTTCAAAGCCGGGCACCCCTTCTATAGACTCCCATGTTAAACGTCAGTCTAGTCACACAGCGCCGGAGATCAGGTAGGGAGATTGGGCACAGTGAGGCATGGACACAGTGAGGCATGGGCACAGTGACAGTGAGGCATGGGCACAGTGAGGCATGGACACAGTGGGGCATGGGCACAGTAAGGTACAGTGAGGCATGGACACAGTGAGGCACAGTGAGGCATGCACATGGGCACAGTGAGGCATGGACACAGAGAGGCATGGGCACAGTAAGGCACAGTGAGGCATGCACATGGACACAGTGAGGCATGGGCACAGTGAGGCATGGACACAGTGAGGCATGCACATGGACACAGTGAGGCAAAGTGAGGCACAGTGAGGCATGCAGATGGACACCCTAGGCTTATACTCGAGTCAATACGTTTTCCCAGTTTTTTGTGGTAAAATTCGGTGCCTCGGCTTATATTCGAGTCGGCTTATACTCGAGTGTATATACGGTATTTACTTTTTAGCTCTGCATTGTTTGTTTCTTATTTTCTATTCACATATGTCTATACTGTTAATGCTGGCTGCTATTATATATATTTTACACTAGTAGCGCAACTTTTTCACACACATTTTTGAAAAACCACAAGGGTTTACAAACCCTTTAACCTCCCTGGCGGTATGATTCTGTCAGATTTTTGATGCTTAAAGCGGTACAATGTTTTGCATGGAAATTTGGCGTTTTATATTGTAGGACTGCAATTCTTAGGAATAACTCACTTAAATCTGTCTAAACAAGAATCTAGTAGACATCCCGGGTATGATAAAGTTTGAAACACAAAATCATAAATTATAATATAATAAATAACTATAAATAATTATAACAAATAATAATATAATAATAATAAAAATGATTCAATAATGTAATCAAATCAAAAAAATTTGCTCAGTTGCAGAATTGTCGCTGTCATTAGATTTAGTGTTTGATGACGAATTTCCCCACAAATCGCTATCGCTCAATTCTGCAAGTGATTCTAATTTATTATCGCTGTTTTCTAGCCGGTCTAAAACCACTTTTGACATAAAGGGACACTTTTTGGTTGCTATGAACAATCTCCAGTTTCCAGGCAGAAAGAAAAGTATTTATTATGTAAAAGTGCATGCAGGACACTGGACAGACCACTAGGGGCAAATGGGATGTGAAATGATTTTATACAGTACTGTAATCTGTAAAATTACAGTATACTGTATGTATTGTGTGTCTTAATTTTTTTGAATTTGGCGCCGAACTCCGTCTCCGTGTGTCGCAACACTCGCAGGGAACGGAGCTCGGCGGCACTCGGCACTGTGAATCGAGCGAGGAGACAGCTCGTACACACAGCGGGGAGACATCACAGGATCCAGGGGACAAGGTAAGTAACTTTCCCTGGATCCTGCAATGCGATCCCGAGTCTGGCTCGGGTTTACCACTTTTGGTTCTGAAATTTCACGCCGAGCCACACTCGAGAATACCGCCAGGGAGGTTAAGGTGTATCCATTTGATAAAATGTCAAATCGTATATTAATTTCCACATTGTATTCCAATTATTTCTAGCCTACTCCTATTCATCTGACTGATATTGAAGTTTGTAAACTTATTTTGTGAAGATGCATTTACTTCCTTGAAGTCTGTGACACGCATTCACTATGTCCTGTGAGTAGGCACTTCTGTGTCAGACATTTCACAGAGCCTGCCTTCATAGCTACAGAGGTGCTGAGAGGAGGAGTTTCAGGAGGTAGAGTCAGTACAGGAATCTCTGCTTGTAGGTAGCAAGGTGCCATGGGACATGTAGTCCTTAGAAACTGAAAACCACGCAGGGAACCCTGGAAGTTGTGGAAAGAGGCCATCAGACAGACAGCACTCAACAAGAAAGAATATTTTTCAAGTAAGTTTACATTGGATTGTCAAAAATACTGTATTTATCGGTGTATAACACGCACCGGCGTATAACACGCACCCCAAGTTTAGGAGGGAATTTTAAGGAAAAAAACTTTTAGGAGGGAAGTTTAAGGAAAAAAACTTACATTTAAATGCCTTATCAGTGTCCATCTGCAGCCTTGTCCATCATTGCAGCCTTGCCCAGTGTCTATCTATAGCCTTGCCCAGTGCCTTTGCAGCCTTGCCCAGTGCGTTTTCAGCATTGCCCAGTGCCTATGCAGCCTTGTCAGTCTATGCCCTGATTTAAAATTGGTGCCGATTTCCGCTGACTGTGAGCGGAGAGGAGCGAGCGGAGCCGAGATACAGAAAGCCGAGTGCACTTCGGCTAGACTCGGCTCTGCTCACAGTCCCGCCCATCTCCACTGATTGCGAGAGGAGAGGAGCGAGCGCCGCTGACATACAGAAAGCCGAGTGTACTTCGGCTAGACTCGGCTCTGCTCACAGTCAGGGGCAGGACTGCGAGAGGAGCCGAGACTAGCCGAAGTACACTCGGCTTTCTGTATGTCAGCGGCGCTCGCTCCTCTCGCAATCAGTGGAGGTGGGCGTGACTGCGAGAGGAGCCGAGTAAAGCCGAGTGTACTTCGGCTTTGTGCATCTCGGCTCCGCTCGCAAATTTCCTCACAATCAGCGGGGGATCGGCGGGGATCGGCGTATAACACGCACCCGCTATTTTCCCCTGATTTTAAGGGGAAAAAAGTGCGTGTTATACGCCGATAAATACGGTAATTATTGTTTTATTGCTATTACAATGCTAATGTTATAAAAATGAAGGTGTATGCTGTGACCATTAGACATGTGAACTACAGAAAATTTGTTTAGTTTCATTTTTTTTTTTTTTCATTTATTGATTCATTCGTTATGACGGCATTCGTTACTTTGGATGCATTCATATTCGTTCCATTCGTTTAGATGCAGCATTAGTTACTTTGGATAATTCGTAACTTCGGATGCATTCGTATTCGTTACGTTCACTAATGCAGGATACACACGATCGTTTTTAATGTCATTGAAAAAACCGGCATTTTTCTCTACGTGATTTTTCGTGTTTCCTCTCAAGCCTGCCTTGCCTGCACACTATCGTGAAAAAAAATAAAATGTTCGAGTAAAGCGCGTTGACGTCCTACACGTACGACGGCACTATAAAGGGGAAGTTCCATTCGGATGGCGCCACCCTTCATGTTAGTAAAGTTTGTTGAGAGACGATTCGCGCTTTTCAGCCTTGTGCTTTTCAGTCCGTTACAGCGTGACGAATGTGCTATCTCCATTACGAACGCTAGTTTTACCAGAATGAGCGCTCCTGTCTCATACTTGATTCTGAGCATGCGCATTTTTTTTCACAACGTTAAAGCCCACACACGACCGTTTTTCATGACGAGAAAAACGACGATGTAAAAAAACGACGTGAAAAATTAGAGCATGTTCCAATTATACTCGTCGTGATTCTCAGCGTTTTTCTCGTCGGGAAAAATGCTCTGAAGCCCACACGATCATTTTTAACGACCATTTTAAAAAATGTCATTTTTCTCGTCATTAAAAACGATCGTGTGTACGCGGCATAACAGTTACTTTAGCCAAATTTGAAAGGAAATTCCAATAAAAATGTAAATCTAATTTATCCCAAATTAGCTGCTATGGCGCAGAGACCTGAATAGAAGAATTACTGACTTCAGCTATTTTACCTATTTTTTTTTGTTTTTATTAATAAATAATAATAATAAAAATGATAATAATAGTTAATAATTTAATTATAATAGAAAATATGAAAAATTAAATTATCCAAATGTAATCGATTTGTTAAACTTGTAGGTTGAATAGTTTTTCGTTCTTTCGAATTTTTGCATTTTCGGATTTTCGTTCTTTCAGGTTTTTGTTCTTTCGGGTTTGCGTTCTTTTGAGTTTTAATTCATTTGGATTTTCGTTCTTTCTGACATTTCGTTTTCGTATGCATTCGTCAAAAGAGTCTTTCATTCATTCAGGTGCTTCCGAATGAACGAATATGCCAAATTTCTTCCAAACACAAATTTGTAACAAAACGAATTGCACATGTTAAGTGACCATAGATCTCCTGTACCCTCACCATTAAGTGGATCCTAACATTTAACCTTACCAGACAAATGACACAGAAGCCAGCTAGCATGTACAAAAGTAGATAAGCAACACCTAAACCTTTCCCTCAGGCATTTTAGCATGCAGGCTGGTGTGCGATGTGTACAGGCAGTGAGGGGCAGTGATTTCCGTTTTACAATGCAAGGCACTGATTGTATTCAATTTCTTTTTTCTAACATTATTGTAATGTCAAAATGACATTTCTTTCACTTCTATGTACCTCAGCTGAGCTGCAGTGCGGTGACTGATGGAGACTTCAGATGAGCTCTGGTGCATTGAGAAAAAGGCAGAAATGCTGAATTTTTCCACAAAGCACTGTTCTAGACCTCTTTGGCGAGTTGTGGCATGAACAGGGCACAAAGAAATCCAATTTTATTCTATGTACCCTAGCAGTTGTTTTCCTTACTGTGCAGAATAATGGCGGTAGAAGGACATGGTGTGAAAGAGCCCTAATTCTTAGACCCCTTTCACACTGCCGCGGTGGATCCGTTTTAACCCCCGCTAGCGGCCCAAGAAAGGGTTAAAACCTCCAGTGCGGCATCCAAAGCGCCTGAAAAGCCTGAAATGCATTCTAAACCGCCCCAAAGATTCTGCTTGCAGGACTTTTGTAACATCCCACAAGGGCACCGCCCCAGTGTGAAGGCACTCGGGCTTTCACACTGGGTAGGCATGGGTAGTGGTTTTCAGGCAATTTACAGGCGCTATTTCTAGCGCTAAAGCGCCTGAAAACTGCCTCAGTGTGAAAGGGGTCTAAACAGAACATGTTACAATTGGGTTTATGCAAGAATCTGTATATATATTTTATATTATGCAGATAGAAAGATTGACATTTACCCCTTAGGGTATTTTCACTCTGGGGTGGCGGGTCCCTTAGCGGTGCTTTACCATCGTTTTAGTGGCGCTTTTCGGCCCCGCTAGTGGCCGAACAAGGGGTTAATAGCGCCTGTGTTGCAGCACTTCGGAAGCACTTTTCAGGCGCTTCGGAAGCACTGCCCATTCATTCCAATGGGTAGGGGCGGTTTAGGAGCGCTGTATACAGCAAGCGCACCGCCCCAGTGTAAAAGCACTCAGGCTTTCACACTGGGGAGGCATGAGAGGCAGTTTTCAGGTGCTTTACATGCGCTATTTTTAGCCCTAAAACGCCTGAAAACTGCCTCAGTGTGAAAGTAGCCTTAGGCCTTGTTTACACAAGATGACTACATTTATGCCCAAGGTGTGTTTGGTGCTGCTGTGCACCGGCATCCACACAGATGTCACATTGGAAACAGCAGCTCTGACCATGAAGCTGCTACGCCCCAATACAAAACAATGGGACTGCCAGCACGGTAACATGCAACACCTGTGCATCCCAGTGACAGTAAACATGGCCCTGCATGAGGCACGGATGTAATTAGGGTTGCCACCTTTTCTTCAAGCCAAACCCGAACACCTTAGTGGTGATTGTGATAGTGGCGGGCAATCTGGTGCTAACAGACCCTCGTGGGAGGTACACTGACATCACTAGTGACACTAATACAGTGATAATACTGTACACTGTCACTGTACTAATGACACTGGCAGAGGAGGAGGGCGGGTGCCACAGGGGAGACGGCAGAGAGCACACAGCACAGCCAGGCGCGACAGGAATCATCACTGGGTCCTACGATACTCCTGCTGAGTTCCTGAACTGGATGGCTGCATCCCAGGCAGGGCTTTTTTTCTCACAGAATATGTGCAGGAGCTCAAGCACGCACCCCCCGACTCCCCCTTCTTCCCAAACATTCCACATTAAATAACGTGTTTGGCTAAAGTGCGGTGGGAGGGTCTTAAAGTGTGCAGAGGTCAGGAGTGCGCTACAAAACGAGTGCAGGGTTCAGGAGTGCGTTACATACAGAGTGCAGGGTTCATCAGGGTACAGTATATGGAGAGTGCAGGGATCATCAGGGTATAGTATATAGAAAGTGCAGGTTTTATCAGGGTACGGTATATAGAGTGCAGGGATCATCCTTTTTTGGTTTATATGCAGTATTTTTTTGACCAGAGAGACACCGCCCATATTGGGTGCATAGTGTAAGTGAGCTAATACTAGTGTGCTTCGCACACACATATACCCTTTTCTGTTCTTTTTTGTCTTCACTCTATATACTGTTCCCTGATGATCCCTGCACTCTATATAACGTACCCTGATGATCCCGGTATATAGAGTGCAGGGATCATCAGGGTACAGTATATATAGTGCAGGGATCATCAGGGTACAGTATATAGGGTGCAGGGATCATCAGGGTACAGTATATAGAGTGCAGGGATCATCAGGGTACAGTATATAGAGTGCAGGGATCACCAGGGTACAGTATTTAGAGTGCAGGGATCATCAGGGTACAGTATATAGAGTGCAGGGATCATCAGGGTACAGTATATAGAGTGCAGGGATCATCAGGGTACGGTATATAGAGTGCAGGGATCATCAGGGTACAGTATATAGAGTGCAGGGATCATCAGGGTACAGTATATAGAGTGCAGGGATCATCAGGGTACAGTATATAGAGTGCAGAGATCATCAGGGTATGGTATATAGAAAGTGCAGGGATCATCAGGGTACAGTATATAGAGTGCAGGGATCATCAGGGTACAGTATAGAGAGTGCAGGGATCATCAGGGTACGGTTTATAGAGTGCAGGGATCATCAGGATACAGTATATAGAGTGCAGGGATCATCAGGGTACGGTATATAGAGTGCAGGGATCATCAGGGTACGGTATATAGAGTGCAGGGATCATCAGGGTACGGTATATAGAGTGCAGGGATCATCAGGGTACGATATATAGAGTGCAGGGATCATCAGGGTACAGTATATAGAGTGAAGGGATCATCAGGGTACGGTATATAGAGTGCAGGGATCATCAGGGTATAGTATATAGAGTGCAGGGATCATCAGGGTACAGTATATAGAGTGCAGGGATCATCAGGGTACAGTAAATAGGGTGCAGGGATCATCAGGGTACGGTATATAGAATGCAGGGATCATCAGGGTACAGTATATAGAGTGCAGGGATCATCAGGGTACAGTATTTAGAGTGCAGGGATCATCAGGGTACAGTATATAGAGTGTAGGGATCATCAGGGTACAGTATAGAGAGTGCAGGGATCATCAGGGTACGGTATATAGAGTGCAGGGATCATCAGGGTACAGTATATAGAGTGCAGGGATCATCAGGGTACGGTATATAGACTGCAGGGATCAGTTCTCTCCCACTACTCCTTTCCATTGCATTCTCATCCACATGAACCTGACCCCCCATCCACCTCTCCTCAGCTCTGAACCATGTTTACATCCCCACTACTGCCTTCAATAAATCTTCTCCCCCTCCTTTAAAAGCTTCACCATCCTGCACAAGTACACATGCCTTACCATTGCTGTACTAAAGTGAAGTTCCTGGCCGGCACATCCCCCACACTACAAGAGTTGCCTCTCTGCAGCCAGATCCTCCCGTGGGTGTCGGTATCCAGGCACCAGGATCAGAGAAGGTGCAGCCTACCTCCCGGCCCCCCCTCTGGCCCATGACAGTACTGCACTCAGGGAGACAAGCTGGGAAAAAGCTCCGATCCTAGGAGGACAGATCTGACAGGTTGGCAGGGACTGACTGATGTTGTGTCCGGGTGTCAGATGAACAGAAACCCGGGCAGAGGAGTCAAAAACCGGACCGACCGGGTCATTCCCGTACAGGTGGCAACCCTAAATGTAATCACCCCCTGTGTACAAGCTGTGCACACTTAGGAAGCAGTAGATGTATTTATGAAAGAGAAAGAAACTGTTGACTTTGGAAAGTAAATGTTCATGGGCAGAGAAAATTATAACAAAGCGAGATTCTTGCCTGCACACAATTGACCAATTGACACAGCCACACTTTCTGGATGCACAATGGCTAAAAGGGGCAAAAAGGAATTATTTGCATGACTCCGCCCACTCAACCATAAGCAGAGAGCTCCTTTTTTCTTTGGGTTTTGTGCTAGAAATTGGATAAGAATATTCCCATCGCACATGTTACACAAGTAATTTGAAGCAAGTGGGTGCTGCAGCAACTACCATCTGAAAACTGGTGTCAATACAAGATAACGCATACAGTACAGTACCGGTATATATCACCAGCACACTATGGATTTTCAGAATAAAGTTAAAAAAATTTATTAAAATTATCTCTTTACAGCAGTAAATTGTGGTATTTCGTGACCTGCAAAAAGGGGTCCTGTGTGCCTCCGAAATGCTGCAATTTACTGGTGTGATGCAATCATCTTAATACATTTTTGGACATTATTCTGAAGATCCATGGCGTGTTGGTGATTGACCCCAGATTCACACTACAGCGATGCGATGTACTGCGAATTTGATCCGTTTTTTTTGTCCTGTGTGAGGTGCGAATTTGCCTTGCGTTTTGAGGTTTTTTTCGCAATTTTACCGCAAATTTCAGGGGGCAGACAGTGAACAATTTGCAGAGAGCTTACTGCAAGTTCAATTCAAGCCTATGAAGATAAAATTCACACTGCACCATAGGAATTCGCATCGCACCCGCAGTCAACACGCACAGGACCCTTTGTTTTTCCTCGCACCAAATTTGCAACGCATAAATGTGAACCATAGCCATGGAATACTATGCTTTTTACATGACCTGCGAATCTGTGTGTTTCTAAACGCATCAAACACGCTGTAAATTGGCATCAGTGTGAACACAGGCTTATGCTTTGACTTCTGCTGGAAGTGATGACATGTGAAAACCTTAAAGTGGATGTAAACCCAAATTTTTTTATTTATTTTTTTTTGCTGTCAAAATGTAGAGTATAAGATTTCCTATCATTTGTGCCATGTCTTGCCACAAAGAGTTAATCCAGCTCTGAGCAATCCTCTTTTATTGTTCAGTGAGATAAAACGGACAAACAGAGAAAAACCTTTGTCTGTTCCGCCCCCTTGCTTTGAGTGACAGGTTATATACATATCTCGTGCACTAGCTTTAGACAGGCATTATTTTTTAATTCCCACCCCCACTCCTTTTCTGAAGTCATGTGGTTACTTTTCTTGATTTCGACTGGATGTTAGTGATCATAGCAGAAGGAATTCACAGGAGAAAATACATGTTGACAAGGGGAGTGTAGAGGTGGGCGGGGAGTCTACTGACATCACGACTCCACCCACCGAGCTCCAGACAACAGATCCACCCACAGAATCTGCAGTTTTTCAGGTCTCATAACAGACAGAGGGGAGACATTTGACAGGTAAGGATACATGCAGGAGGCATCTATATCCTTATAGATCAGCACTATGGCAGTCGTTTAGAAAGGATGAGAGTGGGTTTACATCCACTTTAAGATATAAGAAGACAATGTTGTATCTCACAGTCCTTTATAAGTGGACTTTGTATCACCTCACAGCAAACTTATTGGTTGTACTGTTCTCCTGAATACACAAGCCCTATACCGTAGAAGAGGAAAGACATATCTTTCACTGATGATACATTTATATGCCAGTTAGTAATGCTGGGTCTGTAAAATATGGTTTTATCTGTGCAAGACACCAGCAGTTCTGGGATGCACAGATCGCTAAAAGAGGCAAAAAAGGGCTACTGTATTTATTGGCGTATAACACTCACTTTTTTACCCTGAAAATAGAGGGTAAACTGTGCCTGCGTGTTACACGCAGGGGGCTGTGGAAAGTTTTTTTCCTCGAACTTCCCTCTCAAAGTTAGGGTGCGTGTTATACACCGATAAATACAGTAATTTACATGACTTTGTCCTCTTACTTACTAGCAGAGTCTGAGCTCCTTGTTTTGCATTTGTGCTGGAAGCGAGTACATGTAAATACTTTGGGATTGACGATTAATCGTCAAGAATCGTTATCGCAATTTTTTTCCCCGTTGCGATCTTAACAAAGTTTTTCCCGATCTTTTGTATGCAGAGAATTCTCTCTGCTCAGCCTTCAAAAGAAAGGAAGAAAAAATATGGGCAGTCTGCCAAGTATGAGAACATTCTGTTAAGTCTAAACATTGTAACAATTTGTCTTTTACATCAAAGGAATAGACTTCTGTATGTAAATTAGGAAAGTTTAACCACTTAAACACTAAACCTTTTTTTGACATTTGTTGTTTTCAAGTTAAAATCATTTTTTTTTGCTAGAAAATTACAAACATTATATATATTTTGATATATAGCGAATATAATGGTGGTTGTTGCAATATTTTAGCTCACACTATATTTGTGCAGCGCTCTTTCAAATGCAATTTTTTGGGAAAAAATAACTTTTTTTTAAATAAAAAAAAAAAAACAGTAAAGTTAGCCCAAATTCTTTTTTGTATAATGTGAAAGATTTTACGCTGCGAGAATCGTGAGAGAATCATGATCTTTATTCTAAGCAAAAAAATCGTGATTCTCATTTTGGCCAGAATCGTGCAGCTCTACTGTGCACTCGAAGATCCCTTTCACGCTGGAGCGTTTTTACAGCGTTTTAGCGTTAAAAATAACGCTCATAAAACGCTCATAAAACGCTCTCCATGCATCTCAATGGACCCTTTCACACTGAGGCGTTGCACTGGCGGGGCGTTGAGAAAAGTCCTGCAAGCAGCATCTTTGGAGCAGATTTTGGGCGCTGAAAAAAACGCTCCAAAAACGCCCCTCTCCATTGAAATGAATTGAAAGCGCTGTAAAAATGCTTGAATAACGCCTATAATACGCTCTGAGCTGTAGAAAAGTCGCATGATCTCCCAAAAATGGAAACATGCAAGCAAAAAAAAAAGAGCATCTACAACAGCAGGACTGAAATTGTTCTTGCTGCAATAACGCTTGAAAAATGCTGTTAAAACGCCCGCATTGTTGCGTTAATTTTACCGCAAGCGCCCTAAAAACACTGTAAAACCGCTAAAGGCGTTTTAGGGCGTTTTTGCAGCGCCTCAGTGTGAAAGGGCTCTAAGTGCAGTTGCTCCAGAGTTTAGTATATGAGGTAAAGCTTCACTTTGCAAAGAATACCCAATCACGTGCAAGGAAAATAAAAAAACAGCATTTTTGCTTGCACATTATTGGATGATGGAAGTCAGCAGAGCTTCTGCTCACTTACTAAGCTCTGGAGCAACTGCTCTTGCCACGTGTACATTCTCTATTTGCCTTTAGAAAACCAACCCCTTTATGATATAAGAAGGTAATGCTGTATCTCACAGTAGTTTAGAGACACCTTTTTTAGTCCCTTTTGTACCACCTGACCCCAACCTTATAGATTGGTAGCACGGTTCACAAAAGCTAAGCCTGCACATTAGTATTATTTAAGACTGTATATGCCAGAACTACAAGCTAAATTCAACCTACCCGCAACTATGCTATACTCTGACTTTCAGCTCCGGCACGCTATTGCTGCGCAGGGGGATGCGGGAGAGTGGACGCTGTCGCCCACTCCTGTATTCCATGTACTGCAGTCCACCACTGAGACAAAAGGGATTAATTCCCAATGCTACCAAATGCTGCTCTCTGGACACTTGTGGGCTTACCCCTGTAAGGCGGTGTCTTTGTGGGAGAGAGACCTCGGCCAAATTACGGGAGACCAGTGGGAAGAGGCCCTTCAGTCCATAACCACTTGTTCTCTGAATGTGGCAAAAAAAGTTTCCCAACTGTATATAATACTAAGAGTACACTACACCCTGGCAAAACTACACAGGATGGGCAGACTGGCGGACCATATATGCTGCCGTTGTCAGCAGCATGATGGGGATCTCATCCATCTTCTGTGGCGCTGCCCGAAGTTACATCGATACTGGAGTGAGGTGGTGGGGACACTCAACATGGTGTTTCAAACTAAGGTACCTACTGATCCTATGTGTTGTATACGGGGGGTTCTGGAGGACGTGATCCCTGAGGAATTGATCAGGGTGGCATTCTCTAGAGCGCTGTTTCCTGCTAGGAAATAGATTTTAATGGGATGGAAGTCCACCTCACCACCCACTTGCTCCTCCTGGATAACCCACATGGGGAACACCCTTATTATGGAAAAATATATTTACGAGCACAGGGGATGCTCGGGCAGATTTGAACGTATATGGTCACGATGATTGAATACACCTGGTCTTAGCCCTAAAGAGCTTGTGATGTCTAGAATTCTGCAATGTCCATAGGGGGGAATGTGTACCGTATTTATACCATGACTGATATGCTTAGTGTTGATGGGAGGATGGAGTGGTGTCTTGCAGATGCTTGGAGTATGTGGTTATGTAGTGCTTGTGGGGCTACTATGTTTGTGTATACGATGATTGTTGAAAAGCTAATTTCTGTACTGGTACATTGGAAGTTGTTGTATAATTACCTGTTCAATAAAAACCTCTTTGATTAAAAAAAAAAAAAAAAGACTGTATATGCAGAATCTTACATAGGCCCAATCATGCCAGGTTCTCTTTAAACCTATGAAAAAAAAAGAACCATTTACAATTTATCTGAACCCTAAAACCTAACCCTGCATTTTACTACCTAACCCTAAAGCCTAACTGTAACCTTAATCTAATTCCTACAAGTCAACATTAAATTAACCCTTGCAAACTTGCATTTACAACGTCTAGCATGGAAATTATTAACACTGTAAGCTCCATCTTCATCTACTAATGACATGAACCACAGAAAAGTCTAATACACTTCCCCTGCTCTCTTTAGTTTGGAAATATTGTGAATTCTGAAATATTTTGTAGGTTAGGACTCCTCTAGTAGAAGCTGGGGCTATGATGTGGTATATGCTTTTGGAGCTTATAGGAATGTGGAAAATTTGAATAAGGGGAATTTCCAGGAAAAAAAATAAAACCGTTTATTTGCCTGCCTTTAATCACACAGGGAATTCCCATCTTCCTTGCATTGTTCTTTTCAGTGCATGGATGTCTGTCCTGTTACTAGGGATGAGCTGAATGAGTTGAACACAGTCCAAAACCCAGTGGGAACCTGTGGGAAGCTGTCACATGATCACATACCTGCTGACCCAATAAGCTGCAGGCAGGAGATTCCCCCATCAAGCAATTTCATGTAACAAAATGATAGGAATACTTTTGACTTTCTTAACCTAATATGAACTAATATGGCCAAATGGCTTTGTTAGCCCCACCCCTTTGTAAACATGCAGTTGTGAAGCAATACATCTCCCACCTACAGCTCATTGGCCCAGAAAGGAAACAAGCTTCTGGTTCCAGACAGCACCTAGTTTGGACCAGACCCAAGCTTCTCCCTACTTGTTATCACAAAAATATGGTGGCTTTAAAAAAGAATCACTCTATTTTGTGGTTGTATTGCAATACCAGTTTTCATCGGCAGATGGCAGAAGTATATGGATTTTATAGCTTCAAAGATACAATCTAGCACTAAAGTAAGGAGATTGCTCTTCCAGCTTACAAATGTAGTCTTATGCCGCGTACACGCGATCGGAAATTCCAACAAGAAAAGTCCGATGTGAGCTTTTTTTTTAAAATTCCGACCGTGTGTAGGCTCCATCTGACTTTTTCTGTCGGAATTTCCGCCAACAAAAGATTGAGAGCAGGTTCTCCATTTTTCCGATGGAAAAAGTTTCTATCGGAAAATCCGCTCGTCTGTATGCAATTCCGACGTGCAAAAAAACATGCATGCTCAGAATCAAGCAGAAGAGCCGAACTGCCTATTGAACTTCATTGATCTCGGCTCATCGTACGTCTTGTATGTCAACGCGTTCTTGACGGTCGGAATTTCCGACAAGATTTATGTGACCGTGTGTATGCAACACAAGTTTGAGCCAACATTCCGTCAGAAAAAATCCACGGTTTTCTTGTCGGAATTTCCGATCGTGTGTACGCGGCATAAGAACATTTTCAGCAGGTATAAAATATACCTGTTGATCTTGCTGTAAGCTGATCTGAAATCACAAACAATGTTATCTTCCTTCTGAAAACTACTAATCCCCAATCCTCCATGTAATGGGGATAAAAAAAGCCAGGCATGTTTGAAGTCTAAGGCTGGCCATTCACGGTGTGAATTTGTTTCTGGCAACCATGGATTGCCAGAAAGAAATTTGCACAATTCCCCATTAACACAGACAGTATTGACAGGGGAATCAGCAGTTGTCTTCTCCTGCCGGATTGTCACACCTAGTGATGTCAGATGCTGTATTGTCAGCTCCTCATCTGATGGGGCTATTTAGGGAGGGATATATATGTGTGGAGGTGTATGTAACTGGATACCCAGGTAGCGCTAATGGGGGGTAGGTTATGTGAGTCTTGTGTGTGGTTTTGCAATGCCAGTCATTTGCATGTTAGTGGGGTGATATGGGAGTCCTTTGGGGGTGGCAAAGTGGTTGGTTGTATGCTTCGGGTCCTTGATGCCTCTGGAGATGGAGACAGAGACTTGGTGGATACCGAGTGGCACGGGTGCCAGGGGTGCGGAGCACCGTGCAAGCCTTAGTCCGAGATCCGAGCCGAGGTCAAGTACGCTCTGGCAACAAAGTACAGAAGAGTAAATCAGAAGAAGAATGGTCGAGATCCAAGCCGGTGTCGGTTCCAATCTGGCAGCTGAGTACAAAAGGGGCAAAGAAGTAGAATGGTCAAGGTACAAATCCGAGGTCAATGGCAAGCAGTAATCAAGAGTAGTCAAATAGGTTTCCAGGTCACAACACGTTCAGACAGATCACACACTAGCACAGGAACAAGGGGGGACCGAAGATAATCCAGCCATTTGGCAGTGTCTGGGCTGGGCTTATATAGGGAAGTTTGAGGTCACTTCCTGTGCGCCTCCTGGGCCTTTTCCTGCCTTTTTTCCATCAGGCTGAGGTTACTTCTTGTACGCCTCCTGTATATTTTCCTGCCTTTTTCTATTAGGTTGAGGTCACTTCCTGTGTGCCTCCTGGGCATTTCCCTGCCTTTTTCCATCAGGTCTTCTGCGCAGGTGCAGGTTGGCGCACTGAGGCGTCTTTGACGCATGCTCAGTTGGCACAGATTTCTTCTTGCAGCAACGCGCCATCGGTGCATGCGTAGTAAGCTCTGGACTCTTACAGCTATATGAGGGATTTATGCTCCAAAGGTTCCTTGCGGATGGTTAGACTGAGAATTCATTAATTTGTGTGTGGGTGTATGTGTAGTCATTCTGACTTCTGTTGCTCCCTACTTTGTGTATTAGTGAAGTAGGGCCATACGGTATATAGTCAAACTTAGAGTTATGTTATTTTTGCAGTTGTAACGGTGTGGCTGGTTGTGGCCCTCGTTTCCCCTCTGCGGTGTTCAGTGCCCATTACGCCACCCCATGCTTGGTTGGTGAGGGGCTAGCTTTCAGACCTTGAATGTGGACTCCGCTTTAGATCTAGCGGTTGATACAAATATGAGAGACGTTGTGGTAAGCTTATTGGTTTACATGGTCTAATTTAGTTTATTTAAAGTGTAATGATATTTGTACTGTAAAAATGTTTTCCTGATGAAGCAGCTATTGACTGTGAAATGCGTCAGCACAGACCAGCGGGATACACCAGCATCTAATTTGAAATGTATGCACCTGAATTGTTTTTAATGCTATGTATTATAATCCGAGTAATAGGTGTAATCTGTAATAGATGTAATAGATGTAATCTGTTTGTAATCAGAGTATAGTGGTTGTGTATTACCCCACCATCTGCTTTTAACAGGTTTATAAAATATATTTTTTTTTAATATGGAATTGTGCTGCAATATTTTCAGTACGAAGCCTTTAAAGTCCTCCTTTCTCTTTGGAAAGAAATGCCTTTTTTGTTGTTTTAGGTATAATTTGGGATGTGGCATTGTACGCCCACCCCCTTAGACATGGTAATCTTTCTGGCTGTAGTATGTATGTATGCCATAGTTTGTAGATGCTATAACTATGGCACATATCAATACTATATACACTTATTGGAATTTTTTTTTTTTTTTTTTACCAAAGACATGTTGCAAAATACAATTTGGCCTAAATTTATGAAGAAATGTAATGTTTTGATTTATATAATAAAAAAATAAAAAAACCCAGTGGTGATCAAATACCACCAAAAGAAAGCTCTATTTGTGTGGGAAAAAAAAATATATAAAATTTTCATTTGTGCACAGTGTTGCATTATTGAGCAATTGCTAGTTAAAATAGTGTAGTGCTGAATAGCAAAAAAATACTCTGGTCATGAGGGGGGGGGGGTAAAACTTCCTGGTGGTCAAGTGGTTAATAAAGAGAATGCATTAAAGTGGTTATAGAATAAAATAAAAAATTACCGGGTTTACAACAACCTGGAAGAGAAAGGCATAATGAGCTAATATGACTAGCATAATAGCTCATTATGCATCACTTACCTTAGGTCGGGGCCCCCGAAGCCGTCCTCGTCTCCCTCTTCAGCCGCATCCATCGCTGCGGCGATAGCCGGAAGGTTACTTCCGGGTATCGCCGCACCAGCCAATCACAGCGCCGCTCCGGCGCTGTGATTGGCCGGAGCGGCGGAGACGTCACTCTGCGCATGCTCGCGAGAGCCGTCACAATCGGCTACGCCCAGCTATTGCTGGGAAGTAGCCAATTTTGTGAATGGGATTAACCCCATGAATGCGCCGTAGACAGCGGCGCCTGTCATTTTTAGTAAATATCTCCTAAACCGTGTAGGTTTAGGAGATATTTCTTGCACTTACAGGTAAGCCTTAATCTAGGCTTACCTGTAGGTGCAAGTTGAAAAAGTGGGTTTACAACCACTTTAAGGTAAAGAAAAAAAATTGCCTTTAGGACCGCTTTAATATTGGGGAGGTTTCAAACAAATGTAAGCTTTGCAGTGCTCCTGAAAATCCTCTTTAAAAAGGATTCAGGTTTTTGTAATATTTTGCAAAAAGCAAAGAACATTTTCCTCTTGTGTTACTGTTTATTTCTGGATTATTGTTGTTCCCTGTCTTCTGTTTTAGAGGGATAACACACAGAAAAACCCTTGAGACAACACATAATTGTTTTGCAGTCCTTGGCATTTCACCATAACTAATGCTATCTCTCAAATGTCCAGTTGAATATTTAATACACAAAGCTGTATAACTGTCAATGGTAACTTAATATTCCATTAAGAGCATTGTTTTTATTATCCTCATTCCAGAAGCCTGTATATCCATCTAGATAATTGCATTTCATTCACAAATGCAGCAATAGTATTCGGCTTCATGGACAACGAAAATGAAAATGAGATAATACAGAATATTGGTTAAAAATCTGTGTATTGCAGTATTTCCACATTCTGTCACATTTATGTTTATAGAAGATTTTGTAAAGTGTGTCTAGTTATCTGTGTGTTAATACAGAAAACAATGCATTTACAAATTTTCCTGTATCTGTAGGCTATTCAAACAATTAGGTCATTTGTATTAGGTGGCACCTACCAAGAGGCACAGAGCCAGGGCTCCCACACTACCCTCTGGCTCCAGCAGATCTGCCACATGCTGCTGCTACCAACACCTTGGTGTGAAGCTTGGTGTGATGCGGGTCACATTCTCATATATCTGCAAGCACTATTCAGAGATCCTAATGTCAGTCACTGTGACCTGAATTACTGTATTTTTCATCAATTTATCCATGGCTCAATAAAACTAATCGCTTTACAATTTACAATAACATTTTAAGACAGGTGGCATTGGTGCAAAGGGTAGCGCACCCTCGTCTAGTTGTATTTGCTGGTTTACTGGCTCACAATGCCAAGAGTCCATTGCAGTATGTTTCTGAAATGGGGTTTTTGTCACTGGGAACAAGTGAAAATTGCAAAGCCCAGAAAATGCCCCTAAATTCTAAACCATATCCTGCACTAACACTCAAATTGTATCTTCAGCAAATTATTATTTTTTGGATGGGGAAGAAAGGGATTATATCTATAGATAATGTTGCACATGGGGCACATGTTATCGTAACCAATGTTAAAGTAATTTTTTTTAAATACCAAACATGTCTATACTTACCTGCTCTGTTCAATAGAATTGCACAGAGCAGCTGCGAACCTCCTCTTTTTGGGTCCCCTGCTGGCACTCCTGGCCCTTCCCCTCTGTCCAGTGCCCCCATGGGAAGTGGCGTCCCATGGGGGCGCTCGTGTGTGCTCGCACCCAAACTTTGCTGGTGCATCTATTGACACATACAGTGGGACTTGGCCCCTCCCCACACTCCCTCATCCCTTTGATCGACAGCCCTGGAAGCAAATAGTTCCCGGAGCCCCAGCAGGTAAGTAAAAGGGGAGGTGAGGGGGGATGCTGGCACCTAAACATTTTTTACCTTAATGCTAGGAATGCATTAGAGTAAAAAATGTTTAGGCTTCACAACCACTTTAAATGCATAGTTCTTTTAGCACTCCATGTAAGATATTGTTTTATTACTGCAAACAGCAATTAATTACGCAAGTTTTAGGACATGCAGGCCCGCTTTGTCAAGACATCAATGCAAGAAATGCTATGGTCAGGACAATGTAATTTATAATGTGTTATCTAGTAATAGTCACATTCAACTGGACTTGTTCTATTAGTTTGAAGTCATTATGAAGGTTACCAAGCCACTTCTTCAGTTCTTAGAATGCCAGGCACATACCCCAGCATTTATATTCACACCCTAGGACTTCTTAATCCAATGACCACCTATTTCAACTACATGAGCTACTTTCACTGAAGAAAGCCTTGGTTCAGGTACGTGGACTTCAGACATACAAGCTTTTAGTGATAAATACACATGGACACATAAACTCAGTGGACACATACATCAAGTTTGAATAGGAAGAGGCACAGAATAAAAAAATATCCTATTTGAACTGTGCTGATTGTCAAATTAGGGGGGTTGAGGTTACTTGGACATTGAGATCTACAGGAAACCTATCCACACAGACCAGTATCTGCTTTTTGACATCCACTGAAGCACAAACTAACTACTTCTACTAGATACTGTATACCAAGACCTGGATGAATGAGAACATTTACAGACAAATATATTTGTTAATCAATGAGTGCAGTGGTCAGGACTATGTAATGTACAATATGCAATACAAAGTTCTATTTCAAATGCTAAGTTATGCATTGAAGTAGCTCTAAAGACCCAATATGGTCATCTGCTGGCATTGGCCCCATTCACAGGCAGCTTAACCCTTCAATAAGACACAGAAGTTACTGCCACTAGAGAGACTGAGCCCTTAGAAGCTACCCAACTATCTGTCCCATAGCCTTGTCACTGCCTGCAGGCCTTGCTGTGACTGTTGTTGTGTGCACCAACGGTATGATTGGGTCCCAACACTAGCTGGCTAAATATTAGGACCAAAGACTGATTATTTACAGTTGCCACATAGAGACCTTTGCTAGTCGCTTAATTTGGAGGCACCACAGAAGGGAAACACATAGGACTTAGTCATACCTTGGGTACACCCTAAGTAATTGTAATATCCCTAGGTTACTGTTCATATTTACTCTCTATTACTGATCTTGGTGGATCCTGCGTTGACACCAGTCTAGCCATACAGAACTCTAATTTAAGTACCTCTGGCATAAAGATTCTACTGTCTAGAAGACTGTGTCTAAAACCTACCTCCTATATGTTCATTGATGCTAAAGCCTCTATTTACTCCAATTTACTCTAATACACTGAGTACTACTAAATGGTCTCATATCCATTCCCTGTGTCACGTACCTGGTGGAGATCGAGCTGTAGAGGGGGCTTCTCTTGCACCTCCTGTCCAACACCCCTGATAGTGGTGACAGGGAGTGGAGGACACAGAGTGGCATGAGGGCCGATGTAGCAGATGGCTCTGGCTGGGACTTGGCAGGAACCAGGTAGCTGGAGAGCGCTGAGCCGGAACTGAGAACAGGAGCTCCGTGTCGCTGGATCAGCAGTTGGAAGCATAGCCGGGACGTAAGCCAGTGGGTCATCAACAGCTGGACAGAGCAGGTACCGAGACGTGAGGCAGAGGCAAAGACAGGACACAGGCCAGGTTCGGTACACGGTCGGGCAATGAGGCACAGGAACATCAGGCAGAGGCGGAGTCAAGCACAACCAGGATCACAAGTAGGCAGGAGGAGGTCATGAGGAAGGTTCAGGCAAGCCGGGTCAGGTTTACAGGAAACTGGTACAAATCAGGTAAATCAGGCACTAGCTGAAAGACCACTCAGCAAAGTGTGCATGTCACTGGCAGGTTTAAATAGGCAGACCGACGCCAATGCGCGCACGCGCATGCGGCCAGTACATGTCCTTTCTTGTGCATTTCTTGGAAAGTGCACATCTGCACACCGCTGCGTGCTTGTTTTCCGGGTTTCTCTTACACCCTGGCACTAGCTTGCTACCATGTCAAGGGTATCTTTGCTCGTAGTTCCTTAAATGTAGGTGGCAATTTCCATTCAATGAGCTGTGTCAGGGGGACTAAGGAGGTTACCATAGTCAAGGCACAGAACAGAGAGCCCAAGTTATTAAGCTGTTCCTTTGGAGGTGGGGCCACAAAAACAACAGAAAGTACATTGTATGTGGGACACAACAGATAACAAGGACTGTACTACTGCAAGGGAGTGGCAGTTTAAGGAAACCACTTTGTTTTCTTGTTCAACCATAGGTTTATTGTATAAAAAGGTATGCACAGCAAACATCAACAAAGGAACCTTGATGCATTTCACACAAAGTGCTTAATCGTAAGGACCAATGTACAACCTGGTTTATAGAGTGCTACAGTCCAGACTATACGTTGTTCAACAGAGTGTATGGAGTGCAGCACTCAGGACTGCGTAATATACAACATAGGATATGGAGTGTAATGAACAGGACTACATAACATAAAGCACAGTATGCAACAGTCAGAAGTAATTGCCCCTTACTTCATACTTTGTGCCCCATTACTTTTACTCACTCCTTACTAGTAAGCAGGCCAACTTAAAAACACTATCACTAATTTTTAAAAATTGCAGGTAAAAGCACAAGAAATCAAGAATTATAAAGTGATAGTAAAGCTTTAAGTTTTTTTTTATTAAAATAACAAACATGTTATACTTACCTACCCTGATCCTCCTCTTCTCAGGTCCCCCACTGGGGCTCCTGGCCCATCCCCTCCACTGAGTGCTTTCCCCTTCACCGGGGCTTTCCCCCATAGCAAGCCCCTGCTATGGGGACAGTTGTGCGTGCTTGCTCCCAAGTCACTGGCAGTGAATGACAGTAGCGGGAGCTGCTGTATCTAAGCCAATGAGGAGGGAGAGAGCCAAGAGAGCCTTAACTCTAGTGCACATCACTGGATCGAGATCAGGCTCAGGTATGTATTTAGTGGAGGCTTGCGGAGGCAGCTGCATGCAGAGGGTTTTTTACAGTGCCTTCAAAAACTATTCATACCCCTTGACATTTTCCACATCTTGTCATGTTACAACCAAAAATGTAAATGTGTTTTATTGGAATTTTATGTGATAGACCAACACAAAGTGGCACATAATTGTGAAGTGGAAGGAAAATGATCAATGTTTTTTTACATATAAATATCTAAAAAGTGTGGCTTGCATTTGTATTCAGCCCCCTTTACTCTGACACCCCTAACTAAAATCTAGTGGAACCAATTGCCTTCAGAAGTCACCTAATTAGTAAATAGAGTCCACCTGTGTGTAATTTAACCTCAGTATAAATACAGCTGTTCTGTGAAGCCCTCAGAGGTTTGTTAGAGAACCTTAGTAAACAAACAGCATCATGAAGACCAAGAAACACACCAGACAGGTCAGGGATAAAGTTGTGGAGAAGTTTAAAGCAGGGATAGGTTATTAAAAAAAAAAATCCCAAGCTTTGAACATCTCACAGAGCACTGTTCAATCCATCATCTAAAAATAGAAAGAGTATGGCACAACTGCAAACCTACCAAGACATGGCCGTCCAACTAAACTGACAGGCCGGGCAAGGAGAACATTAATCAAGAGGCCCATGGTAACTGTGGTGGAGCTTCAGAGATCCACAGCTCAGGTGGGAGAATCTGTC
Organism: Rana muscosa; assembly: GCA_029206835.1. NCBI lineage: Eukaryota > Metazoa > Chordata > Amphibia > Anura > Ranidae > Rana > Rana muscosa. The sequence continues at coordinate 379,689,182 of CM055127.1, forward strand.
ATCAGGACAACTATTAGTTGTGCACTCCACAAATCTGGCCTTTATGGAAGAGTGGCAATAAGAAAGCCATTGTTGAAAGAAAGCCATAGGAAGTCCCATTTGCAGTTTGAGAGAAGCCATATTGGGGACACAGCAAACATGTGGAAGAAGGTGCTCTGGTCAGATGAGATCAAAATTTAACTTTTTGTCCTAAAAGCAAAACGCAATGTGTGGCAGAAAACTAACACTGCACATCACCCTGAACACACCATCCCCACCGAACATGGTGGTGGCAGCATCATGTTGTGAGGATCCCCTCAGCAGGGACAGGGAAGCTGGTCAGAGTTGAGGGGAAGATGGATGGAGCCAAATACAGGGCAATCTTAGAAGAAAACCTGTTAGAGTCTGCAAAAGACTTGAGACTGGGGTGAAGGTTCACCTCCTAGCAAGACAACGACACTAAACATACATCCAGAGCTACAATGGAATGGTTTAGATCAAAGCATATCCATGTGTTAGAATGGCCCAGTCAAAGTCCAGACCTAAATCCAATAGAGAATCTGTGGCAAGACTTGAAAATTGCTGTTCACAGACACTCTCCATCCAATCTGACAGAGCTTGAGCTATTTTGCAAAGAAGAGTAGGCAAAAATTTCACTCTAGATGTGCAAAGCTGGTAGAGACATCCCCAAAAAGACCTGCAGCTGTAATTGCAGCAAATGGTGGTTCTACAAAGTATTGACTCAGGGGGCTGAATACAAACACACTTTTCAAATATTTATTTGTAAAACATTTTGAAAACCATTTTTCATTTTCCTTCCACTTCACAATTATGTGCCACTTTGTGTTGGTCTATTACATAAGATCCCAATAAAATACATTTACATTTTTGGTTGTACCATGAAAAAATGTCGAAAAATTTCAAGAGGTATTCAGCCACTCCAGAAAGAGTTAATTCCTTAGCAGGACCAAAGTACCTCTTATCTTCTGCCACATAATAGCCTTCTCCTTGTCTGTGAGTGTCTAATTACAGTGTGTGCTGGCCTAGCTACTGCACCCCTCCCCTAACCTCCCTACTCAACTTTTTATGTAGTGGCGGGTGGAGGAGTGAAGGAGAAAACTATAGATCAGCCATTCTCAACCATGGGTTCTATGGACCCCTTTGGTTCCTCCAGAGGTTGCTAGGTGTTTCTTGAGCTGTCGCTGATTGACCTCCCATCTGATTGTTCCTGGATAATTTTGGGTCCAACATTACTTGTTGTACTTGTTGCTACAGAGCCAGTGGCATGACTTCAATTATTATTTTTAACTCTGTAAGAATTCCATTCTGACCAGCACTGTAAGGGTTGCATTCTTCCTAGGGGCATTTTTGCTATTGATCCCAAAAATACACCTTTTAGTAAGGGTTCCCCTAAGACCCAAAAAATTATTGTTGGCGCCCACCAGCAGTCACGGACCTTTCTAATGTCTACACAAGGGAGGTTTTTACAGGTAAATACCATGTATAAAATACTGTATATACTCGGGTATAAGCCGTTCCGAATATAAGCCGAGGACCTAATTTTACCACAAAAAACTGGGAAAATGTATTGATTCGAGTATAAGCTGAGGGTGAGAAATTAGAATGCAGCAGCTACTGTAAGCGGAAAAGAGGGTCAACAATGCCCATCTGCAGCCTCGCTGTGCCCATTTGCAACCTCACTGTGCCCATTGCAACCTCACTGTGCCATACCTCACTCTGTGCCTTACCTCACTGTGCCCATTGCAGTCTCACTGTGCCATACCTCACTGTGCCCATTGTAGTCTCACTGTGCCCGAGAACCTGAATTCTTGACAGGTGTCAATTTTTTTTAAAGTCGCGGCTTACTCCTGGCGTTCCATTCCGTGATAGGCATTTGACACTGTGTTCTGCCTATCACGGAGGTCCTCCCATCCTCGGACTCAGTTTCCCAGCAGGCACTGTGTTCAGTGTTTCGCCAATCACAAACATTCTTTCATCCTCGGACAAGAGGACGTCCGCGATTGGCGGAACACTGAACACAGTGTCTGCTGGGAAACTGTCCAAGGATGAGAGGACCTCCGTGATAGGTGGAACACAGTGTCAAATGCCTATCACGGAATGGAATGCCAGGAGGAAGCCGCGACTTTTAAAAAAATGGACGCCTGTCAAGAATTCAGGTACAAAAAAACACTGACTCGAGTATAAGCCGAGGGGGGCATTTTCAGCCCAAAAAAAGGGCTGAAAAACTCGGCTTAAACTCAAGTATATACGGTGTGTTAAATGCCCATATAATCTAATGGAAATATTTTGTTAAAACGAATGTCCTGGTGACGGGGGTCTCTTAAAATCTACATGCACATAACCATATGTTACTTCATTTCATTGGAGTTTTATAATGACAGGATTTTTCCTTAACTGTTATAAATGTAGCACCAATTACTAAAATAACACATTTAGTTTAGCTGCGAATTAAAGTTTCTATATTTCAGACAAGCTACATTTAATTCTACTGTAAAACTTTGCAATGAATATATATTTCATAAGTGCGTTTTTAGCTTCATGGCCCATTAATAAACTCAAAGTCGTGTTTTACACAACTCCATCTGATTTTAAAGTAAGCAACAATTGTTTTTAATAATGCATTTCAAGCTCCAGATGTAAAGCTTCTAAGTAAGTGGGGCCTCCTTCTAGATGGATTTACAAGGGCAGTTATATAATCCATAATATTTAAGACACTAAATAATCTGCCGTATGCTCTCTCTTCTCTGCTTCGGCTATAAATTAAAGAAGTGTAAATCAGGAGCTATCACTGCTGAGAAATGCTTTACACATGTGTAGACCTTTGTGGTATGTTAGAGACTCCAAACTGTGATGGTTGATGGAAGTAAAAAACGCTTTTGAAACGCCCATCACTTAATGGTATGGACCTTATCCAGAGCAATTATAGAGCATTGAGATAATGCAAGAATGTTCAACTTGAAGAGAGGCTATTAAATATAGCATGGTTTAGGATGCATTAGGGAAAGTGAAGATACCTTTACCTCGCTTGTCACTGGCTTGTAATATATTCAGAGTTTTACAGTGCTCATTGAAACAGAAAACCAGCGATCCTCTGACATCAACTTTACTGAGGCCACTTAAAGGACAGCTAGGTATGAATGAACTATTAATTATATATATATATATATATATATATATATATATATATATATATATCATAGGTGTGCACAGCCTATTGCATTAGGGTATGCACCCCAAAGCTCAAACAGACATGCGTGTCTGTGAAAGTGTATCTATAGAGTAGTTAATGATGTCAGTAGGGCAGAGATGAGTGTCAGTAGTAGTCTATTTTTATATATTATTTTTTAAATACATTTTTTTTCTTTTTACAGTTTTTTTGGAGCCATATTAAGGGGCTTTGGTGAAATATCAGGGGTCTAAACAGTGAAAATCTGCGTCACACTGGATGATTAGGGTGTGCCCAGGCACACCTGGCACACCCTGTGCGCACGCCTATGAGATATATATATATATATATATATATATATAATAAGTTATAGACAATTGTGTACAACTTTAAGGTGGTATTAAACCCTTAGCATTTTTTTATTTAACACATTGAGCACAATAAATTAAACATTCCCTAGTGGAGTTTTTTAATGACATTTGAAGTTTACTTCAAAACTAACTTTTACCGTTTCTGGCTTCTGCTCACTCAGTGCTGTGTCTCTAAACTTCTGGTCTTCACTGGAAAGAGTAAACGGTAGATAGTGCAGTCTCCATTCAGTTTGTTAGCTTGGAGGGGGAGGAAGAGAGAAGAGCAGGGGAGCGCCTTGCCATTTTAGACTACCAGGCTGTGTGTTTCTATTGATTCACACAATGTAGGGAGACACAACTCTAGTCCCTGCATGCAAGGGTGGTTCCATAGGATGCTGCAAGAGAAAGGAGCCACCATGGAACAGGAAACATGGAGCGTGTAACGTTCACTTTCAGCTTTTTTTTTTTTAAATAACAATTTTTATTGTGGTTTTCTACAAAGAAAGTACAAGGGTTTGTAAGACTTCAAAATATAGAGAACATTACGTTTCCAGGTTGTCAAACAAATACAGTAAGATTTTATCAATATACCTGTAAGCAATAGCAGGCACCCAACCAAAGATGGAAGTGATGCGGAAATGCGTCATAAAAAAAAACATCCAGCAAACTATTCGGGACAAAGGGAGTCCCTAGAATACTCTCAGTGGAGAGCAAGAAAGAGGGAAAGAGGAAAGAAGAGAAGAGAGATCATCATGGTAGCTCAGTCACCTGGTTACGGTGGATCCTCCCGAAGGTGCCACAGCTCCCAGACTTTGTCGTGAATGTCCAGCTTATCCTGCATCCTGGCCGTCATTTTCTCCATCAGCTCCACGTCCTTGATTCTAGCGTGCAAGGCCTCGGGAGTAGGGGGGGATTGTTTTTTCCAGTTTAGGGCTATGAGACAGCGTGCGGCTGTGAGGATATGGCATGTCAGTTTTTTGTAGGGTGGGAGAAGCCGCAGCGGTGAGAGGCGTAGCAAGAAAAATTTGGGAGACATGGGGATCGGCATTTCCAACAACCGTGACAACAGCTGCTGTACTTCAGTCCAGTAGGGAGTGATTAGAGTGCAACTCCAATAAATGTGAAGGAGGGACCCCCTATCTTTCTGGCAGCGCCAACAGTGGTCTGAGCTGGAGGGGTATATGGTGTGGAGCACGTCAGGGGTCATGTACCAGAAAATAAGGATTTTGTAAGTATTTTCCTCGTACAGGGTACAGAGGGAGCTCTTCGCCGCCTGAGACCATATGATCCGCCACTGTTCTAAAGGAATTTCCTCATTGAGGGCCTTCTCCCACCTAGTCATGTAGGAATGTCTACCCCTCGAGTCCATGGAATAGGCGTTAAGTATTTTATAAATGGATGAGATTAGGCCCTTCTGGGCAGAGCCTGTCAGGACCAAGGACTCAATGGGGGGGGAGAAGTGTAGGACGGGAGCTATGGTCAGAACATAGTGGCGGATTTGCAGATAGCTATAGAATGCCTAGCGCGTTAGACCAAATTTGGTCACTTTCAGCTTTTAAGCTGTGTAACAACAGGCTTTTTACAACATTCACAAAAAGACAAAGGAAATGCCAAAAGGAGACTTCTGCTGGGGAGGATCTAAGGATATATATATATATTATTCACATGCAATATTTTCATATTTACCTGTTTAAAAAAAAATATATTTTTAGTCCTGGCAATGCATACAGAAAGTAATATATAAATACACACACATGAGGGGGCGTGGCTTGGCGCGCAACGGGTATGGACGCACACTAGGAGAGCTCCGGCGCACACACAGCCTGCAATCGCCTAATTTCCCGACCCTAAGCCTCCAGATGCCGGGCAAACGCCTGTACAACACCCCGCACTCACGCCCGAGGAGAGGTTCGGCTTCCACCACAGCGCAGAACATCACAGAGCTATTTAAACCTGCGGCGGGGACCCGCAACAACGTGGGGAAGACCAAGATGGTGCTGATGCAGCCACACGAGGAGGAATACAGCGAGGACTCCCAATCCCCGCCTGAGGATTCAGGTAAAGGAAATGCCCGCTTGAATCATCCCCTCACCCTAGCCGATATGTCAGTGATAGCCGCGGATATTAAATCCTCCTTCTCGGCCGCCATCACGGACATTAAATCTAACCTATTGGCTCTGAATGAGCGGATGGCGGTGTCTGAGGCAGCGGGAAGGCACAGGGACAAAGCAATTCTCAGATTGGAGAAGAAATGCACGACTCAAAACCACCATTTTATTGAAATAAATAGGCATTTGGAAGACCTGGATAACAGGGGAAGGAGGGCCAATATACGGGTGAGGGGTATCCCTGAGACAGTAGACGCAGCTCAAATCATTCCGGCATTGCAATGAGTTTTCAATAGCTTGCTAGAGCGGCAGGAAGACATGGCGATCGATTTTGTCAGGGCCCACAGAGCACTCAGACCAAAAGGCCCAGATGATGCTCCTCCGAGGGACATCATATGTTGCCTTCAGAGCTTCATGCTTAAAGAGGACATAATGAGAAAGGCGAGGAGAAATGAACATATTATTTTCAATGGAGCCACTATCCTGTTGTTTCAGGACTTATCTCAGATTACCCTGAGGAACCGAAGAGCCTTGCGCCCTCTGCTGGAGAAACTCAGGGAACGTGAATTAAAATACACCTGGAAGTTCCCTTTTGCACTATCTGTGCATTACAATGGTCGTCAATACATTCTGCGTGATCCGGGTGACCTTCCAGCCTTCTGTGCCGCTCTGGACCTTGAATACATCCCATTGCCTGACTGGTATGCTGAGTTCCAGGAACCACCCCGAGACCGGTCACCTTCCAGATCCCCCTTCTCCACTCCTGACAAAAGAGTGAACAAGAAACAGAAGCAGAACCGCTCTGGGAAATTTGGAACCCCAGGTCCCAGCAGAGAGGAACGCAGAGATCATGCTGATGACTGATCGACACTTGTTGAGTTCAACCTGCCATGCTCCTTTGTTTTTATTCGTTTACTATGGGTCCCTTTGGGATTCCCTTGGGAAATATTAACAACTTTGCTAAAAATCTATTACTCGCCCCCTACTCCCGGGTTTGTTCTCCTGGCTGGCCTTACCCCCCCCCCCCCCGTGTTTTTTTTTTTTGTAATTTTCTTGACCTACCACCCCCATGTGAAGCCAGAGTCTGTCCCTCTGTCACCTACCACAGTACCATGTACCTCCTCCTAGCCTGGAAGCCTGCTGACCTGGGCCTACATGGGACAATTGCTGCTGTTCAGATAAGACGGACCTGGATCTTGAGCTTCGATACTGGCTATCAGGTTACAAGTTCACAGGGAGTCATAGTTGGAGGTTGGTCATCTGCTGCCCTGGCTTGAAGACTAGAAACTCTGATACTGAATAACATTCCCTGTGACCAGATGCCTAGCGACCAAAGAGGGTACGGGACTATGGGGGGCAATGGGTGAAATGGGGGAGTCCCCCCCCCCCTTTTTTTTTTTTGGTCAGATCAAGGAGGGTAATACTGTTATATTGTTGCATGTTGCTGCGTATAGGGGCGCTTTATCTAATGCGTTGCCCGTGAGCACTTAAGTTTGTACCACCCCTGGGTCGGGGGGAGAAAACACTCTCATCTAGTATTAGATGAGGCCAGATTTGCTTTCATGTGCAGGCTGTGTGTGTTATGTTGCACCCTATCCACATACATTTAACGTTTATTCTTACAGAGTTATACTGGCAGAGTCGAGTAGCTGACTGTTTTACCCTGTTGTCAGCTGCCTCCCTCTACCCCCACCAAGTGCCTCTTGCCTACTGGTTGGGCATGAGAGGCACTAACCTACCTACTACTCAGGTCAGGATTTCCGGCCTGTCTAGGGAATTCTTTAAATTGCTCCATCATCTTTACTCTCCCCTTTTCTGACTCACCTTTTCCTTCTTCTTTTTCTCTTTTTTTTTTGTTTGGTCTGACCTGATATTAACAGCTTTGTGTTCTAGGATCACTCCGGGCCGTCTCGCTTTGGGCTCCCGGCATGGCGTACGCAGATCTCGGCCGAAATCCACTCGTTATATCCCACAATGTTAGGGGCTTGAACATACCCGAAAGACGCTCCACTCTGCTGAGGGAGCTCAAAAAAGGTAGGCCGCATTTCGTATTTTTACAAGAGACCCATTTCAAAACGCATCATGTCCCCAAACTCACGAGTTCTTACTTTAGCGAGGCATTTCACGCTACGAGTGATGATTCCAGGGCCAAGGGGGCATCTATTCTGATTGGTAGAGATGCACCCTTCACCCTACAGGAAAAAAAGCTGGACCCCAAGGGTAGATATGTATTCCTCAAGGGGTTGTATAACAATACACCCATGACGTTAGCCAATGTCTACTTTCCAAACAAGTCTCATATATCCTTTTGTCAGCAAATTGTTCAAGAGCTTTTGGGGTTTTCCTCGGGATGTATGATCCTGGGTGGAGACTTCAACGTGCCACTCAGCCCGCTGCAGGATACGTCCAACGGGAAAACATGCATCACGTATAGGACCCTTAAGCGAATTAAGGCTATGCTACAATCCTTGTACCTGACTGACACCTGGAGATTTGTGCACCCTGACGGTCGTGACTTTACGTTTTTCTCTCCCCCCCACAACCGACACTCCCGCATAGACTACCTTTTCCTTACACAAAAGGATTTAGCCCTCATAACGGGAGCTCACATTGGCATCCAATCCTTCTCGGACCATGCCCCAATTTCACTCTCCGTAAAGGAAGTCACTCCAGCCCCCAAATCATTCGCTTGGAGGTTGAATGCTTCCCTGCTAACTGATCCAGCCCTCCTGGCAGAACTGACCGCCTCACTGACTGATTTCTTTCAGCGAAATTCTTCCGCTGATACTGACCCACTAATGACCTGGGAGGCGCACAAGTGCACGATTAGGGGGTCCTCATGGGAATGGGCGCGAGGCGTAAAAAAGAAAGAGAAAAACTTGTCAAGAACCTGACAGACAGGATAAAACACTTAGAAACGCTTCATGAACAATCCCTTACTGTCCAGACAGCCACTGAACTTTTAGAGAAAAGGAAGGCCCTTCAACAGGTTTTCGATGACAAGTCGCGGAGATTCCTGTTCTTTAAGAAGGGAATCTACTACGAGTCTGGAAATAAGTCGGGGAAATTTTTGGCGAGGGCCCTAAAGGAGCAGACGGGGAAAAATTTCATACAGGGTATTAGGAGGGCGGATGGCAATTTGGATGTATCTACTGAAGCCATAGCGAACCACTTCCATGCCTTCTACACAAAGCTATATAACCTACCAACCCATCATAGACTGGCAGACATGGAGAGAGAGAGACCACAGATCATGCGTGCTTACCTGGAGAAGAGTGGCATGCCCACCCTCTCAGATTCAAACATATCACTCTTAGAGGGACCAGTTACGGCAGAGGAGATCGCGGTGGCCATTAAGCAACTTAAATCTGGTAAGAGCCCAGGACCAGATGGATTCACTTCCATTTATTATAAAACCTTTTCCAACATATTAGTAGACCCACTTAGGGCCGCGCTAGACTCTATGTCTGAACCTAGAGTAATTACCCCAGACTTTTTGTCAGCACACATCACGGTGATCCATAAGGAAGGTAAAGATCCGGCAGATTGTGCAAGTTATTGACCTATATCTTTACTAAATCTAGACGCCAAAATACACGCTAAGATCCTGGCCTCGCGATTGAGCCCTTTGCTCGCGGACTTAATAGGAATGGACCAGGTAGGCTTCATGCCTGGCCGTGAAGCCAAAGACAACATTATAAAAGCTATGCTCTTGATTCAAGCGGCCCGGGACGGTAACACAGAGGGTCTTCTCCTGTCCACGGATGCGGAGAAGGCCTTCGATCGTGTTGCCTGGGACTACATGCTGGCTGTATGTTCTAGAATCGGATTGGGTCCGCACATGATGGCCAGGATCTCGGCGTTGTACCAGTGCCCTTCGGCGAAGCTTAAAATTAATGGTGCTTTATCAGACAAGGTCCAGATACTAAATGGCACAAGACAGGGCTGCCCGCTGTCTCCTCTGTTGTTCATACTATCCCTGGAACCGTTCATTAGATTAATTAGAGCCAATACAGACATTCGGGGCTTCAGGGTCTTGGATAAGGAATACAAGGTCGCCGCTTATGCGGATGACCTGCTCTTCTTTCTAACAAGCCCTGTCACATCCCTACCCGTTCTCCTCAGGGAGTTTGCGGTATACGGATGCGTCTCTAATCTCAAAATCAACTATGCTAAATCTGAGGCCCTGAATGTATCCTTGCCAGACAACCTGCTAGGTTGAGTTAAGTCGACATCTTCCTTTAGATGGGAACCTGAGAAACTTAAGTACCTTGGAGTGTGGCTCACGCCCAGATTGGCCGACACTTATGGACAGAACTTTCTGAGGTTTCTCAAGACTGTTAAGGAGGACTTGGACAGATGGCAGTCGGGCTATTTTTCTTGGTTTGGTCGTGCGGCCATAATAAAGATGATGATCCTACCCAGGTTGCTTTATCTGCTCCATGCCCTTCCCCTCAAGATCCCTACAGCCTTCTTCTCCTCGCTGAAAACCATTTTGTTGAGATTTCTCTGGAATGCTTAGCGACCGAGGATCAGGTATTCCCTCTTGATGAAACCAAAGGCCTTTGGTGGCATGGGTATACCTGACTTTGGGTCCTACTACCAGGCCACGCACCTGACCAGGATAGTGGACTGGCACTGTCATGGAAATACTAAAGATTGGGTGACCCTGGAAAATGACTTATGTCCACTCCCGTTGAAATTCTCTCCGTGGATAACATGGGATAACTGTCCGAATAACCTTAAAAAGCACCCCGTCACCGGATGTACCTTGGAGATTTTCCACAGACTGACCAAAACCTTGGACATATCCTCACAACCCAGCCCCCTGACCCCCTTAAAAGACAACCCAGACTTTGAGCCTGGTATGTTTAACCCGCACTTCCAACCCTTGGACGCCTGTCACGTACCTGGTAGGTGAGCCCGACGTGCAGGGAGTGGCCTCTCGTAGACCTCTGACTCGAGAACCCCTGATAGAGCAGACAGGGGCTCAGGAGGGCAAAGGAGCACAAGTGCCTGGCAGGAACTGAGGCAGGTGGAAGAAGCAGCAGACTGCAGCGGTGGATAACTGGTGGGAGACGTACCGTGGTCCGCAGCAGGCACCAGAGGATCAGGAAGCAGACTTGGTGAAGACAGGCCGGGTCAGACACAAGCGGGAAGATGAGTACAAAGCAGGATCCAAGAATAGTTAAAGTCCAGGCCGGGTCAGTGTAGAAGGCGGGCAGCAAACTGGTTAGAGGAGAAGGCAGAAGAGAAGTCGGGACGAGCCGTGGTCGGAGGCGGGCAGCAGACTGGAGAAGCCAAGGGAAGCCAGGTCAGGTACCAGAGCAATTAGATCAGAGGTTCAGGTAACAAGGGTCTTCAGGAAACGCTGTAGACCGGACAGCAAGGATGCAGAGTGACAGCTCTCTTTAAATAGGCAGTCTTTGGCGTCAAACTGCGTCATAGGCGCGCGCGCGCTATCGCGCACCCGCGCGCGCCCGCTCGCCACTATCGCGTGCCCGCGCACGCTCGTTTGCCGCTATCGCGCATGCGCCGAACGGGTCTGCCTGTGCATAGAGATTCTGAGACCCCGATTGCTGGGATGAGTGAGAGAACGTCTTTCCTGACATTGCCCCCCTCCTACGGGCAGCCTCCGGATGCCCAACTGAGCCAGCCTACCTGGGTGAGACCTTTTGAAGGCCGTGATCAACCTTTTGGCATAAATGTTGGTTTCCGGTTCCCAGGAATTTTCCTCGGGGCCATAGCCCTTCCATTTAACCAGATATTGGGTTTGGTTGCGTCTCTTCCTGCAGTCCAGGATAGACTCGATTTCAAACTCTTCCTCACCATTGATGAGCACGGGCTCAGGAGGGGCAATACCTCGATTGGGAAAGGGATCTGGGACTGCAGGTTTGAGTAGCGACACATGGAATATCGGGTGTATCCGAAAAGATTCCGGTAATTTCAGCTCGTATGCCACGTCATTAATTTTCCTTGTTACAGGGAAAGGACCCACAAATTTGGGGCCCAGTTTCTTAGAAGGGCATGTCATTTTTAGATTCACTGTGGACAGCCAGACTAGATCTCCGGGTGTAAGGTTAAGTTCCCCCCTCCTCTTTTTGTCGAACACCTCCTTATTATGCGCCTGAGTCCTTGCCATTGTCTCCTGAAGCAACTTACTGTTGGTACTGAGGAAGTTCAGGGTCTCCTGGGCGGCTGGGACCGCACACTCTGGAATATTATTAGACAGGAACAGAGGGTGGAAGCCGTAGTTTGCAAAGAACGGTGACTGTTTGGTTGCTGAATGAACGGAATTGTTGTAGGCGAACTCGGCGAGGGGTAATAGTGGTACCCAGTCGTCTTGAGAGAAGGAAGAGAAACAGCGCAAATATTGCTCCAGGGTCTGATTTGTGCGTTCCGTCTGACCATTGGTCTGGGGATGATAAACTGAAGAGAAGGAAAGGTCAATCTTTAAAGATTCGCAGAGTGCCCTCCAGAATCTGGTTGTAAACTGCACCCCCCGATCAGATACAATGTTCACAGGAATGCCGTGCAGTCTTACGATTTCTTTGATGAATAATTTTGCGGTCTCGGGGGCAGAAGGTGTACATCTCATGGGCAGAAAGTGGGCCATCTTGGAAAGTCTGTCTACTACCACAAAAATGGTAGTGCAATTTTCTGATGATGGTAGTTCCACAATAAAGTCCATCGAAATCATTCTCCAAGGTCTGTCTGGAATGGGCAAAGGCCTCAACAGACCCCAAGCTCTGGTCTTGCTGCCCTTGTTCCGAATGCACGTAATGCATGATTCCACATAGTCCTTGCAGTCCTTAGACAGTTGAGGCCACCAAAACGTGCGCTGGAGAAGTTCAGATGTTTTGTGCACCCCAAAATGGCCAGCCAGTTCATGATCGTGACAAGATTTGAGAACGTTAATCCGTAATTGTGGAGGCACGAAGATCTTGTCCTTGAACCACAGCAGGTCGTCTTTCAACTGTAGGGTAACATACGGTGGGTAGGTCTCATTGGTAGAAGCCTGCTTAATCTGAGAAAGTAGGTCTCCTTGCAGCAGAAGGAAATTTCAGGATGGTGTCTGGGGGTGAGAGAGCTTCAGCTCCGCTAAACATCCGTGACAGCGCATCTGGCTTGGTGTTCTTGGACCCGGGCCTGTAGGTTATATGGAATGAAAATCTGGTAAAAAAAAGTGCCCATCGGGCTTGACGTGGTTTCAGTCTCTTGGCTACTTTCAAGTACTCCAGATTTTTGTGGTCTGTGTAGATCAAAATAGGATGTGCTGCCCCCTCTAGTAAGTAGCGCCACTCTTCCAACGCGGCCTTAATTGCGAGTAGCTCTCTGTCCCCCACATCATAGTTCCTCTCAGCTTCGGACAACTTCCGAGAGAAGAATGCGACTGGATGCAACTGCGACTTGGGACCCTGTCTCTGGGAGAGCACCGCCCCCACTGCGATCTCAGAGGCATCTACTTCCAAAATGTAAGGCAGAGCGGGGTCTGGATGTTTCAGGACCGCGGCCGAGACAAACTGATCCTTTAAGGTGGAGAAGGCAACTTGGGCTTCCGGGGTCCAATGGAATCGTATGCCTTGCTTCGTCAAACTGGTGATGGGCGAGATGATGGTAGAAAATCCCCGGATAAACTTGCGATAAAAATTTGCAAATCCTACAAAGCGTTGGATCCCTTTTTTGTCTGTAGGAATTGGCCAATCCAAGATGGCGGAAACTTTTTGTGGGTCCATTTTGATACCTTCTATGGAGATAATTAGTCCCAAAAACTGAATGCTCTGTTGTTCAAACTCGCATTTCTCTGGTTTCGCGTAAAGGCCATGCTGACGGAGTCGGGTTAACACTTTCCTGACATGCTCTCGGTGAGTGGACAAGGACGAGGAGAAAATCAGGATATCGTCCAGGTAAATTATCACAAACAAGTCTAGGTAGTCTCTGAAAATGTCATTCACAAAGTGTTGGAATGTGGCAGGGGCGTTACACAAACCGAAGGGCATCACGAGATATTCAAAATGCCCGAATCGGCAAAAGGCAGTTTTCCATTCGTCCCTATTACGAATCCGGACCAGATTGTAGGCCCCACGAAGATCCAATTTAGTGAATATGGCTGCAGCCCCGAGTCTCTGGAATAGTTTTGGCACCAAAGGGAGAGGGTACCGGTTTTTAATTGTAATCTTATTTAGCGCACGGTAGTCTACGCAAGGGCGTAGGGAATGGTCTTTTTTTTCGACGAAAAAGATTCCTGCTCCTGCTGGTGAAGTAGAAGGGCGGATGAACCCCTTCTCCAGGTTGTCGTCGATATAGGTCTTGAGGGTCCCGAGCTCTAGTTCGGTTAGAGGGAAGATCCTTCCGAATGGCACCTCTGCCCCGGGGAGGAGCTCAATCGGACAATCATAGGATCGGTGCGGGGGAAGTGTTTCTGCACCCTTTTTGCTGAATACATCCAAAAAATGATGGTAAACTTCGGGAACGGACTGGCGGGTTTCGGAGTCAGCGTCTAAGCAGAGCAGTGAGGAGGGAGCGTCAGCAACTTCTGGCACACAGTGCTGACGACAGTAAGGAGAGGGGAAGCTGATCTTACTCGTGGTCCAGTCAATTTGTGGGTTGTGTGCCCTCAGCCAGGGCATACCCAGTATGATGGGAAACAGGGGGGATTCAATGATGTCCAGGCGAAGTAACTCCCGGTGATTACCGGAGATGGTTGCACTTAAAGGGACGGTTTCCAGTATGACTGGCCCAGACTTAATAGCTGATCCATCGGCCAGGTGTACAGAAAGTCCCTTAGCTCGGGGTTGCAAGGGGACCTGGAATCGGTTGGCAAAGGAAGCGTCCATAAAACCGCTACATGCTCCGGAATCAATTATTGCGGTAGTTAGTATATTCCTTCCTGGAAGCTGTAAGGAGACAGAGACAGCCAGATGAGTTGAGTTGTCAAACGAAGTAGGTGAGTAGGTAGAAAAGATAGAGGAACACTTACGGGTCTTAGCAGGACAGGACCTCACGAAATGACCTGGTTCCCCACAGTAGAGGCAGAGATTGTTGAATCGCCGCCGTTGGCGCTCTTCGGGGGTGAGCGAGGGGCGAAGCAGGCCAAGTTGCATGGGTTCCGAAGTATCAGCAGACGGGTGAGCGGGAGCCAGAGGAGCGGAGTGAGCAGGGTTGAACACACGAGGTAGCATCCATACAGGACGAGAGGGACCAGCGGTACGTTCAGCTCTTCATTCCCTTAACCGCCTGTCAATTAAGGTAGACTGAAGAATTAGAGCGTCCAGTGTTGCTGGGATGCCAACTCGAGCCAGTTCATCCTTAAGGGGCTCGGAAAGGCCCATACGGAACTGGTGGCGCAGGGCAGCATCGTTCCAATTTGTCTCCGAACTCCAACGTCTGAATTCGGACACGTAGTCCTCCACGGGCCTGCGACCCTGCTGCAGGGAACATAATGCTGCTTCCGCGGTGGCTGCTTGTTGGGGATCCTCGTAGAGAAGATCCATGGCTTCAAAGAACGTGCGCAGGAGGTTGAGGCAGGTGTCTTTATGCTCCAGAAGGCGGTGGGCCCAAGACTGAGGTTCGCCTGATAGTAGGGCGATGACGAAGCCCACCTTGGTGGTTTCAAGGGAAAAGGTCCTGGGTTGCAGAGCGAAAAAGAGCTCACAGGCGTTACGAAAAGCTCTGTATTTACTACGATCTCCAGAGAACCTCTCGGGAGGAGAAACCCGGGGTTCAGGTGGTAACATGACGACTGAGGGTGCGGCAGAAGCTCCAGGTGCGGCAGGTGCCGTGTTAGACAGGGTCTGGACATGCTCCTCTAGGCGGGTATAGCCTTCCTGTAAGTTCCTGACTGCCGTAGTATGTCCATCTAGGTGACGGCAGAGTTCCTCCATGGGAGAGGCTCCCTGCGTGGGCTCAGACATGGCTGTCCGGTACTGTCACGTACCTGGTAGGTGAGCCCGACGTGCAGGGAGTGGCCTCTCGTAGACCTCTGACTCGAGAACCCCTGATAGAGCAGACAGGGGCTCAGGAGGGCAAAGGAGCACAAGTGCCTGGCAGGAACTGAGGCAGGTGGAAGAAGCAGCAGACTGCAGCGGTGGATAACTGATGGGAGACGTGCCGTGGTCCGCAGCAGGCACCAGAGGATCAGGAAGCAGACTTGGTGAAGACAGGCCGGGTCAGACACAAGCGGGCAGATGAGTACAAAGCAGGATCCAAGAATAGTTAAAGTCCAGGCCGGGTCAGTGTATCAGGCGGGCAGCAAACTGGTTAGAGGAGAAGGCAGAAGAGAAGTCGGGACGAGCCGTGGTCGGAGGCGGGCAGCAGACTGGAGAAGCCAAGGGAAGCCGGGTCAGGTACCAGAGCAATTAGATCAGAGGTTCAGGTAACAAGGGTCTTCAGGAAACGCTGTAGACCGGACAGCAAGGATGCAGAGTGACAGCTCTCTTTAAATAGGCAGTCTTTGGCGCCAAACTGCGTCATAGGCGCTATCGCGCACCCGCACACGCCCGCTCGCCACTATCGCGTGCCCGCGCACGCTCGTTTGCCGCTATCGCGCATGCGCCGAACGGGTCTGCCTGTGCATAGAGATTCTGACACCCCGATTGCTGGGATGAGTGAGAGAACGTCTTTCCTGACAACGCCTCTAAACCGTGCCTACTAGGAGACTGCTTTGACGGAGGGGTTATAAGGGAGTGGACAACGCTTAAATTGAAACTGAATACCCCACGTTTACCCTTTTGGACATACCTGCAACTCCGCAGCTACTTGGGAAGGCTGCCAGATAAAACTAAGATACATAGGCCCCCCACGGCCCTGGAGGAGATCTGCCTTGCTGGTGCCGGGTGCCCAAAAGCCACCTCCATGGCCTACGCGTGGTTACGAGATTTGAAATATGGTCCGGAGGAGGCGCTCAGAGTGAGATGGGCCACGGATCTACAGACGGAAATAACCACTAAAGACTGGAGGTATGCGTGTATTTTGACTCATAAGTGCTCAATAAGCTCAAAAATGCAAGAGACAGCCTACAAAATCCTCACTCACTGGTACAACACCCCAGCCAAGATACATGGATGGAACCCACAATTTCCAGACACCTGCTGGAGGTGTAAAACTGAAAAGGGCACACTGCTACACATTTGGTGGCAGTGTCCGCTAATCGCGCACTTTTGGGAGGAAGTTAACCTTCTAATCAAGAAAATAACTGAGACCAAGATTAACCTAAATGCTGCAGCATGCCTGCTCCATATCACGAATGTCTCGTTGAGGAGATACAAAAAATCCTTGACGAGACATCTCATAAATGCGGCAAAATCTCTGATTCCGCTGAACTGGAGGTCTCAAAGGGTTCCCTCCATTGTAGAATGGCTTAACAGGGTCTCTGACATCTACAAGATGGAAGAGACGCTGACACAGACCACTGATGAGGTGGAAAAATTTCATGAGACATGGCAGCCCTGGCTGCTCTTTAAATACTCAGCTGAATACACTGATAATTTACCGCCCCCTCCAGACTGAGACTGTTTGCATAGGGTACACAGACCAAATTTGTCCTTCCACTTTTGCTTTACATACTTTTCCTCTTGATTTCTTCTTTCTTTTCTCTTTCTCTTTGCTATTGACTGTTTATAATTTTTTTTCTTTTTTAGGCGCTAGTTGGTAATAGTGAGTACCAACTTGAAACGTGCTTGCATAAACCCCCAGTGATGTACAAGTTTGTATTAACATATTATGTTCTAATAGGTCTTATTACCTAAACTAATTGGATTGTTGCAATAAGAGTAGTTGCGCCTACTCCTGTTTTTCTTTGTAACACTTTTTATTTGCTCAATAAACTTGTAATGTTTAAAAAAATAAATAAATACACACACACATATATACACACTATATTGTCAAAAGTATTGGGACACCTGCTTTTACAGGCACATGGACTTTAATGGCATCCTAGTCTTAGTCCGTAGGGTAAGGGTTCAATATTGAGTTGGCCCACCCTTTGCAGCAATAACAGCTTCTGGGAAGGGTGTCCACAAGGTTTAGGATGGTGTCTTTGGTAATGTTTGACCATTCTTCCAATAGCGCATTTGTGAGGTCAGGCACTGATGTTGGACGAGAAGGCTTGGCTTGCAGTCTCTGTTCTAATACATCCCAAAGGTGTTCTATTGGGTTGAGGTCAGGACTCTGTGCAGGCCAGTCAAGTTCCTCCACCCCAAACTTGCTCATGATGAAATGATTCAAATTATTTAAACAAGTGCACAAAGCAAGGTCCATAAAGACATGGATGAGCGAGTTTGGGGTGGAGAAACTTGACTGGCCTGCAGAGTCCTGACCTCAACCTGATAAAACACCTTTGGGATGAATTAGAGTGGAGACTGTCTGTGAGCCAGGCCTTCTCGTCCACATCAGTGCCTGACCTAACAAATGCGCTTCTGGAAGAATGGTCAAACATTCCCATAGACACTCCTAAGTCTTGTGCACAGACTTCCCAGAAGCGTTGAAACTGTTATAGCTGCAAAGGGTGGGCCAACTCAATATTGCATCCTACAGACTAAGACTGGGATGCCATTAAAGTTCATGTGCGTGTAAAGGCAGATGTCCCAAAACTATTGACAATATAGTGTACATATTGTGAGGGGGTTCGCTCAGCAGCGGGTGTGTGTGACCCCCTGGATGGGTTCACCACACAAAAACAGGCACAGCAGACAGTGGTAGGAGAAAACAAAAGGGTGTGGTTTTATTTGAACTATATACAGACAAAAAAATACAGCAAAAACAAAAGAAACATGAAAAGAAATCCTGGTCAACTTGACCGCTCACTACACACGTTGGTGTCCCTAACTAACAACTGGGTACAGCCTTGTGCTGTCCCAGTCCCTAGCTCCCTGCTTTTTTGAAGTTCTTAGCAATAACCACACAGGCTTTGGCTCACCGCACAGAAAACACACTCCCCAGACTATCCACACAGATCTGGTTCCAGGTTTGAGCATCTCCCTTAGCATGCTGGGAGTTCTTGTAGAGGCCCTAACGAGCCCACTTACTTCAGCTGGGCTCATTAACTCTTCCCCTGCAAGACTCCCCCTAGTGGTATAAATCGGCATAAAGCCTGAATCTATGACATATATACCTTCCATCCTGGATGCAACCTGGTGATTTTACCTGCATGCTGTCACATATATACAGTAGTAATACATTTACCAGCCACTTTATTAGGTACACCTGTTCAATAACTTGGTAACACAAATTGCTAATCAGCTCATCACATGACATAATTTACAACTGTGGTCATTAAGCCTAACATCAGCATGTTCTGCAAAGGTAAGCAAATTGAAGACGGAACCCTTTTTCAAAATAACATGGTGCCACAGCACCATGAATTTTGGTGCATGTGAATACGCACATCTCAGCAGATGCGTGAGGGTGTCATTACCAATTAATGGCACTCCTGTGTATTTGCTAAAGAGCAGCATGTTTATGTGGTGTCAGGAAAGCGATTTTGAATGTGTTCCCGACACACACAAATGTGTCAGTTACATTGGTGGTCAGTGTAAATCTTCTCATTACATTGGGGCTTGGTGTACAATCCTTTCATTCACACTAGTGGCCAGTGTGAAGGTCCCCCTTACATTGGTGGTCAGTGTAAATCCCTCCTTACATTGGTGGTTACTGTGAATGCTTCTATTACATTAGTAATCAGTGTAAATCCCCATTACATTAGTGATCAGTGTAAATCCCCATTACATTGGTGGCCAGTGTAGAAAAACCTCTTTATATTGGTAATCGGTAAAAAAATCCAAACTTGCATTTGTGGTCGAATCCTTCCTTGCATTAGTTGTCCAAGTAGAAGCCACCTTTAAATTGGTGGTGAGTGTAAATCCCCCCTCACATTGGTGGCCAGTGTAGAAATCCCCCTTTATTGGTTGTTGATGTATGAATTCCCCTTTACATTGGTGATCAGTGTACATTTCCCTTTACGTTGGTGGTAAGTGCAAAATTGCCCTTACACTAGTGGTCAGTGTAAATCCCCCCTAACATTGGTGGTCGGTGTAGAAGTGTCACCTTACATTGGTGGTCAGTACAAATCTCCTTAACAATGGTTGTCAGTGTAAATTCCCTTACATGGAGGTCATTGTATATTCCCCCTTACACTGATGGTTGGTGTCAATGCTCCTATTACATTAGTGTCAGTTTAGAAATCCCTCTATATATTGGTGGGTGGTGTAAAATCCCCTGTTACATGGGGGTCAGTGCAAAATCCCCCTCACATTGGTGGTCAGTGTATATCCCCCCTCACATTGGTGGTAATTGTAAATTCCCCCTCACATTGGTGGTCAGTGTAAATCCCCCCTCACATTGGTGGTCATTGTTAATTCCACATTACATTGGTGGTCAGTGTAGAATCCCCCACTATATACTTGCCAAAGATTTCCAGCTTTGCTCTACATGATTCAGAATTTGCCACAGTGTACTGCCTCCTAGCTAATCCCATCCCCCCCCACCACTGCCACTGACCCCCCCCCCCCCCAGCATTGCCACTGATCACAGAAGTCCTAGAATCCCTAGGAGTTTTCTGATGATGGGCCCCTCACCAACCCAGTCCATGGTGTGCAGGCAGTGAGGAGATGATGTGCTATAACCTTTAGCAACCAATCAGTGAGCAGTAATGATGTGCACTAACCTCTTGCAACCAATCATTGAGCGGTAAGGATATGAAATAACCTCTAGCAACCAACAATAAACAAGCAGAAGTCATGTGCTGTAACCGTTATCAAATAATTAGTGAGACATATCGTGTGCTGGGGGGAGGGGGCAAGAAAATGTTTGCCCAGGGTCCAATCAATATTAAAGATGGCCCTGTTGACATCCTTTGTTTGGAGTAACTAAGCCTTTTCTACTACAGTGAAATCACTGAAAACTCATCTCTCTGGGAAGCCAATCCCACCTCATCCTAACAACTGAAATTTTACCTTGCTCTACATGATTCAGAATTTGCCACAGTGTACTGCCTCCTAGCTAATCCCATCCCCCCCCCACCACTGCCACTGACCCCCCCCCCCCCAGCATTGCCACTGATCACAGAAGTCCTAGAATCCCTAGGAGTTTTCTGATGATGGGCCCCTCACCAACCCAGTCCATGGTGTGCAGGCAGTGAGGAGATGATGTGCTATAACCTTTAGCAACCAATCAGTGAGCAGTAATGATGTGCACTAACCTCTTGCAACCAATCATTGAGCGGTAAGGATATGAAATAACCTCTAGCAACCAACAATAAACAAGCAGAAGTCATGTGCTGTAACCGTTATCAAATAATTAGTGAGACATATCGTGTGCTGGGGGGAGGGGTCAAGAAAATGTTTGCCCAGGGTCCAATCAATATTAAAGATGGCCCTGTTGACATCCTTTGTTTGGAGTAACTAAGCCTTTTCTACTACAGTGAAATCACTGAAAACTCATCTCTCTGGGAAGCCAATCCCACCTCATCCTAACAACTGAAATTTTACTTTCTCAATCAACTCACCACCCTACAGTTACTCCATTTTGTATTACTTGTCCTTCTCTTTTAGATTGTAAGCCCTTACAAGCAGGGTTACCGCATTCTACGCAGTGATGAGCTTGGGTTCAGGTTTGGGTTGAGCTCTACCCAGAAGCTAGCTGTCATTGCTGGGCCAATGAGCTGTGGGCAGGAGATTCGGGCCTGGTTCCCACAAAGGGTCTTTTCTCTTTATGCTTTTCGGCATCAAATTTTTACATCTGTGTGTGGCTTTAAGCGGCAGTGTCTCCCTAGATTAAATACTACCTAGCCATATTTAGCTTGGGCTCAGTTAATTTTACCTGTCTTTGCTTGGTCTTCCCTAAACCCCAACTGGTTGTTTGCTTCAGCCTGCAACCAGGGAGGGTCTCTGCTAAAAGAGTGGAAAGAGGCAAGGGTCAGTATATGTATGTCCCTCTCTGGCCAAGCACCAGGAGGTTTATACCTAGTGGTGCATGCTGTGAAAAGGTATAAATATCTGGATGCCCTTGTGGAAAGGTCTTTCCACCCAGGACTTGGCCTGGGGAGGAGGTGTATCAGTTCTTATGTCCTCCTAGAACTGATGCCAAGATAGGACTTACATGTAATGGGCTTGGAGTTTAGACCTAAAGCTGGCCCAACCTGTATGAAGGCAAGCTTGTCCTATAAGTTAGTGGTGCAAGGTGAGAAATTAGAGGCGTGCTGTAAAGCCATGTTAAGCTAGAACCTCAGAGGCAGAGTAGTGACTTTTCTGGGAGGAAGAATAGAGTCATCCACACCCTGATTAAGGTACTTCAAGATACAGAATGCTGGTAATGGCCTTTTTCCTGTGTGGCAGAGAGTTTGGAATCTGGAGTCTGTATGGAGCCACATGTATTCATACCTCCCTATAACAATTTCACCATAAAAAGGACTGGGGCCCATTGTTTTCCATCAACCACTACCAGTCAAGAGAGCAGCCCTGGGGTAACTGTCAGCCTACCTGACCTCAGGGGAGCCCCACTAATCTCCAGGGGGGGGGGGTAGGGAACCACTACATATGCAAGCCAGGTTTACTAAATCAGGTTTCTTACAGAATGAAATAAGGGATCTAGTGAATACAGTTCCATTTTTTTTCTTTGTACTTAACCTTTTATAAATTGTCCATACTGTATAAAATGGCTCAGTATACTGTATGCTCAAATTTTGAAAAAAAAAAATAATGTTTTCTTTCATTTTTGAATGATGCTTAGCTGATGTGATTTGCAGTCACCTTTTAATCCCTGAGAAGTGATTCAAAGCAAATTTATTTCTGACTTATTATCAGCTTATGAGAGGTATTTTCTTCTTTTTTTTTTCTAGGCAAGCAAGGCAAAGACAAAGCTCTTTCTAATATTCGTGATACAATCTGGCAGCGGCTCTGCAAAATGCAATTATGATGGAAATAAATGCATATGCTAAAAGCTTGTCTAATAAGCAGATATTAACCTTCCCCAAAGACATACAAGTGATACGCTCGGCTTGTACTCTGGAATTCGGCATCTCAATATGTGAACAGGCATGGCTGCAGATTTGGTGTTATTCTTTATGAAACTTTCCCAAGCAGATGAAAAATTTGATTCTATTTGCAAAGTTTCCAAGAAATCCTCTTTCTACAGCCCCCCCGATTTTTCAAACTGTCCCTTGCCCCCCTCAGTGCTCGGCAGATTATCCTGCTAGGCAGGGTACAGTACGAAAAGGGGGTTGATTTAATAAAGATGTATAGACTGTTCACTTTGCAAGGGAAGTTGTACGTTGCAAGGGAATTTTCCCCAGAGCCTAGTGGATGTGGTGAAATTTCACTTTGCAAAGTAAACCCCATTCAGGTGCGAGGAAAAAAGAAATAAAATCTTTGCTTGCACATGATTGGATGAAGAAGGCAGCAGAGCTTCACATTATTCACTAAGCTCTGGAGCAAATTACAAAGTGCAACTTCCTTTGCAAAGTGAAGTCTATTTGTTTTTACTGAATCAACCCCAAGTTGTCACAGCAAGTGACATGTGAACCACTATAACACCATATCATACGACACTTCCTCTGAATATTATCTGTATAAACAACACACTAATACCATACATGTTACTCATAGGCCTCGTACACACGGCCGATTTTCTCGGCAAGAACCAGCAAGAAACTTGCTGGCAGAGAGGTCTTGCCGAGTAAATCGGTCGTGTGTACGCGGCTATCGGGTTTCTCGTCGAGAAAACCGACAAGAAACCTCGACGAGAAAATAGAGAACCTGCTCTCTATTTTCTCGTTGAGATTCTCCTCGGCATGTTTCTCGACGAGAAAAGTGAGTGTGTGTACACTTACCTGTCCTCCCGGAAGCCCGCGCATGGTCGAAATGAATTCGACGCATGCGCGGTAGCTTCCTAGGCATACGTAGGGTATACCAAGATGGCGGCGACGGCATCGAATGTGACGAGCGCATGCTCGTCGTAGTCGATGATGTCACCGCGTACGCTCCATTCAAAGAACCGCGGGTTCTTTGAAACGAGCGTGTGTACACTCGGCCGGGACAAGTTTCTTGTTCAAGAATCTCGTCGAAAAAAACGACATGTTTTTTTCAACGAGAATCTCGGCCGTGTGTACGAGGCCATACAGTCAGAACACTCTGGAGCCTGTCTGACCTCCAAGATTATTTGTCTAGCTTCCAGCAAGCTTTCTAGCAAACCCCAAATTTTTAAAGTTTTATCTCTGTCTGTTCCCTAATTGGGGGATTTTTCCTTACTTCCTTTCCTTGGGACTCACGCGAGTATTCTCTACCTGCACAGGGCTGACACTTTCCCCATCTTCGAGAGGACTTTTGTCCCTTCTCGCGATCCTTGATTTTTTTTCATCCAACAAGGCTTCTTCCTCCCTAACCAGCTTTGGAGTTGGGGCCACCTGCATCACTTTTAACAGTTGATGAGGCACAATTGGGTGGTTGGGTTGAAGAATTCTTTCCAGCCTGACTTTATCGGCCTCTTTCGGGTCAATCCCTTTCTTCAGAATGATCTGATGCAGAATTCAGTCCACTCTAATGTAGCACACACATCCTTTACCCGCTTACCTCCACTTGCAGGACAGGACACTCCATGCCACATGCCTAGTATCCTCCATGTTGTAAAACAAAAGATCAAGTCTTCTGGACAGCAGCACTCCAATAAAAAGCCTTTATTATGTAAAATCTTCAAAAATCCAAATACAGCACAGCAAGTCACAAAATTCTGGTTAGAGCTGACTAGTTTCATACTTTCTTCGTGTTTAATCATAGCTATGATTAAACACTAAGAAAGTGTGAAACTAGTCAGCTCTAACCAGAATTTTGTGACTTGCTGTGCTGTATTTTGATTTTTGAAGATTTTACATAATAAAGGCTTTTTATTGGAGTGCTGCTGTCCAGAAGACTTGATCTTTTGTTTTGCCTGAAATTGCATTGCCTGCACCCTTGGCTGTTGGGAGGAGATAGTCACCTGGAGGACGTCTACACCTCAGCGGTTTCTGTTTTTATCCTCCATGTTGTATATGGAGTAAGCGGTGTTAACAGTTTTGGGTCTTGCAGCGAGTTACCTCCTTCCGCTGGTTCTTGTCTCTAGAGTGTAGGGAAAAGTCTATTTTCTCTAATAAAGAAGGCCAATGTCCAGACAGTATTAAACTCCAACAGACGAGTTTATTTTTCTCTCCTGCTCGTAACTTAGTAGGAAAGTTAAAGATAGAGATGGAATAGGATAGGGAGGTAGGTTCAGGCACGCGGCACTTATTTACCCTCGTCGCCACTCAAGCCTGAGTGGGTATTGCTCACCCGGATAGATCCCTCTCACGGATCTAGCAGCCCGAGTGAAACACGTTCACTTTAGAATTTTTGTCCCCTCCAAGGACAGGTTCAGGAGATCCTCTGCCACAGGATATTTTGGTCCTTGAATCCAGAACTCTTTAGCACCCGTAACTTTTAGAGACCATAGGTGCCAATGGGGCATGTTACGGGAGCTGTTTCAATGATCACAGAATCCTTCCCTCTGACAGGCAACCAGGCCTCTCCCGAGACAGTGACTTCCTTCAACGATTCCCTGGACAGGTCCTCCCCTGGTTTTTCTTTCCTCCTGAGCGGGTCACCCTCCCACGGGTACCCTGGAACTTCTGTGATTCGGTTTAGTTGTAGGCCTCAGCCAAAGGTATTGGGCCTACCTGGAACGATGGGGCCTCGGGCTGAAGGTGCCCGGGACCCAGCACATTCACACGCACCCCTGGCCATGAGGGCCATCGAAGGTAGGGTAAGTGCCGAGGATGAAGACTCAGAACCAATGGCGTCTGCCCCTTAAGTACCCTCTCCCGGCATGCACCGCAGGTAGACCACGCCCACCGCACATCCGCTGAGAGAGGACACCCAATAACGCCGCAGTGTAACCTGTGGTTCGACCCGAGACCTGGGCAACAGTGCCACCCACAGGCCAAAGGGAACTGTACAACCAGGCAACACCTCAGCAGAGCAGAGTCCAATTTAAGTAAAACAAACAGCCTGAGCCAAACTATTGCTCATGTTATCCCCTAAATTTCAAGCATAGCGACCCCAAATGTGGGGGTCCGCTACACTAACAACATAGGCAGATAGTTTCTCTCCTCTGTACTGATGAGTGTGTTAAACTTGTACATCAAGTCAGGGATATTTTCTACCCTCCCGTAGACTGCACAAAAAGCTTCAATATAGTCCATGGTTATACAGTTGGACCTCCCCCTCTTCAAACTCCAAATGACACCTGTCACAGGGCTTCTGAGGCTCTCACTTATCCTCTGTCTTTTTACTGCCTCAGGCACACTCCATTCTTCCACTGCTTGGATGGCTTGATCCTTTTTCATTTTCAAACTCCTCTTTATCTTCTGGGGTTGGTGTGCGACCCGAGAAGCACTGTAGCTTTCAGTACCCTTGATTTACCAAAATATTAGTGCTTTTATCAGACTCTCAACCAGCTGGCTCATATTCATATAAAAGGAAGCAGGAGGCATTCCCATCCCAGAGACATCTACTTCTTCCTCTGTCTCAGGACTCACTGAACCATGTCTGGAATGCTCTTCCTCTGGAATTCCAACTGTCAGCATGACAACTTGACCCTCTAACCCATCAGCTAAACTCCCAGTCTCTTTCCGAAATCCAGCCATAACACTCTCTGGCCACTCTATTAGGGCACAAGTGTAATCTTCCTCAAATTAAGGCCTCACATCCACGACATAAGAAGGGCTGTTCCAGAGCAAGGATCCTATCAGCTGTCTCACCTCACTTTCAGACCATCAAATTTCGGGCACCTTCACCACAGTGGCCAGTTCCAGTTGACTTCCCTGCTCTCGCACCCAGCTGGTGGCAGTGTCTGAGTCCACATTCCCCTTCTCTCTGGGTTGGTTACAGGACTTGATTGGGCTTCCCATGAGGGGTATCCTGGACAAGCCGCCAAATGTAGAGCTGCCCTCTTGAGGGTCGCAAGATAAATCAGTACCCCCCTGGTTGCCCCGACCCTGTGAGTCCTCTGCCAACTCTGACACCCAGGGTTCATACATTTTTTTTCCCATTCCTCCAAATGACAAAGAAGAAGTAAATACACCAGAATTGATTAAATCAGCAAATTTACTTAATGCAATGAAAATAAACTAGAGAGTCAACTCAAGTTTACACTTTAAAATGTTGTTTCCTACAACATTGTTATCAATAACTAAAAACAAAAAGAGTCATACATTTAACAGTAAACACTATAATCTCTGTGCTCTATCAGGCGCATATAATGCCTATTATTATTATACAGGATTGCGCAGTGCTTTACAACATGAGGGCAGACAGTACAGTTACAATACAATTCAATATAGGAGGAATCAGAGTGCCCTGCTTGTTAGCGCTTTTAATCTAGAAGAGATGGTCAAGTAGAACAAAAGATAATAACTGTGGGGGATGAGCTGATGGAGAAAATGAAAATGCAGTTGTTAGGTGTGGGTAAGATAGGCTTTTCTGAAGAGGAGGCTTTTCTGAAGAGGAGGGTTTTCAGGGATCGTCTAAAAGCTAATAGTGTACGAGATAATCGGACAGATTGGGGTAAGGAGTTCCATAGGATTGGAGAGGCTCTGGAAAAGTCCTGGAATAGGCTATAGGAGAGCAGCGTAATAGCTCTTATGAGTGTCAGACCCCTCTCTACTGCTCCTCCACACATAAATGCAGAACAGTAAGTAACAAGTACAAATTTTAGCAAAGAGAACTGTATTGCAATTTAACCTGCTCTTTTAGAGGGTTCTTGGTGAATTATAGCTCTATGACCTTCAGTAAAACAAATACCTGAAGTGGGGAGGGAGGTGAAAGTAGTCCTGTGTTACTGTGTGGCAGTCCGGTTGATCTTCAGCTAGCCCTTGATGTTTAATTGCATGCAAAGAAACTTTGGATGGTAAAGTAAAGCAACTGACTCAATAAGTTGCGAATAAACAGCAAACAATCTTCCAGTGTAAATTATACTGTAACTGGATTAACAGTGATCACTGACTTAAAGATGTTACTTTCTGTGGAACTACAAGCAACAGCAGAGCAATGGAAAGCAAAGATGTCTGTATATAGTGTCTATGATGTTTGGTCTAGATCCTTGGAACTAAAGATGATAAGGAATGCAGGAGACAATGGTGTCTATATACAGTGTCTATAAGATTGGGCTGTTGCCCACTCACCACATTGGAACAAGAGATGGTGATGGTGGTGATGATGATCTCTCATGAACGTGGCTCAAGGAATGAAATCCAGGCACCGCCGCACCGCAACATGGCTTACCCGAATCTGATACCACTGCAGGATGGATGGGATAGGAATGGCCTCCAGGCTGCCGCCGAACAGCTAGGGGGAGCTGTCCACAGGTGTCCTTCTAGATATCCGCTTAATAATTCTGCCAGTGCAGGCAGCGACTCAGCTGCAGCTCACACTATCACAGATTCCCTGCACACAGAGCCACGCCGGGTCCCAAAAGAGGGCACAGGACTCAATCCATCCCTCTTATAGTCTCTCCCAGCGGTCTGCTCTTCTCCATCAGCCAGCTGGTAGTTATAGTTCCACAAAATTCACCCAGAGGGCAAATCCCATCCATACGGACTACATATCCCAAGATGCTTTGCTCTGCCTTGTCTCTGATTAGGAAGGTAACAGGTCAGCATCACACACAACACTAGAGGGAAACGGCTTCCCCTGCAACAACGCCACACAGTGTCTCCTGATTGAAGGAATAGGTATATATCCAGCTCCTGGCCACATCCACTTATATAATATATCCAGGGCTGCCTGACACTCAAGAAACATGCAAAAGAACTGCTATGGCACCATGCGTTTTGATGTGTGCAAAAACATGTGTGTTAGCAGATGCATGTGGGGTGCCATGAAGAATTATTGGTCCCGCCACGCATCTGCTTAAGGGTAGCGCAATTCTGTTTGTGTTGTGATCTCATAATCTGATCAAAGTACAATTGTATTCACAAACAAAGTATCTCAATGTCAAACGCTTGATGATATTCTGCCCTGGCCGGTCGACTCAGTTTGATTGAAGTCGATTTGGAAAGTGAAAGTATGGCTATTCAATTGTTTGCAGATTCAATCATTTTCACTAAATTACATATCGATCATATAATGAAATTGACGCATGTATGGCATGTATGGCCACTGCAACAGTCTTTTTTTGCTTAGCTTATGAGAAATATTATTTTACAGGAACTCTTTCCAGAGACAGTCAGAACCCCATGGAAAACGACTTTGTTGACGCAGAACATGGCTGCATGTGTGCATGACAGGTTCACTTTGAAAGCCGCGGCTTACAGTCATTATAACAACATAAAACTGTTAAACAAAAGGTCTCGGGTGGTGTTTAAAAAGCCAGTAAAAGGCAGACACAAGAGGATGACAAAACTCTTATTATATGCCATAAAATGCTGTTAAATAATACATTGTGCTCAGCATCCTATAAAGCTGACAAGCAGAAATGGTGGGTTAATGTTATTTTAACAACTTCTAAATATTTAGCACACACTAAACAAAGGTTCATTTATGTTTGCTTGTTAACTTGTAAATAATATTTTCGTTTTTTGCATACAGGGATGGAAGATTAGAGATCCTCCAAAACACACATAGGCCTGACTGGTAAAGCACACATAAAATATTAACTGGGTTTAACGAGAACGTCCAATAAAAGAGATAAGGCGATGTGATTAGCGTTTGTTTCCTGCATACACTAGAAAATCCCATCTACAATCTGATTGGCTGTTAGAGACAACGCCTTTTTTTTTTTCTCATCCTTATCATGAGATCTCAGGTTTGAAGTCAGTCGCCCAGATTTAAAGGGGAACTTCAGTTTTTAAAAATGCTTTTTTTAAATATACGCCTGAAAGAAATCAGTTTAGTATGAGAATTATAATATGATAATCATATCAGTGTTTATTAACCACCTCCCGCCCGACATATAGCAAAGTGGTTTAATTATCCTGACTGGACGTTATATGACGCCCAGCAGGACAGGCCGCTCTCGCGCAGCGCCCGGTGATCGGTGGTGTGGCGTGTCAGTCTGACACACTTCATCCCTGATCTAGGTAAAGAGCCTACGTCATAGTGATCAGCTGTGTCCAATCACAACTGGTAACATGGTAACCATGAAGTGCCGCTTATTGGCTTTTCCTCTTCTCGTGCTGACAAGGCAATGGGAGAGGAGAGCCGATCGGCTGCTCTCCTGACAAGGGGGATAATCAGCACATTGATTATCAGTGCAGACCCACCAAGGATGCCCACTAGAGCCCACCAGGGATGCCCACCCATTACCACCAGGGATTGGTACACATGACCACCAGGGGTGCCAATCAGTGCCCATTAGAGGTGCCAGTCAGTGCCCATTAAAGATGATAATCAGTGTCCATCAGTAATGCCTGTCAGTGCTTCCTCATCAGTGCTGCCTATTAGTGCCATCTATCCATGCCCCCCATCAGTGTCCATCAGTGCCACCCATCAGTGCCGCCAATCAGTGCCACCTATCAATGCCCATCAGTGCTGCATATCAGTGCCACCTATCAGTGCCCATCAGTGCAGCCTATCAGTGCCCATTAGTGCTGCATATTAGTGCCTCATCTTCAGTGCCACCTCATCAGTGCCTCCTCATCAGTGCCGCTTCATCAGTGCCCATCAGTGAAGCAGAAAATGTACTTATTTACAAAATTTTATAACAAAAACTAAAAAAAATTCAACATTTTTGTTTAGTAAAAAATAAAAAACCCAATGGTGATCAAGTACCACCAAATAAAAGCTCTATTTGTGGGAACAAAATGATAAAAATCATGTTTGGGTACAGTGTTGCATGACCGCGCAATTGTCATTTAAAATGTGACACCCCGAAAGCTGAAAATTGGCCTGGGCGGGAAGGGGGGAAGTGCCCAATATTGAAGTGGTTAATGTATTGAAAGACGTTGTTAGTACACATACGCTGATCGGCTTGTGCTGTAGCGAATGACAGTACAGCCGGGGCGGCGGGTGCGTGCACGCGCCCCATGCTCGGAAAAACAAAATGACGTACATGTACGTGGTCTAGCACTACGGGGCCGCCATGCCACAGTTTGGGTGCGGTGGGCAGTGCTGAAGCGGTCAAAGCGCATTTCCCCTTTTGCAGTCAAATTTGAGAAAATTCCACTATGTGTTTTTTATGTGTCTCCATTCACACAGCTAGCCTAAATTTGCTTTCTTTTTTTATATTTCTTAACTTTTTTTGGACAATGTCAGAGTGAGTCTGTCCTAAAGGGCTGCACACACGGGCCGAATGTCAGGTGGCATCAGCTGGTTCAATAGAAATTCACATTCAGCCTGCGTGTATGCATACCTCCCAACTTTACAAATGCAGCAATTTAGAAATTGGATGAAAAGTTTAGAACTGGGAAACACTATTTGAAAGCTAAAAAGTGCATTTTATATACAACTTTATAGATCAGACCAAAATGAGGGACAAATGAGGGGGAAAGAGGGACAGAGGGACTTTGTTTCAAATCAGGGACAGTCCCTCGAAATCAGGGACAGTTGGGAGCTATGTGTATGGAAGCCGAAGGGGCATGACCGAAAAAGACATCCGATCAGCGCTCTCAGCTCGCTGGGTTGAACGAAAAAAAAAACGAACAATGTGTACTAGGCTTAAAGTGTTACTAAACCCACAACAGTAAAAATAGGTTTTCTTCATAGATCAGCTCATTTAAATCATTCTAAAGCCTTGTTCACATGGGCATACTTAAAGTGTTACTAAACCCACAACAGTAAAATCAGTCTGTATATGCAGTAAAGCATGCTTGTTATACTCACTGTGGAACCTAAGGGGTTAATCCTCATTGTGTAAAAAGGCTGTTTGATCCTGTCTTCTCTGTTCCTCCCCTTCTTCCACAGTCCCCAATCCATCTCCTGATAGAACAGAGCCTTGGGGACACTCGGTTTGGTGTGTATTACTAGAGAGTTTTTTATTTTTCTTGGGAGGGTGCATGTGATCAGCACAAGGCCAATCAGAACTTGCATTTCCATGTTCTGTATACTGTGGAAGACCAGATATAGTGAATGCAGGTTCTGGGTTTAGTAATACTTAAAGTCTGTGCTTATTAACATTTAATGCAAGAATCCCCACCTCAGGATGCCCCCAGTGCTCAACTCTAGTTACAACTGGTAATGAGTTCTGTCTGCACAGTACAAACAGGGTTTATTATAGTAAGCAGGCCCAGACTGTGACAAAAAATAGGCCCGGGCATTTTTAGACTGAGCAGCCAAATTTTCCAGGGACCAGGGGTAGCTGGTGTCGGTCCTCCACACTGTAATGTGCAGGGACACTGTGATATAAAGGGGACTGCGCTGTAAAGGGGCACTGCAATGATTATAGTGCCCCTTTACAGTGCAGTCCCCTTTATATCACAGTGTCCCAGTCCTATTGTGGCCATACAATGCTAGTACTGTCTGTCTCCTATTGTGCCCACACTGCCCAGTGACACTGTCCTGCTCTCTCTCTGGTGGTGCTGGACAGCATGGCGCTCTCTCTCTGTTGGTGCGGGTACAGCGTGGCTCTCTCTGGTGGTGCAGATACAGCGTGGCTCTATCTGGTGGTGCGGGTACAGTGTGGCTCTTTTTGCTGGTTTATTTTGGTTGCTTAGGAACTTGATAGGAAAGTTAGAGATAGAGAGAAATTAATTAGGAGGTAGGTTCAGGCACACAGCACTCAATTATCAATTGTCACCACTCAGGCCTGAGTGGGTTTTGCTCACCCGGATAGTCCCTTAAAGAGCGGTCCTAGCAGCCGGTATGGAGCACGAAACGTTTACTTGTAGTTTCCTAGGGATACGATCAGGAAATAATCTCCAAGTCCGAAACTTCCCAGCCTAGTAACATTTAAAGCAGAGGTTCCGCGGCCAATCGTTTTTTTTTTTTTTTTGTTTGCATACAGTGGTTTTTAGATTACAAGTATGTACTCACTTGTACAGTGCCAAAAAGCATCCCCCATCCGTTTTCTTAGATAACATAAAGTTATAAAACCCGATGCTGTCATTTCCCATTTTGCTTGTGGGCATTGTGGAGCCCACAAGCACTGACTTCCTGGAAGCGGTGAATGGTTGCCATCACAACGGTCGACGCTGTTGAAAGTACACGCCCCGTTGTGATGGCATTCGCTGGACGGCATTCCGCATTGTCTCCTGGGAAGCATGACGCCGTCCTCCCAGGAGACATTGCGGCGCTGGGGAAGAGTGGAGACGCCTACTCCCGCGGGAGAAAACCCCGGAAGTCAAACTTTTATACATCGAATATACGGTATTGTAAACACATAATAAAAAATATTTTGGCTTATGTAGATGTATGTGGTGGGATGATCAGCATGATATAGTCTTGTAATTTAGGGTGAAACTCCGCTTTAAGTCCTTAGGTGCCAATAGGGCACGTTATTAGGCTTTTGGCGGATAGGAATCCTTCCCTCTGACAGGTAGCCAGACCTCTCCCAAGACAGTGAACCTTCTACTGATCTCCTTGGGACCGATCCTCCCCTGGCTTCCTCTCCTTCAGAGCGGGTCACCCCTCACCTGGGTACCCTGGGACTCCTCTTCGGGTGTAGGCCTCAGCTAAAGATGCTGGGCCTATTTACAGCGATGCAGCCTCAGGCTAAAGGTGCCTGGGGCTGGTACACACACACGCACCCCTGGCCTGGAGGGCCGGGAGGCGCAAACTGCTCCCGGAATAATGGTGTCTGCCCCTTTTGTACCCTCTCCCAGCATTCTCAGCGGGTAAACCACGCCCACTGCACAGCCGCCGAGAGAGGACACCCAATGGTGCTGTAACGTTACCTGTGGTTCAACCTGGGTCTGAGGTGACAGTGCCACCCACAGGCCAGGGAACTGTACTGCCAGGCAGCATCACACCAGAGCAGAAGCAAATTTGTACACTATCAACAGGTCTGAGCTAAACTACCAGCTCAGACCACCCCTAAATTTCTGTACAAAGCGCCCCAAAATTGGGGTCGGCGCTACACGGGTACAGCGTGGCTATCTCTGGTGGTGGGGGTAGAGTGTGGCTCTCTCTGGTGGTGGGGGTACAGCATGGCTTTCGTGACTCTCTCTGGTGGTGCGGGTACAGCGTGTCTCTCTCTGGTGGTGTGGGTACAGCGTGGCTCTCTCTGGTGGTGCGGGTACAGCATGGCGCTCTCTGGTGGTGCGGATACAGTGTGGTGCTCTCTGGTGGTGCGGGTACAGTGTGGCTCTCTCTCTGGTGGTGCGGGTACAATGTGGCTCTCTCTCTGGTGGTGCGGGTACAGTGTGGCTCTCTCTGGTGGTGCGGGTACAGCATGGCTCTCTCTGGTGGTGCGAGTACAGCGTGGCTCTCTCTGGTGGTGTGGGTACAGCATGGCTTTTGTGGCTCTCTCTAGTGGTGTGGGTACAGCGTGCCTCTCTCTAGTGGTGCGGGTACAGCGTGGCACTCTCTGGTGGTGCGGGTACAACGTGGCTCTCTCTCTGGTGGTACGGGTACAGCGTGGCTCTCTCTGGTGGTGCGGGTACAGCGTGGCTCTCTCTCTGGTGGTGCGGGTACAGTGTGGCTCTCTTTCTGGTGGTGTGGGTACAGCATGGCTTTCATGGCTCTCTCTGGTGGTGTGGGTACAGCGTGTCTTTCTCTGATGGTGTGTGTACAGTGTGGCTCTCTCTGGTGGTGCGGGTACAAAGTGGCGCTCTCTGGTGGTGTGGGTACAGTGTGGCGCTCTCTGGTGGTGTGGGTACAGTGTGGTGCTCTCTGGTGGTGTGGGTACAGCAGGGCTCTCTCTCTGGTGGTGCGGGTACAGAGTGGCTCTCTCTCTGGTGGTGCGGGTACAGAGTGGCTCTCTCTCTGGTGGTGCGGGTACAGCGTGGCTCTCTCTGGTGGTGCAGGTACAGCGTGGCGCTCTCTGGTGGTGCGGCTCTTTCTCTCTCTCTGGTGGTGTGTGAACAGTGTGGCTCTCTCTGGTGATGCTGGGGCTATTAGTTCCCCCAGCACAGTCATCTTTGTTTTTCCATGTCTCCTGTAGCTGCTACAGTGTAACACTCCTCACCTTGTTTCTGTGTTTTCTCTTTTCCCCCAGCAGAGTGCATGCTGGGGACTAGTGATGAGCCGAACACCCCCGGGTTCGGTTCGCACCAGAACCCTCGAACGGACCGAAAGTTCGCACGAACATTAGAACCCTATTAAATACAATGGATGCGAACGTTCGAATTCTAAAGTGCTAATTATAAGGACTATTATGCATGTTATTGTCCTAAAAAGGGTTTGGGAACCCGGGTTCTGCACCAGGGGACATGTATCAATGCAAAAAGAAGTTTTAAAAACGGCCGTTTTTCTGGAGCAGTCATTTTAATGATGCATAAAGTGAAAAAAAAAAAGTCAAATATTCCTTTAAATATCGTACCCGGGGGGTGTCTAAAGTATGCCTGTGAAGTGCCACGTGTTTCCCGTGTTTAGAACTGTCCCTGCACAAAATGACATTTCTAAAGGAAAAAAAAAGCCATTTAAAACTGCTTGCGGCTTTAATGTAATGTCTGGTCCCGGTAATATGGAGGAAAATCTTTAAGAAAAATGGCATAGCTACCCCATCACAGCCCCCCCCCCCCTACCCCAGCCCATTACCAGCCCCTTTGGGTCTTGTATGGATATTAAGGGGAACCCCGCACACAAAATAAAAAAGGCCCTATATACTCTGAACAGCCGTATACAGGCGGTGCATACAAGACAGGGACTGTAGGTTTGTTCTTATGTAGAATCTGTTTGTAATTTTGAACAGGTACATTGTTTAAGTGTAGCTCCAGCCAAAAAATATATTTTTAAGCTTTTTGGAAAACATAGGGAAGGGTTATCACCCCTGTAACATTTGTTTTGCTGTCTGTGCCCCTGTTCAGAACATTTAACCTCACTTTCCGTCCCAATGACAACTGTTTTTGAAATGTGGTGTTTTTAGGATTGGTGATAAAGCATCAGTAGAGAGGAGACACCTTTCTCCCATATTAATTCTTACAGGAGAGAATTTTCCTTCCTAGGGGTAGATTTCCTCTCACTTCCTGTTGTCTTCTGTTTGCAAGTAGGAGTCGTTTGAAAGTTGGATGTTTGAAAGTAGGGGCCTGCCGTATATACTCTGCAGAAATTGGCCCCTTAGGTGTTGGTGTTGGCACAACACTGTAAGCACTCACAGTTACTCTTGGTGGGTGCTGGAACGCCCTGCTGTCAACTATTATATCAGGAATTGTAATTACATATAATTGTTGAACAGTGGTAGGAAAAATTGGGCCTTTGATGGTGGTGCTGGTGCCACAACACTGTAAGGCCTCACAGTTACTCTTGGTGGGTGCAGCAATGGGCCCTGCTGTGAATTATTAGATCAATAATTATAATTGCATGCCCCTGTTGAACAGGGGCTGAAAAATTGGGCCTTAGGCACTGGTGGCACAACACTGCAACCCCTCACAGATACTGTACTTGGAGCACAGCAATGAGCCCTGTTGCAAAGTATTGCATCAAAAATTTTAATTACACGCCCCTGTTAAACAGGGGCTGAAAAATTGGGCCTTAGGCACTGGTGGCACAACACTGCAACCCCTCACAGATACTGTACTTGGAGCACAGCAATGAGCCCTGTTGCAAAGTATTGCATTAAAAATTGTAATTACATGCCCATGTTAAACAGGGGCTGAAAAATTGGGCCTTAGGCACTGGTGGCACAACACTGCAACCCCTCACAGATACTGTACTTGGAGCACAGCAATGAGCCCTGTTGCAAAGTATTGCATCAAAAATTGTAATTACACGCCCCTGTTAAACAGGGGCTGAAAAATTGGGCCTTAGGCACTGGTGGCGGCACCCAGAAACAAAAATGTTCTTCCAAGCTATCATCATCAATCGGATCTTTGAGGAGGAGGAGGATAGCCAGTCAACATAACAGCACAGGCACTCAGCATCAGCATCAGTCTTGAAGGGATGTGACATTTTAAAATAAATTAGTCTGTTATATCAGCATCAGGTGTGCGGTAGCTGGTGGTGATGCAAGACTGGTTCATCTTGATGAAAGTCAGTCGATCAACCGAGTCGGTGGACAGGCGCACCCTGTGATCCGGGACAAATCCTCCAGCAGCACTGAATGTGCGTTCTGAAAGAACGCTGGATGCAGGACAGGCCAGTAGCTCAATTGCATACTGTGCAAGCTCTGGCCAGTGATCCATCCTCAAGACCCAGTAAGCCAGAGGATTTTCGGTGGGGAAGGTGTCCAAGTCTGACCTTGCCCCTAGGTATTCCTGCACCATGTATATCAGACGCTGGCGATGGTTGCTGGAACCGATCATACTTTGGGGCTGCGGACAAAAGAATTGTCTGAACGCATCGGTCAGATGGCCACCTTCCCCACCGCTCCTTCTTTGACTGACCGAAGCCTCAGCAACTCGTTGTCCAGGACCAGGAGTTTCTAACCTCCTAGTCTCTGGGAACGCGTTGCACAGACCTTTCTGCAAGGCCTCCCGGAGTTGTCTCATCCTCTGCTCCCTCTGCGACGGTAACATAAGGTCCGCAACCTTACCCTTGTACCGTGGATCAAGGAGAGTGGCCAGCCAGTAATGGTCCCTCTCCTTGATCCGAAGAATACGAGGATCCTTCCGCAGACTTTGCAGGATCAGGGAGGCCATGCAGCGTAGGTTAGCTGAGGCATTCAGTCCGGAGTCCTCTGGGTCACTAAGGACGACATGATCCGCAGCCACCTCCTCCCAGCCACGTACAAGTCCACTGGTTTCTTGGGACTGTAAATCATCCCTAAAAGACTGCTGCTGATGATGGTGAGTGCCAGGCTCCACCTCCATGCTGACACAATCCTCCTCCTCCTCCTCCTCCTCTTCCTGTGCGATTGGTGGGACAGAAGGAACACTGTCTGGGTAAAGGGGGCCTTGAGAGGCAAGGAAGTCCTCCTCTTCCTGCCTCTGTTCTGCCTCAAGTGCCCTGTCCATTATTCCACGCAGCGTGTGCTCCAACAGGTGGACAAGAGGTACAGTGTCACTGATGCATGTACTGTCACTGCTCACCATCCTCGTGGCCTCCTCAAATGGTGCCAGGACAGTGCATGCATCCCTGATCATGCCCCACTGGCGTGGTGAAAAAAAACCAAGCTCCCCTGACCCTGTCCTGGTGCCGTAGTCGCACAGGTACTCATTGATGGCCCTCTGCTGCGTGTGCAGCCGCTGCAGCATGGCCAACGTTGAGTTCCACCTGGTGGGCATGTCACATATAAGGCGGTTCTTGGGCAGGTTCAACTCCTTTTGCAGCTCAGCCAGGCGAGCACTGGCATTATAAGATCTGCGGAAATGCACACAGACTTTCCTGGCCTGCCTCAGGACATCCTGTAAGCCCGGGTACCTGCCCAAGAAGCGCTGCACCACCAGGTTAAGGACGTGAGCCACACAGGGCACATGGGTCAGTTGTCCCTGTCGGAGGGCGGAGAGGAGGTTGGTGCCATTGTCGCAAACCACCATTCCTGGCTTAAGCTGGCGTGGCGTCAACCACCTCTCGGCCTGCCCCTGCAGAGCAGACAGGACCTCTGCCCCAGTGTGGCTCCTGTCCCCCAAACACACCAGCGCAAGCACGGCATGGCATCTTTTTGCCTGCGTACTTGCGTAGCCCCTTGAACGCCTACGGAGCACCTCTGGTTCCGAGGACAAACCACAGGAAGAGGCCATGGAGGAAGAAGAAGAGGAGGGGGTGGAGGAGAGAGGTGTGTCACAACCAGTAGTAGCATTTTGGAGGCGTGGCGGTGGAACAACCTCCAACACTACTGCACCTTGTCCTGCATCCTTCCCAGCTGCCAAAAGAGTGACCCAATGGGCCGTGAAAGAAAGGTAACGTCCCTGTCCATACCTGCTGGACCATGAGTCAGCGGTAATATGCACCTTACCGCTGACCGCCCTGTCCAGCGAGGCCAAGACATTGCCTTCCACATGCCGGTAGAGAGCCGAAATCGCCTTCCCTGAGAAAAAGTGGCGTTTGGGAACCTGCCACTGAGGAACCGTACATTGCACAAACTCACGGAAGGGGGCCGAGTCTACCAACTGAAAAGGCAGCAGTTGAAGCGCTAGCAATTTAGCCAAGCTAGCATTCAACCGCTGGGCATGTGGATGGCTGGGAGTGAACTTCTTTCGACGGTCCAGCAGCTGGGGCAGGGAAATTTGCCTGCTAGAATCGGACGTCGGTGTACTGCTAGCAGAGTGGCCGCAAGTACTTGGCTGTGACACACCTAATTCCTCTCAGTGCAGGTTTCAGAGAGGACTGAAGGTATAGTGGGGTTGGAGATCCCAGCTGATGCGGTGCAAGGAGAGGTCCGCTTTGTTCTTTGGTGTGGGTCTTTAAGGTAGGCTTGCCAACGAGCTGCATGGCAGGTCAACATATGTCTGGTCAAACATGTGGTGCCCAAGCGGCTGATGTTTTGGCCACGCGATATACGCTTGAGACATATGTTGCAAACAGCAGCTGTGCGATCTGATGCACTCGCCTCAAAAAAGGCCCACACCAAAGAACTTTTTGAATGACGGGCAGAGGCAGCGCCCTGCACAGGCGGAGCTCTGCGGTGTGATTCCGTCGGTGTGCTGCCCTTACGCTGGCCACCCAAGGGCATCCTGCCTCGTTGGAGATGTGCCTCCTCCTCATCCTCCTCCTCCTCCTCCTCTCTCCTATTAGGCACCCACGTGGAGTCAGTGACCTCATCATCCCCTCCCTCCTCATCACTGGAGCCAATCTGGCAGTATGCTGCAGCTGCTGGAACATGACTGCCAGATTGGTGTCCTTCTTGAGCATCCCCTCTCTCTGCTCTCACGTTACTGCCTTCCTCTAGCTGGGTATCATCATCAGATCCTTCGAAACGCTGGGCATCCTCCTGGAGCATGTACCCAACACTGTGCTCAAACAGTTCGGGGGACTCCTCAGGAGGAGGACATGGTGGGTCTAGGGAAGGAGTGACTGATGATGACATTGATACCAGGGAAGAGGACGCTTTGGCAGCTGCTTTGCCAGTACCCTGAGCCTGGGTGAGAGAGGATGAGGAGGATGAGGAGGGCTTGGTCATCCACTCTACCAAGTCTTCGGCATGATGTGGCTCAACATGTCCAGCTGCCGAAAAGAAGGACAAGCGTGTCCCTGTCAGGGACGTGCTGGGCTTGAACCTGGGACCTCTTCTGTGTCTGGCATTGACTCTTCCAGCGGAGCTATCTGAGATGCTGGACAGTTCCCTGCCTGATCTGCTGGATAACCTATCTGATCCATTAGACTACTCTGCTTGGTGTCTGATTACTGTTGAACTCTGAACCCCTTGCTCCTCCCATGTACTTCCTATAAAAGACATTCCAGAGATGTTGCCCCTTGCGGTTTGATCTGCTTCTGTTCCCTGAGTTCCTGATTCTGTGCTTGTATCCTGTTCCTGTGTTTGACCCGGCTTCCTGACCACGCTTCTGTCTCCAGTCCTGACCTCGGCTCGTTTGACCCTGCTCAGTTATCTGCCAGTCTGCCTGTTGCCAAGATTCGGCCTGGACTTTGACTACTCTCTGCCTGCCACTTGTGATGTTTACCTTGATGTGTATGACTCGGCTTGTCTGACTCTGCAAACCTGCACCAGCTTACCTGCATCCTCTGCTCTGCAAACTGCACACGCTGACCTGCATCCTTTGCAATGCAAACCTGCACCTGCTGACCTGCATACCTGCTCTGCAAACCTGCACCTGCATCCCTGCTCTGCAAACCTGCACCTGCTGACCTGCATCCCTGCTCTGCTGACCTGCATCCCTGCTCTGCAAACCTGCACCTGCTGACCTGCATCCCTGCTCTGCAAACCTGCACCTGCTGACCTGCATCCCTGCTCTGCAAACCTGCACCTGCTGACCTGCATCCCTGCTCTGCAAACCGGCACCTGCTGACCTGCATCCTCTGCTCTGCAAGCTGAACCTGCTGACCTGCATCCGCTGCTTCCGGAACCAGCTGTTCCAGTCTCCACTCGGCTCCACCACTCCAAGCAGTGAGGATCAGACAGGCACCCTTACCTCACCGTGCTCTTACCACCACTGTCCCCACTCCAGTGGTCTCCGAGCCGGGGTTGTACGGGAGGTCCCTCTCCGCACGTCAGGCTCACACCTAAGGTACGTTACAGTCCCATGGCCATGTGCTGATGACAATGCACCGCGTCCACGACCAGCACTGTTGTCCCCAGACACAGAGCCTGCTTGCCCTCTTTTATTGGCTCCTGACTGTCTGCCTCTCCTTGTTTGCCTTCCAGACATTCTAATGGATGGCCTGCAGGGAGATGGGGAAAAACAGCAATAAGGGCAAGCTTCAGGTGTATACTGTGCAGGAGGCTTAGCAACAATGACACTGACACTGTCCCCTGCCTATCCTTCTGTGTCCCTAAACACAAGGATTTGCAATATGCTTCAGTAAGATTGGTTTAGCACAGAATGGTACACTGACACTTTCCCTCACTGAGTGTCCCTCTCTGTCCCTAAACACAAGGATTTGCAATATGCTTCAGTAAGATTGGTTTAGCACAGAATGGTACACTGACACTTTCCCTCACTGAGTGTCCCTCTCTGTCCCTAAACACAAGGATTTGCAATATGCTTCAGTAAGATTGGTTTAGCACAGAATGGTACACTGACACTTTCCCTCACTGAGTGTCCCTCTCTGTCCCTAAACACAAGGATTTGCAATATGCTTCAGTAAGATTGGTTTAGCACAGAATGGTACACTGACACTTTCCCTCACTGAGTGTCCCTCTCTGTCCCTAAACACAAGGATTTGCAATATGCTTCAGTAAGATTGGTTTAGCACAGAATGGTACACTGACACTTTCCCTCACTAAGTGTCCCTCTCTGTCCCTAAACACAAGGATTTGCAATATGCTTCAGCAAGATTGGTTTAGCACAGAATGGTACACTGACACTTTCCCTCACTGAGTGTCCCTCTCTGTCCCTAAACACAAGGATTTGCAATATGCTTCAGTAAGATTGGTTTAGCACAGAATGGTACACTGACACTTTCCCTCACTGAGTGTCCTTCTCTGTCCCTAAACACAAGGATTTGCAATATGCTTCAGCAAGATTGGTTTAGCACAGAATGGTACACTGACACTTTCCCTCACTGAGTGTCCCTCTCTGTCCCTAAACACAAGGATTTGCAATATGCTTCAGCAAGATTGGTTTAGCACAGAATGGTACACTGACACTTTCCCTCACTGTCCTTCTCTGTCCCTACAAACAAGGTTTAGCACAGAATAACACACTGACACTCTCCCTACCTATCCTTCTCTGTCCCTAAACACAAGGAATCCAGGATTAGTAAAGAAAAAAAATGACACTGTCCCTGCCTATGCTTCTCTTTCCCTACTCCGGAACACACTACACAAGGCCGCCGCGCTGGCGGCCTTTTATAGTGTGGGGCGTGTACTAAATCCCCTCATCAATAATTGGCCACAGGCATCCTGCCTGTGGCCAATCATTGCTCTCCTCGCTGCCGGCGCTGTGATTGGCCAAGCATGCGGTGTCACAGTGCATGCTTGGCCAATCACAGCGCCTGGATGACACTGCGATGGCATAGTGCATTGTGGGCCGTTCGCGTCACTCGAATTTGGTGCGAACGGCCCAAATCGTTCGTTGTTCGCCGAACGATCGAACAGCCGATGTTCGAGTCGAACGTACGTTCGACTCGAACACCGAGCTCATCCCTACTGGGGACCATAGGTGTGCACAGCTTATTACATTAGGGTGTGCACCCCAAAGCTCAAACACACATGCGTATATATATATATATATATATATATATATATATATATATATATATATATATTGTGACAGCAGGAAGGTAAAGTCACCTGGTTGCATCCAGGGGGGTAGGTATATTTCTCCCAGATTCAGGCTTTGTGCCGACTTATACAACTAGGGAGAGAGTTGATGAAGCCCAGCTGAGGCTAGTGGGCTCATGGA
The DNA here is from genome assembly GCA_029206835.1 of Rana muscosa. Taxonomy (NCBI): domain Eukaryota; kingdom Metazoa; phylum Chordata; class Amphibia; order Anura; family Ranidae; genus Rana; species Rana muscosa. The sequence continues at coordinate 379,731,800 of CM055127.1, forward strand.
TGATTCATACCTCTAGGGAGAGTGCTGGGCGTCGTGCAGGCAGGGAGTTGATGAGACCAGCTGAAGCTTGTCAGCTCGTTTAAGGCCTCTATAAAAACTCCCAGCTTCATTAGGTGTTTGCTCATGCCTGGACCCAGACCTGTGTGGACTGTCTAGGGAGAGTGAACCCCTGTGCGGTGAGACAAAGCCTGTGTGGCTATTTGTTTGGACATTTACTAAACCAGGGACTTAGGGACTAGGACAGCACCAGGCTGATCCCAGTTGTTAGTTAGGGAAACCTGCATGTTTAGTCAGAGGTCAAGCTGACCAGGATTTATTTTGTTTATGTTTCTTTTTGCTTTGCTGTGTTTTTGTCACTGTAAATAGAGAAATAAACCACACCTTTTGATCTTGGAAACCACAACCTCCGTCTGCTGGGCCTGTTTTTGTGTGGGGAGCCCATCCAGGGGGTCACACACACCCGCTACCGAGCTAACCCCCTCACAATATATATATATATATATATATATATATATATATATATATATATAGGGCAATGGACAGTGTCAGTAGAACAGTGGATAGTGTCAGTGGGCAGGGACTGTTGTCAGTAGTTTTTTATTTGTTTTACAATTTTATTTTTTTTATTATTTTTTACAATATGTTTTTATTATTTTCTATTACTATTTTTTAGGAGCACCATTGGGGGGACTTGGTGAGATATCAGGCCCCTGATATCTCACTTTTGAGACAGATAAACAGGCTGAGGACAGAGATCCCAGAGTCCCTTTCTCTGCAGCCAAGAAGCAGGGGGAATCTGTGCAGCACAGGGTGATTAGGGTATGCCTGGGCACACCTGGCACACCCTGTGCACACGCCTATGCTGGGGACTGTAGTCTGCTCCCTGCTGAGAACAATTGGGCCACCTATCTCTGGGACTACATTTCCCATGATACCCTCTAGTTTCTTCTGATTTGGCCCTCCGCTGTGGCCAATGGAGAGGAAAGAACGGGCAGGAAAGACTTCTCCTCCTGTCCTGTCGAGGTGAGAAGGAGAGGGGGGGCGAGCGGGGGAAACATCCGGACAGCAGCCTGCAACTCTCCCCACCTTACCCCACCTGTGCGAACGCCCATGGCTGGAGGAGGAGTGGAGAGCGGAACTGTCAGCGCGGCTCTGAGGCTGAGCTGTGTGTGAGAGAGACACACAGCTCAGCCCATGCAGCCGCTAGTTCCGCCAGAGATGACACCGGTATGGCCGCATAGCGGTAGGCGAGCAGCGGCCTCTGTTAACCCTGTCTAGGCTGCGGTCGCCGCTTACCTCCCGCTGTGCGGCCTGATCATCCACATGTCACGGAGCGGGCGGCCCCGGCCCACCGGGCAAATGCCGGTCTGCCCTATGGCCAGTCCGTGTCTGATAGTAAGGACAGCTGTCCAGCCCCCTTATAAACAAAGGGAACCACCTAGGATTTTTTTCATTTCTGGAGAGTCCAGATTAGAGCATCTACAAAAGGTAAGCTCCAAATTTTTAATTGTTTTTTTTTAAGTTATGCTATATGAATGGGGACATGTAACAAATATAAAGTAGGTGTTATCCCAATTTGGATGCAAAAGTGGAAATACATTTTAAAGTGACACTAAACTCTGGTTTAGGAAAATATATTCTATTCAAGTATTCTTCAGTATTAACATCCGTTCTGCTGCTGGCAACATTCATTCTCGACTGCATGCAGGAATGTAGCCACCCTCTCCTGCTCACTCCCAAAATGGACTAGGGACTATGGATTATGGACTATGGGATTTGTAGTGTACATAGAGCAGTGTAAATGACCACAACTAAAGTGTATGGCACATGTTATCCACTTCAGCTCTGGAAGGTTCATCCCCCTTCCTGACCAGGCCATTTTTTTGCGATACAGCACTGCATTGTTTTAACTGACAATTGCGCGGTCGTGCGATGCTCTACCCAAACAAAATTGAAGTCCTTTTTTTTCTCACAAATACAGCTTTCTTTTGGTGCTATTTGATCACCTCTGAGGTTTTGGATGTTTTGCGCTATAAACAAAAAAACACTGACAATTTTGAAAAAAAAACACAATAGTTTTTACTTTCTGCTATAAAACATATCCAATGAAAAAATTTTAAAAATCAAATTTCTTCATCAATTTAGGCCAAAATGTATTCTGCTACGTTTTTTGAAAAAAAAAAAAAAAAAATCCCAATAAGTGTATATTAATTGGTTTGCATAAAAGTTATAGTGTCTAAAAACTATGGGATAGATTTATGGAATTATTATATATATTTTTTTACTAGTAATGATCTTCAATTTTTAGCGGGACTGCGACATTGTGGCGGACAAATATGACACTAAGTGACACTTTTTGGGGACCAGTGACACCAATACGGTGCTAAAAATGCACTGTCACTGTACTAATGACACTGGCAGGGAAGGGGTTAACATCAGGGGTGATCAAAGGGTGAAATGTGCTCCCTGGGAGTGTTTTCTTACTGGGGGGGGGGGGTTCACTGCTTAGCAGAAACACAAGATCTCTGTCTTCCTTACTAGCAGAATGGCGATCTGCCTTGTTTACATAGGCAGACCGCTGTTCTGCCTCTCAGAACAATCGCTGGGTTCCCGGCCGACATTGGGTGTGGCTCCAGTTGTGTCTAATTGTGGCGTGGCGCACACCCCAGACCCGAAGAAAAAAATCACGATATGAGGAAGTAAACCCCCCCCCCCCCCCTGAAAAAACGGGATAAAATAAGACCCTGCAAGAGAAAGGCATAATGAGCTAGTATGTATACTAGCTCATTATGTGGCACTTACCTGAAATCAAAGCCCCCGAAGTCCTCCTCGTTCCCCTCCGCCGCCATGTCCCCTTGGAGCTTCTTCCTGGTATCGCCGCTCTGGCGCTGTGATTGGCCGGAGTGGCGATGACGTCACTCCCGCACATGCGCGTGGGACCGGCATAATCCCGGCATGTCCCATTCATTATGCCGGGATGCTCAGTGCACCTGCGCCGTTGGCTATGACGCGCATGCGCCGTAGACATTGGTTCAGCGTTTTCTGCAAATATCTCCTTTAACCGTGTAGGTTAAGGAGATATTTCTTGCACCTACAGGTAATCCTTAATCTAGGCTTACCTGTAGGTGCAAGTTGTCAAAGTGGGTTTACAACCACTTTAAGGGCTGCCCTGCCGCAGTATATCTACATGGGGTGGTCCTTAAGCGGATAAACAGAAGTGTGGAGGGGAAGAAAGAAAGAGGTTTGGGAGTTCACGGAGGACATTACAAGGAGGCAGAGAAACACAGTAAAAAAATATTTCATTTAAGTAGTGGAGAATGAATTATTTTTGAAAAATAAGGATATAGTATAGCGTTAAAGTAAACTGCCCATACACTAGTAGATTTTTCACCGAATGAATGAACAAAGGAATCAGCCCATTCGACGACTTAATCAATGTCCTAAACTAGTTCAGAAACCTTTGCTTTTGGGATTTTGGAGTGAATGTAATTTCCCAAACGAAAACCACAGTCACTGTTAGAAATTCAATTGTTGGAGAAAATGTTCCCATCCTGCTCCTTGGAATTTTCTCATCTCTGCGCTCGAAAACAAATATTGATTTGACCCCACTAATGATTAGAAAATCGAACAAACATTCTAAAAACAAAAGTGTATGGCCAGCTTTAGTGGAGCTGCACATTTGTCCCTAGCTCACTGCAAGTCTCCCTGGCAACGTCTGCCCAACTAAAGACAATAGATTTACTGCAACCTCTAACTACATGAAGTACCCACAATGCTCCTGTGATCATGTGATCTAAACTGCTTAGGTTGCGGATCACCTGCGGGAGCTCAGGCGCGGTAGCCTCTGACTCAAAGAACAAGGGATGGTTTGGTAACGCTGACATGCTTGAATTTTATTGATAGTTCCACTTTAGGACTTATTTATTCCGTGCATTATTGTATGTGTGTTATTATGCGTTGTGCCACACATTAATGTGCGATGAGCTAAGGCAACCTGCTAAAAATAACCAGCTGCATCCCAGAATAACTTTATACTGTATTTTGTTATTTCCCACTTTGTAGACTGGGAGCTGTTTCCCCTTTTCCCATTCTTTTTGTATATTTGATATTGATGATTAATGTCCTTTTGTACTATTGTTGCCTTTTTACATTTATACAAAATCAATAAAAATATTGAAAGTAAAAATAATGGTCTGCCAATACACCAATTTGTCCTGATAATTGAACGGACACAAAATGTTTATAACACAACGACAACGCGCTATGGTGCGTGGCAATGCATGTGCGTCACCTTAGTGCGTTGGATGATATTCAAAACGAATAGCACCGCATAGCGAGTAACGAGCATGGGACTGCTTTCACACCGTTCTGCTGAAAAAAAAAAGATGCGATTTTGGCATGATTTTTGATGAGTTTCCATTGCATTTTCTGGGTGCCTATTACCCAGCATGCACCTGTGAAACTTGGACATACCAAAAATACAATGAAGCTGCGTTTTTGCTGCGTTTTCTATTCATTTCAACAATGACCTGCGTTCTTGGTGCAGTTTTGAAAAACGCACCAAAAATGCTGCAAGAAGTTTTTTTCAAAACGCACTGCAGCAGCAACGCAGTGGTGCAAAGAGTCCTATTGGATTTAAAGGGAAACATTTTACTTGTTTTTTTTTTTGAGGATGGTAAAAATGCAGCAAAAGCGCTTCAGCGTGAAAGGGTCCATAATGTGCGCATTACTGCAACACACAATTTTTAATCCTAACAGATTTGGCCTGTTGGCGACTAAAGCCAGGAAGATAATGTCACATGACTCAATCATACAAGAGATATACCATATCCAAGGTAGGCATAGGCGTGCGCACAGGGTGTGCCGGATGTGCCTGGGAACACCCTAATCACCTCATGTGAATTAGCATTATCCAGGTGGGTGGTTGGGGGATGCCAGTGGCCAGTGTAAATGCCCCCATTATATTAAAAAGTCTAGGTTCAAATTTAGGAACACATTATACTCGTATTTAGGGTGTAGCTTAATATGCTCCCTATCAACTGTCTCCCACCACCAGAGCCTCCTCCCTGTGACAGCGGGTGGCATTCATGTGTGTTTGAGCTTTGGGTGCACACCCTAATGCAATAGGCTGCGCACACCTATGAAGGTAGGGTAGACAACCTGACAGGGATTCTAACCCTTTCACACTTTATCTTAAACTAAAAAAAAAAAAAAGCCTTTGTCTTTAGGTAGACTTTATGGCTGAGTATATCACATATAAAAGTTGCATTGGTTGCTACAGTCCAGTCTCTGAAATCCCGGTATCCGTACATCCTAGCGTTTTCCCTGACGGTCACATGATGTTAAAGCGTTGTCCTCTTCTCTGCCAGTAGGGGGTACTGTGTGCTGCACATGTAATTACATTAGTGCCATTCTTTGCAGAATTCTCATTTAATCCTGGGCTTAATGATGCGCCCCCAGAGGTGTGTCAGTGACACCCTGGGCTCACAGGAAGGGTGAAGCTAGGTGTCATTAAACCTGAAAGAGGAGCAACTCTGGATGGCAGAGGAGTGGGCCTTCAGGTGATTGAGCCCTACAGTGAGAGTTTTCTTTATATTCTAACTTTGCATCAATTATGGTGACACTAACCAATATCCTTATTCTTCAAAAATAATCCCTACACATCCACTACTTAATAGCCTGTAATTTATTTTTCATGAAATCCTTTCTTACTGAATTTTTCTGACTCCTTGTGATGTCCTCCATGAGCTCCCAAACCTCTCCTTTTTCCCCTCATTTCTATTTGTTTGGAATGAGCAGCGCACTTTAGTTGTGCCATGTGCACTTCTCTATGCACACTACAAATCCCATAGTCCATACCTCCCAACTTTTAAAAGTTCCACCGCGGGACATTTAGTCCCTGACACCAAAGTTGTTGAACGGGGGGGTGCAAGAATCCGTGCATGTCCATAGTCTATCGCGGGAGCAAACAAGAGAGTGGCTCTGTTCCTACATACAGTGGGACTATGAATGAGCGTAGCCACCCTCTAACAGGAAGTCAGATTACAGCAGCAAAACAATGCATAGCTCCCAACTGTCCCTGATTTCGAGGGACTGTCCCTGATTTGGAGCAATGTCCCTCTGTCCCTCTGTCCCTCTTTCCTCGTCATTTGTCCCTCATTTTGGTCTGATCCTCATAGTTGGATATAAAATGCACGTTATCTTTTAAAAATTGTTTCCCAGTGCTAAACCTTTCATCTAAACTCTAAATTGCTGCATTTGCTAATTTTTAAAGCCAATATAAAGGAATAGTAGTGGTACAAAAAAAAAGCTCTTGTGGATTTAAAGCGGAGCTCCGCCGAAAAAAAAAATATTAAAAGCCAGCAGCTGCTGACTTTTAATATATGGACACTTACCTGTCCTGGAGTCCAGCGACGTCCGCAGCAGAGGACGAGCAATCGCTCGTCACTCTGCTGCCCCCACCGCCATCCTCGGTGAGGGAACCAGGAAATGAAGCCTTGCGGCTTCATGCCCGGTTCCCTATGGCGCATGCGCGAGTCGCGCTGCGCCGTTCTGAATGGTCCCCTGTGTTCTGGGAGCTGAGTGTCTCCCAGAACACAACGGGGAATCTGCAGGAAGTGACGTGCTTCCCGCAGATTTCCCGCAGAGAGGACTCCCGGAAGTGGGTGCAAATACCTGTCTTAGACAGGTATCTGCACCCCCTCCCCCCTGAAAGGTGTCAATTGTGCCACCGGAGGGGGGGAGGGTTCCGATCAGCGGAAGTTCCACTTTAGGGTGGAGCTCCGCTTTAATTAACCTTTTTTTTTTGTTAATTCTCCTTTAGGGGGTGTGGCAGGGGGCGTGTCCTATATCTACATATATTTGCTAGTAGGTGTCCCTCATTTCCATCTCAAAATGTTGGGGTATGCAATGGAATTTGGAGGAGGCTTAGAGCAATAGGAGAGAATTTTTAAAGTTAAAACAGTATTAAAACAAAACCAAAAATGTATTATATTGCAGCTTACTAATCATTAAACGTGGTGGCTGCATTTGTTTTATTTTTTAGGCTTTTTCCACCTGGTGATCTGGGCAGAAACTCACCTTCTGTATTAGGTCTCAAAAATAAAACGAGCTGCAAAGCCAGTACCTTGGGCAGGAAAAGTGTCTGTAAAAACTCGCTTTTAGAAGCACAGGACCAAACATAGCAGGTGCCACCAGGCAGATGGGTGGGAGAAGAGCGGACACCCCTCCTTGTTGCTGACCTAGAAAGCGACGCGTTTGATGTCACTTCCGGGTCCGTCCCTCTTTTTCCCCGTCCAGCATATCCGGGAAATAATGTAATGCAGTGCGATGTGCATTACATTCAGTGGAGCTCATGGGAGACATTCAGGGTTTATTAGACCCTGTCTTATTAAAGAGAACCTGTCACCAAAAAATCATCACATAGGGGACTTTTTGTTCCTTATGTGATGGAAAATATATATATACATTTTTAAGTAAAAAATGAAAGTTACACCAAAGCACATAAAATCCCAGCCCCCCCCCCAAATTTTTTTTTGAGGTCTCACCCCTATGTATAGCAATGCACATACACATGTTACATAACGCAGCGCATGCCGGAGTGAGAGCAATATTTATAGCACCAGACCTCCTTCGTAACACTAAACTGATACCTATAGGGGGCTTTTAAAGCGTCGGCAATGTAAAATATAAGGTACTGAAGTTTATCGCCATTTCACAGGCGCATGCAAATTTAAGGTTTGACATGTTGGGTATCTATTTACTCGGTGCAACCTTATCTTTTATATCATACCGAAAAATTGTCTTCATCCAAATGGCAGTAAAACGATTGTCATGACAAATAAAACAGTGCACTTACAAAGAGACGTCAGCATGTAGCTCAGGACCCAACGCGTTTTAATGCAAATGCATGACTTCAGGGGACGCTAGTACGCCGACGTCCATACATAACCTCCTTAAATAGCCTGCTATTGAATAAAAGATTGGAACTATCACTATTTTATTCTCTAGGGTATCTGCTTTTAGAAAATATATAATGTTTTTGAGGTGTTTATGTAATCTTCAGGCCTAAAAAGTGTGCAATAAAATGAAAAAAAAATAGCTCTGGCAGCGAAAGGGTTAAATACACTAACAAAATAAAGCCAAACTCCAGCTCACACTTCATAATCAGTTACAGCAAACAGTTTTTTTTTTCCTTTTGGGTTAAAGGTTTTACATAAATAAAAGCTGATCATTGTAAGCTCCCCTGGTAATGGTTTGTCTCATCCCTGTCAACTGATACATCTGAAAGAGAGTTTGATCTTTTGAAAATAGAAGAAAAAATGCCTAAAAAAAAAAAGATTGCAGTCGTCATATCTAATGCCGCGTACACACGACCGTTATTCATGTCCTGGAAAAAAAAACAATGTTTTTCTCGACGTGATTTTTCGTGTTTCCTCTCAAGCCTGCCTTGCATACACACGTTCGTGAAAAAAAATGCTCGAGCAAAGCGCGGTGACGTACAACACGTACGACGGCACTATAAAGGGGAAGTTCCATTCGAATGGCGCCACCCTTTGGGACGCTTTTGCTGATCCTCGTGTTAATAAAGTTTGGTGAGAGACGATTCGTGCTTTTCAGTCCGTTACAGCGTGACGAATGTGCTATCTCCATTACGAGCGCTCCCGTCTCATACTTGATTCTGAGCATGCGCATTTTTTTTCCCCTCGTAAAAGCATACACATGACCATTTTTCACGACGTTAAAAAGAACGACGTAAAAAACGACGAGAAAAAATAGAGCAGGTTCTAATTTTTTTCGGGCATTTTTCTCGTCCAGAAAAATGCTCTGGTGCCTACACACCACCGTTTTTCACAACCATTTTTAAAAATGGCATTTTTCTCGTCATGAAAAACGGTCATGTGTATGCGGCATAAGAATTGGTAAGCTGCAATATAACAAATGTTTGCTTTTGGGTATAATGCCTCTTTAAATATACATGCTTGAATATATTTTTTTTACCAGACTTTAGTGTCACTTTATTTTTATTTTTTTAATGAAGCTAGAGTTGGGCTTTAAAAAAAAACAGCTATAATAAGCGTCTGCGAGAGTTGGAAGGGCACACTATTACACTATTACTCAGTCAGCAGTTCTTCCAGTTCTTCCATGGAAAAGAGGTCAGTCTCTTACTATGTGTGGAGCATCCAAGTCATCAAGAGAAGATCTGATTCCAAAGCAACAAATGAGGACAACCAGACTTCACCTCCAGATATTCACAGTAAGAAATCAGCCAATGTCTGGCAGCTCTAATGCCGCGTACACACGATCATTTTTCCCGTCGGGAAAAATTACATTTTTTTTTTTTAACAAGAAAAACGACCGTGTGTGGGCTTTTTGTCATTTTTCCCGACGGCAAAAACGGCATTAATCACGACGAGAAAAATAAGAACATGCTCTAATTTTTCTCGTCGTGATTCCCGTCATTTTATTCCGCTGCAGTTTTCCCATAGGGAAACACTGCCACGGAGCCCACACACGGTCGTTTTTCTCGACCAAGAAAAAAAATGTCGGGAAAAACGGCCGTGTGTAGGGAACCAAGCCGTTCCCTTGTTTTTCCCGTCGATTTTCTCGACGGTGTTTTCACCGTCGAGAAAATCGATCGTGTGTACGCGGCATTAGCCCTAAACATCTCTTGTACTAATAAAGCCAGCAGCATCCAATGTGCCTGCTGCAGCAAACCATCCATTAGGTCACATATTTTGTGTTCTTGGAGGTGTAGTTCCTCCCAAAGCCAGTAGGGGGAGCCCAGCTTGCAGAAACTTCTTTAACACTGACTGCTTTTATCAGCACTATTAGCATGAAGTGAATATGACATTGCATTCCCAAAACCTTCTTTGAATCAGAAGGGGACCAGCAATAACTGTTTTAAACTAAAGCTTGATTTATGACAACTCTTATAATACTTGATGAAAACCTTTAAGATTTATTCTCACAAAAACCTGTAATGGTATATTACAAAAACTTTTATAGCTGACTGCATGTGAGTGGATGTATCCAATCCACCCGGGACTAGATAAACATGGCTGAAATTGTTTCAGGATGAATGCCTATTACTTTAATAGCAATATGTTTACAATATGACAAGACGGGTTGTGTGAGTTTCATGGGTTTGGCATTACTGAACAGTACCAGCCGGTGGCCATATACACCCCAAATTTCCCGCAAATTCAGCCACATTCACCCAGCTTTGCATTGAAAAATATATGAACTGATAATGATCAAAATTGTGGTTGGGATGGTAGGCGACCTTGTATCCCTTGATGGATTTTGCAACCAAACCCTGAAAATTGCAAGAAAGATTCCATGTATTGCCCACATAATATCACAATTTTTCATTTGCATTGTAACAATTGCCAATTTGTTGTCCACACAATACCACAATTGTCCATTTGTTTCCCATACTTCATCACAGTTGCTCATTTAATGCCCAAGTAATACCATGATCGCCCAAGTGTTGCCTATGTTTTGTCACAATTGTTCATTTGTTGCCCACCTAATATCACGAATGCCCTTGTGTTGCCCATGTTTTCTCACAACTGTCCATTTGTTATCCACGTAATACTACGATTGCCCGTGTGCGGTCATGCTTTGTCACAATCGTTTAAGTGATGTCCATATAATACCATGAGTGCCCATTTGTTGGCCGTGCTTTGTTATGATTCATTCATTTGTTGCCTGCATAATACCATGATTGCCCAAGTGTTGCCCCTGTTTTTTTCACAATTGTTCTTTTGTTGCCCACTTAATACCATGAATGCCCATGTGTTGCCCGTGTTAGGTCACAATTGTCCATTTGTTATACATGTAATGCCACAATTGCCCCATGTGTGGCCCATGTTTTGTCACAATTGTTCTTTTGTTGTCCAAATAATACTGTACTATGATTGCCCATGTGTGGCCCATGTTTTGTCAAAATTGTCCATTTGTTATACACGTAATGCTACAATTGCCCCATGTGTGGCCCATGTTTTGTCACAATTGTTCATTTGTTGTCCAAATAATACTGTACTATGATTGCCCATGTGTGGCCCATGTTTTGTCAAAATTGTCCATTTGTTATACACGTAATGCTACAATTGCCCCATGTGTGGCCCATGTTTTGTCACAATTGTTCATTTGTTGTCCAAATAATACTGTACTATGATTGCCCATGTGTGGCCCATGTTTTGCCAAAATTGTTCTTTTTTTTTTTTTTTATTAAAATCTTTTCTTTATTTCAACAAGATGGAAAAGACAACAAAAAAGGAAGGTAAGTAAATCTAAAGACATCTTCCATACATAATTATAGTAACATAATCCCATAATTAGCCTATTCATCCATCAGAATAGTAGTTATATTTCAGACTTAACTTCATAGTCTCATCATTTTATTCATATTTACAATAAATCCCTTGTTTATTTCTCCCGGTATCCATTTCCCTTTGGTCATGTATCTATAATCTCAGTCTATTCCAGTATTCTTAATATGGTGTCTGTCTCTATCCCCCCCCCCCTAAGTTACCCCCACCATCTAAAATTGTTCATATGTTGTCCACCTACAGTGAATTGAAAAAGTATTCATACCCCTTGAAATTTTCCACATTTTGGCATGTTACAACCGAAAACGTAAATGTATTTTATTGAGATTTTATGTGATAAACCAACACAAAGTGGCAGAGGTGGGGGACTTGAGTCACATGACTTGACTTAAGTCAGACTTGAGTCACCTGTTTGAGGACTTGCGACTTGCTTGACAGAATTCAATAAATGACTCGACTTGACTTTGACTTGTCACTAATGACTTGCGACTTGACTTTGACTTGGGCTATATGACTTGCAATGACTTGGCACCACTAACACTAACCGCAAGCCGCCGTCTGCCTACCTGATCAGTGTGTCATGCAGACAGACGGCGGCCATTGCAGTGTTCAAAAGCCGCTCCTCCTCGTCTGTGATAGGCAGAACACTCAATTTCACAGCAGGCAGTGTTCAGCCTATCACGGACATCCTCTTATCCTCGTCTGTGTTATGAGGATGAGCGGATGTCCGTGATAAGCGGAACACTGAATGCTGGGAAATTGAGTGTTCCGCCTAACACAGATGAGGAGGAGGCGCGGCTTTTGAATACTGGAATGGCCGCCAGGATGCCGCCGATCAGGAACATGGCTGACGAGCACAGTGAGACACGGGCACAGTGAGACACGGGCACAGTGAGGCATTGGGTACAGTGAGGCATTGGGCACAGTGAGACACGGGCACAGTGAGACACGGGCACAGTGAGGCATTGGGTACAGTGAGGCATTGGGCACAGTGAGACACGGGCACAGTGAGGCATGGGCACAGTAAGGCATGGGCACAGTGAGGCACAGTGAGGCATGGGCACAGTGAGGCACAGTGAGGCATGGGCACATAACCAATATTATTTATTGTTATCCCTCCTATTATTTTTATACAGTATGGGGTAGATCAGTATTTTGACTTGATTTGTGACTTGACCAAAATAAATGACTTGACTTGACTTGCTTGACTTCTAGCAGGGACTCGACTTGACTTGCTTGCTTTTCGTCACAGTAACTTGGGACTTGCTTGAGACTTGAAGGTTAAGACTTGAGACTTGCTTGTGACTTGCAGATGTGTGACTTACTCCCATGTCTGCAAAGTGGCACATAATTGTGAAGTGGAAAGAAAATGATAAATGGTTTTCCAAATTTTTTGCAAATAAATATGTGAAAAGTGTGGGGTGCATTTTTATTCAGCCCCCTGAGTCAATACTTTGTATAACCACCTTTCACTCCAATTACAGCTGCAAGTCTTTTTTTGGGTTGTCTCTACCAGCTTTGCACATCTAGAGAGTGACATTTTTGCCCATTCTTCTTTGTAAAATAGCTCAAGCTCTGTCACATTGGATGGAGAGCATCTGAGAACAGCAATTTTCAAGTCTTGCCACAGATTCTCAATTGGATTTAGGTCTGGACTTTGACTGGGCCATTCTAACACATGCATATTCTTTGATCTAAACCATTCAATTGTAGCTCTGGCTGTATGTTTGGGGTCATTTTCTTACTGGAAGGTGAACCTCCACCCCAGTCTTAAGTCTTTTGCAGACTCTAACAGGTTTTCTTCCAAGATTGCCCTGTATTTGGCTCCATCCATCTTCCCATCAACTCTGACCAGCTTCCCTGTCCCTGCTGAAAAAACGCATCCCCACAACATGGTTCACAGTGGGGGTGGTGTGTTCAGGGTGATGTGCAGCTTTTTTTTAGCAAAACTATACTCCCACAAAAGCTTATGGCTCAAAAACACTGATAGACGCAGAATAGCCGCGTTTTTAGCGTTTGCCAGCATTTTTCTGTGTTTTTAAGCTTTTATCAGAGTTAGAGCGTTTTTACAGCTGAAACTCCTCTTAAAACCCACTAGTTCTGGGCGTGTTTTCCAGCCAAAAAACGCTGATAACGGCCTATGTGTGCATGGACACATAGGATGATATGCTGGGGAGTTTACTGGCTGCAGGAAAAACTACCTGCAGCCAAAAACAGCAGCTGTAAAAATGTCCAGTGTGCATAATAATTGTCCTGCGGACAGATTCTCCCACCTGAGCTGTGGATTTCTGCAGCTCCTACAGAGTTACCATGGACCTCTTGGCTGCTTCTCTGATTAATGCTCTCCTTGCCTGGCCTGCCAGTTTAAGTGGACGGCCATGTCTTGGTAGGTTTGCGGTTGTGCCATACTCTTTCTATTTTCGGATGATGGATTAAACAGTGCTCTGTGAGATGTTCAAAGCTTGGGATATTTTTTGATAACCTAACCCTGCTGTAAACTTCTCCACAACTTTATCCCTGCTACACCTAGTGTGTTATTTGGTCTTCATGATGCTGTTTGTTCACTAAGGTCCTCTAACAAACCTCTGAGGGCTTCACAGAACAGCTGTATTTATACTGAGATTAAATTACACAAAGGTGGACTCTATTTACTAATTAGGTGACTTTTCTGATGGCAATTGGTTCCACTTTTAGTTTATCAGAGTAAAGGGGGCTAAATACAAATGCACGCCACACTTTACAGATATTTTTTTGTAAAAAATTATGAAAATCATTTTCCTTTCACTTCACAATTATGTGCCACTTTGTGTTGGTCTATCACATAAAATCCCAATAAAATACACTTACGTTTTTGGTTGTAACATGACAAAATGTGGAAAATTTCAAGGGGGTGAACACTTTTTCAAGGCACTGTAATACCATGATTATTCATGTGTTGCCCATGCTTGTCACAAATGTTTGTTTGTTGTCCATGTAATATCACGATTGCCCATGTGTTGCCTACGCTTTGTCTCAATTGTTCATTTGTTGTCCATGAATACCTTGATGGTTCTTCTGTTGCCCAATTCATTGGCTGTCCATGTAAATTTGGGATTGCCCAAGTGTAGCAATTGTTTTGTCACGAATTGCCTGTTTGCTGCCCACTGCCTGTGCAGGACCAATGCGCTCATTGTTTTGTTTGGCCTTCAAGGCCACAGAACTGTTGCCTCATGCTCTATTTGCAGTCAATTCAATAAAACAATTTAACATTTAGAAAAGTGTATGGAAACCCTAATCATGAACTTCCTTTATTTGGTCCTGTTTGAACCGTTACATTGAAAGCATTTTGTTATATCTGGACATTAAGTGCAAGGGGAAAAAAAAAAACGTTTGATCCTGCCAGAAATCCAGTGTTGTCCAGTGTCCTGTGCACTCCGCAGTGTTATATCAAGCCCTGCCCAGCCCAACTCTAATCTAAAGAATACCTTCCCCCCATGTAATGATGATAAGAAGTAGGGATGTTCTGTAGTCCTAACACACTAATGCTGTGTTAGTACAGACGATCGGAAATTCCAACAACAAAACCGTGGATTTTTTTTCCGGATGTTGGCTCAAACTTGTCTTGCATACACACGGTCGCACAAATGTTGTCGGAAATTCTGAACGCCAAGAACGAGGTGACGTACAAGACGTACGACGGCATTATTAAAGGGAGTTTCAATACCAGTCGTGTTTAGTAGAAGTTTGGTGAGGGACGATTCGCGCTTTTCAGTCTCGTGCTTTTCAGTCCGTAACAGCGTGACGAATGTGCTATCTCCATTAAGAACGTTAGTTTTACCAGACCAAGCGCGTCTGTCTCGTACTTGAGTCAGAGCATGCGTGAAATTTTGTGCGTCGGAATTGTCCACACATGATCGGAATTTACGAGAACGTATTTTGTTGTCGGAAAATTTGAGAACAAGCTTTCAAATTTTTGTTGTTGGAAATTCCGACAGAAAATGTCCGATGGAGCCTACACACGGTCGGAATTTCCGACAAAAAGCTCCCATCGAACATTTGTTGTCGGAAATTTTTACCGTGTGTATGCAGCATTCCTGTCCTTAGGTGACAACGCTGATCCTCCATAGATATACTACAATGAGAGTTGTCATCCTAGGACAGGAAGTGTGTTACTGGCAGGAACACCAGGTGAAATAAAGGGGGAAAAAAGGCTAAAAAAAGAAAACTAAAGCAGCCACCACATCTAAAGACTGGCAAGCTAAAATATATTACTGGGTTTCTGTTTGTTCAAAATGAATGTCACACATTCATTCCAATGCATAGACATAGATTGCCCCTTAGGGCTCCTTCAGACAGGTGGTAATGCTTACTGTCCTCTTTTATAGGATGGTATAGATACGTCTGGCAGGTGTTCAGGAGGCGCTACTGTCCCCTCTTGTGTTTTATTTTTTTTATTTTTTTATTTAACGTTCCAGGACTGTGCCGCAACTGTGAGCCAAGCTTTTGGCTTGCAGCTATGGTGTGGCCCCATTGATCTCAATGCTCCCCCATCCGCCAGTGTTAAAGAGCCCTTACAGTGTCCTCACCTTTATCCTGTGAGTGAGAGACAAGAGATGAGCTCAGCCTGTCTGACATATAGAGAAGTGCTCAGCCTGTCTGACATATAGAGAAGAGCTCAGCCTGTCTGACATATAGAGAAGAGCTCAGCCTGTCTGACATATAGAGAAGAGATCAGCCTGTCTGACATATAGAGAAGAGATCAGGCTGTCTGACATATAGAGAAGAGCTCAGCCTGTCTGACATATAGAGAAGAGATCAGCCTGTCTGACATATAGAGAAGAGATCAGGCTGTCTGACATATAGAGAAGAGATCAGGCTGTCTGACATATAGAGAAGAGCTCAGCCTGTCTGACATATAGAGAAGAGCTCAGCCTGTCTGACATATAGAGAAGAGATCAGCCTGTCTGACATATAGAGAAGAGATCAGCCTGTCTGACATATAGAGAAGAGATCAGCCTGTCTGACATATAGAGAAGAGCTCAGTCTGTCTGACATATAGAGAAGAGCTCAGCCTGTCTGACATATAGAGAAGAGCTCGGCCTGTCTGACATATAGAGAAGAGCTCGGCCTGTCTGACATATAGAGAAGAGCTCGGCCTGTCTGACATATAGAGAAGAGCTTGGGCTGTCTGACATATAGAGAAGAGCTCGGGCTGTCTGACATATAGAGAAGAGCTCAGCCTGTCTGACATATAGAGAAGAGCTCAGCCTGTCTGACATATAGAGAAGAGCTCAACCTGTCTGACATATAGAGAAGAGCTCAGCCTGTCTGACATATAGAGAAGAGCTCAGCCTGTCTGACATATAGAGAAGAGCTCAGCCTGTCTGACATATAGAGAAGAGATCAGCCTGTCTGACATATAGAGAAGAGATCAGCCTGTCTGACATATAGAGAAGAACTCAGCCTGTCTGACATATAGAGAAGAAATCAGGCTGTCTGACATATAGAGAAGAGCTCAGGCTGTCTGACATATAGAGAATAGCTCAGGCTATCTGACATATAGAGACGAGCTCAGCCTGTCTGACATATAGAGAAGAGCTCAGCCTGTCTGACATATAGAGAAGAGCTCGGCCTGTCTGACATATAGAGAAGAGCTCGGCCTGTCTGACATATAGAGAAGAGCTCGGGCTGTCTGACATATAGAGAAGAGCTCAGCCTGTCTGACATATAGAGAAGAGCTCAACCTGTCTGACATATAGAGAAGAGCTCAACCTGTCTGACATATAGAGAAGAGCTCAGCCTGTCTGACATATAGAGAAGAGCTCAGCCTGTCTGACATATAGAGAAGAGCTCAGCCTGTCTGACATATAGAGAAGAGATCAGCCTGTCTGACATATAGAGAAGAGATCAGCCTGTCTGACATATAGAGAAGAACTCAGCCTGTCTGACATATAGAGAAGAGATCAGGCTGTCTGACATATAGAGAATAGCTCAGGCTATCTGACATATAGAGACGAGCTCAGCCTGTCTGACATATAGAGAAGAGCTCAGCCTGTCTGACATATAGAGAAGAGCTCAGGCTTTCTGACATAGAGAAGAGCTCAGCCTGTCTGACATATAGAGAAGAGCTCAGGCTGTCTGACATATAGAGAAGAGCTCGGGCTGTCTGACATATAGAGAAGAGCTTGGGCTGTCTGACATATAGAGAAGAGCTCGGGCTGTCTGACATATAGAGAAGAGCTCAGGCTTTCTGACATAGAGAAGAGCTCAGCCTGTCTGACATATAGAGAAGAGCTCAGCCTGTCTGACATATAGAGAAGAGCTCGGGCTGTCTGACATATAGAGAAGAGCTTGGGCTGTCTGACATATAGAGAAGAGCTCGGGCTGTCTGACATATAGAGAAGAGCTCAGGCTTTCTGACATAGAGAAGAGCTCAGCCTGTCTGACATATAGAGAAGAGCTCAGCCTGTCTGACATATAGAGAAGAGCTCGGGCTGTCTGACATATAGAGAAGAGCTCGGGCTGTCTGACATATAGAGAAGAGCTCGGGTTGTCTGACATATAGAGAAGAGCTCGGGCTGTCTGACATATAGAGAAGAGCTCGGGCTGTCTGACATATAGAGAAGAGCTCGGGCTGTCTGACATATAGAGAAGAGCTCGGGCTGTCTGACATATAGAGAAGAGATCGGGCTGTCTGACATATAGAGAAGAGATCAGCCTGTCTGACATATAGAGAATAGCTCCGCCTGTCTGACATATAGAGAAGAGCTCAGCCTGTCTGACATATAGAGAAGAGCTCAGCCTGTCTGACATATAGAGAAGAGATCAGCCTGTCTGACATATAGAGAAGAGATCAGCCTGTCTGACATATAGAGAAGAACTCAGCCTGTCTGACATATAGAGAAGAGATCAGGCTGTCTGACATATAGAGAAGAGCTCAGCCTGTCTGACATATAGAGAAGAGCTCAGGCTGTCTGACATATAGAGAATAGCTCAGGCTATCTGACATATAGAGACGAGCTCAGCCTGTCTGACATATAGAGAAGAGCTCAGGCTTTCTGACATAGAGAAGAGCTCAGCCTGTCTGACATATAGAGAAGAGCTCAGGCTGTCTGACATATAGAGAATAGCTCAGGCTATCTGACATATAGAGACGAGCTCAGCCTGTCTGACATATAGAGAAGAGCTCAGCCTGTCTGACATATAGAGAAGAGCTCAGGCTTTCTGACATAGAGAAGAGCTCAGCCTGTCTGACATATAGAGAAGAGCTCAGGCTGTCTGACATATAGAGAAGAGCTCGGGCTGTCTGATATATAGAGAAGAGCTCGGGCTGTCTGACATATAGAGAAGAGCTCGGGCTGTCTGACATATAGAGAAGAGCTCAGGCTTTCTGACATAGAGAAGAGCTCAGCCTGTCTGACATATAGAGAAGAGCTCAGCCTGTCTGACATATAGAGAAGAGCTCAGGCTGTCTGACATATAGAGAAGAGCTCGGGCTGTCTGACATATAGAGAAGAGCTCGGGTTGTCTGACATATAGAGAAGAGATCAGGCTGTCTGACATATAGAGAAGAGCTCAGGCTGTCTGACATATAGAGAAGAGCTCAGGCTGTCTGACATATAGAGAAGAGCTCAGGCTGTCTGACATATAGAGAATAGATCAGGCTGTCTGACATATAGAGAAGAGCTTAGGATGTCTGACATATAGAGAAGAGATCAGGCTGTCTGACATATAGAGAAGAGCTCAGCCTGTCTGACATATAGAGAAGAGCTCAGCCTGTCTGACATATGTACTCAACATGGCAGTGGAAGCACCCGGAGAACCAGGACTACAGAACACATTTCCCTGTAATGAGTGTAAAAATATGTCCAGTTCAGTCAGCAAATCTCGTCCTATGAATGTTATTAGTACAGCTGTTTCAGATAATATTTTGGGATGGATGACAGTTTAACACTCATTCATCTGCTTCAGATTAACATTCTCTCATCCACCTTTTCCTGTCACTGGAAATTCCGCAGCTAGAATTGTGTCTGTGTATATATACGGTATATACTGTATATAGATGAATCCATTTCTCACTGATGAGTAGGGATGAGCTTCGTGTTCGAGTCGAACATACGTTCGACTCGAACATCGGCTGTTCGATCGTTCGACGAAGATCGAACGATTTGGGCCGTTCGCGCCAAATTCGAGTGACGCGAACGGCCCACAATGCACTACGCCATCGCAGTGTCATCCAGGCGCTGTGATTGGCCAAGCATGCACTGTGACCCCGCATGCTTGGCCAATCACAGCGCCGGCAGCGAGGAGAGCAATGATTGGCCACAGGCAGGATGCCTGTGGCCAATTATTGCTGAGGGTGTTTAGTACACGCCCCACACTATAAAAGGCCGCCAGCACGGCGGCCTAGTGTAGTGTGTTCCGGAGCAGGGAAAGAGCAGCATAGGCAGGGACAGTGACTTTTATTTCTTTCTTGCTTAACCTGGATTCCTTTAGTTTAGGGAAAGAGAAGGATAGGTAGGGAGAGTGTCAGTGTGTTTTGTGCTTGTGCTATAGTGTGCTTAAAAAAAACATTTTTTCTAGGGACAGAAAACTGTAGGTAGGGAGAGTGTCAGTTTCTTTCACTGTGCAAGTCCTTGTTTCTAGGGACCTGGAAGGACAGTGAGTGAATTCTCCTTGTGCTATATTGTGCTTAAAAAAAACATTTTTTCTAGGGACAGAAAACTGTAGGTAGGGAGAGTGTCAGTTTCTTTCACTGTGCAAGTCCTTGTTTCCAGGGACCTGGAAGGACAGTGAGTGAATTCTCCTTGTGCTATATTGTGCTTAAAAAAAACATTTTTTCTAGGGACAGAAAACTGTAGGTAGGGAGAGTGTCAGTTTCTTTCACTGTGCAAGTCCTTGTTTCTAGGGACCTGGAAGGACAGTGAGTGAATTCTCCTTGTGCTATATTGTGCTTAAAAAAAACATTTTTTCTAGGGACAGAAAACTGTAGGTAGGGAGAGTGTCAGTTTCTTTCACTGTGCAAGTCCTTGTTTCTAGGGACCTGGAAGGACAGTGAGTGAATTCTCCTTGTGCTATATTGTGCTTAAAAAAAAACATTTTTTCTAGGGACAGAAAACTGTAGGTAGGGAGAGTGTCAGTTTCTTTCACTGTGCAAGTCCTTGTTTCCAGGGACCTGGAAGGACAGTGAGTGAATTCTCCTTGTGCTATATTGTGCTTAAAAAAAACATTTTTTCTAGGGACAGAAAACTGTAGGTAGGGAGAGTGTCAGTTTCTTTCACTGTGCAAGTCCTTGCTTCTAGGGACCTGGAAGGACAGTGAGTGAATTCTCCTTGTGCTATATTGTGCTTAAAAAAAACATTTTTTCTAGGGACAGAAAACTGTAGGTAGGGAGAGTGTCAGTTTCTTTCACTGTGCAAGTCCTTGTTTCCAGGGACCTGGAAGGACAGTGAGTGAATTCTCCTTGTGCTATAGTGTGCTTAAAAAAAACATTTTTTCTAGGGACAGAAAACTGTAGGTAGGGAGAGTGTCAGTTTCTTTCACTGTGCAAGTCCTTGTTTCTAGGGACCTGGAAGGACAGTGAGTGAATTCTCCTTGTGCTATATTGTGCTTAAAAAAAACATTTTTTCTAGGGACAGAAAACTGTAGGTAGGGAGAGTGTCAGTTTCTTTCACTGTGCAAGTCTTTGTTTCCAGGGACCTGGAAGGACAGTGAGTGAATTCTCCTTGTGCTATATTGTGCTTAAAAAAAAACATTTTTTCTAGGGACAGAAAACTGTAGGTAGGGAGAGTGTCAGTTTCTTTCACTGTGCAAGTCCTTGTTTCTAGGGACCTGGAAGGACAGTGAGTGAATTCTCCTTGTGCTATATTGTGCTTAAAAAAAACATTTTTTCTAGGGACAGAAAACTGTAGGTAGGGAGAGTGTCAGTTTCTTTCACTGTGCAAGTCCTTGTTTCCAGGGACCTGGAAGGACAGTGAGTGAATTCTCCTTGTGCTATATTGTGCTTAAAGAAACATTTTTTCTAGGGACAGAAAACTGTAGGTAGGGAGAGTGTCAGTTTCTTTCACTGTGCAAGTCCTTGTTTCTAGGGACCTGGAAGGACAGTGAGTGAATTCTCCTTGTGCTATATTGTGCTTAAAAAAAACATTTTTTCTAGGGACAGAAAACTGTAGGTAGGGAGAGTGTCAGTTTCTTTCACTGTGCAAGTCCTTGTTTCCAGGGACCTGGAAGGACAGTGAGTGAATTCTCCTTGTGCTATATTGTGCTTAAAAAAAACATTTTTTCTAGGGATAGAAAACTGTAGGTAGGGAGAGTGTCAGTTTCTTTCACTGTGCAAGTCCTTGTTTCTAGGGACCTGGAAGGACAGTGAGTGAATTCTCCTTGTGCTATATTGTGCTTAAAAAAAAACATTTTTTCTAGGGACAGAAAACTGTAGGTAGGGAGAGTGTCAGTTTCTTTCACTGTGCAAGTCCTTGTTTCCAGGGACCTGGAAGGACAGTGAGTGAATTCTCCTTGTGCTATATTGTGCTTAAAAAAAACATTTTTTCTAGGGATAGAAAACTGTAGGTAGGGAGAGTGTCAGTTTCTTTCACTGTGCAAGTCCTTGTTTCTAGGGACCTGGAAGGACAGTGAGTGAATTCTCCTTGTGCTATATTGTGCTTAAAAAAAAACATTTTTTCTAGGGACAGAAAACTGTAGGTAGGGAGAGTGTCAGTTTCTTTCACTGTGCAAGTCCTTGTTTCCAGGGACCTGGAAGGACAGTGAGTGAATTCTCCTTGTGCTATAGTGTGCTTAAAAAAAACATTTTTTCTAGGGACAGAAAACTGTAGGTAGGGAGAGTGTCAGTTTCTTTCACTGTGCAAGTCCTTGTTTCTAGGGACCTGGAAGGACAGTGAGTGAATTCTCCTTGTGCTATATTGTGCTTAAAAAAAACATTTTTTTCTAGGGACAGAAAACTGTAGGTAGGGAGAGTGTCAGTTTCTTTCACTGTGCAAGTCCTTGTTTCCAGGGACCTGGAAGGACAGTGAGTGAATTCTCCTTGTGCTATATTGTGCTTAAAAAAAACATTTTTTCTAGGGACAGAAAACTGTAGGTAGGGAGAGTGTCAGTTTCTTTCACTGTGCAAGTCCTTGTTTCTAGGGACCTGGAAGGACAGTGAGTGAATTCTCCTTGTGCTATATTGTGCTTAAAAAAAACATTTTTTCTAGGGACAGAAAACTGTAGGTAGGGAGAGTGTCAGTTTCTTTCACTGTGCAAGTCCTTGTTTCCAGGGACCTGGAAGGACAGTGAGTGAATTCTCCTTGTGCTATATTGTGCTTAAAAAAAACATTTTTTCTAGGGACAGAAAACTGTAGGTAGGGAAAGTGTCAGTTTTTTTCACTGTGCAAGTCCTTGTTTCCAGGGACCTGGAAGGACAGTGAGTGAATTCTCCTTGTGCTATATTGTGCTTAAAAAAAACATTTTTTCTAGGGACAGAAAACTGTAGGTAGGGAGAGTGTCAGTTTCTTTCACTGTGCAAGTCCTTGTTTCAAGGGACAGAGAAGGACACCTGAAGGTAGCCCTTATTGCTTTTTTCCCATCTCCCTGCAGGCCATCTATTAGAATGTCTGGAAGGCAAACAAGGAGAGGCAGACAGTCAGGAGGCAATAAAAGAGGGCAAGCAGGCTCTGTGTCTGGGGGCAACAGTGCTGGTCGTGGACGCGGTGCATTGTCATCAGCACATGGCCATGGGACACGCTTGTCCTTCTTTTCGGCAGCTGGACATGTTGAGCCACATCATGCCGAAGACTTGGAAGAGTGGATGACCAAGCCCTCCTCCTCCTCCTCATCCTCTCTCACCCAGGCTCAGGGTACTGGCAAAGCAGCTGCCAAAGCGTCCTCTTCCCTGGTATCAATGTCAGACTCATCATCAGTCACTCCTTCCCTAGACCCACCATGTCCTCCTCCTGAGGAGTCCCCCGAACTGTTTGAGCACAGTGTTGGGTACATGCTCCAGGAGGATGCCCAGCGTTTCGAAGGGTCTGATGATGAAACCCAGCTACAGGAAGGCAGTAGGGTGAGAGCAGACAGAGGGGATGCTCAAGAAGGACACCAATCTGGCAGTCATGTTCCAGCAGCTGCAGCATACTGCCAGATTGGCTCCAGTGATGAGGAGGGAGGGGATGATGAGGTCACTGACTCCACGTGGGTGCCTAATAGGAGAGAGGAGGAGGAGGATGAGGAGGAGGCACATCTCCAACGAGACAGGATGCCCTTTGGTGGCCAGCGTAAGGGCAGTACACCGACGGAATCACACCGCAGAGCTCCGCCTGTGCAGGGCGCTGCCTCTGCCCGTCATTCAAAAAGTTCCTTGGTGTGGGCCTTTTTTGAGGCTAGTGCATCAGATCACACAGCTGCTGTTTGCAACATATGTCTCAAGCGTATATCGCGTGGCCAAAACATCAGCCGCTTGGGTACCACATGCCTGACCAGACATATGTTGACCTGCCATGCAGCTCGTTGGCAAGCCTACCTCAAAGACCCACACCAAAGAACAAAGCGGACCTCTCCTTGCACCGCATCAGCTGGGATCTCCAACCCCACTATAACTTCAGTCCTCTCAGAAACATGCACTGAGAGGAATGAAGGTGTAGAATTAGGTGTGTCACAGCCAAGTACTTGCGGCCACTCTGCTAGCAGTACACCGACGTCCGATTCTAGCAGGCAAATTTCCCTGCCCCAGCTGCTGGACCGTCGAAAGAAGTTCACTCCCAGCCATCCACATGCCCAGCGGTTGAATGCTAGCTTGGCTAAATTGCTAGCGCTTCAACTGCTGCCTTTTCAGTTGGTAGACTCGGCCCCCTTCCGTGAGTTTGTGCAATGTGCGGTTCCTCAGTGGCAGGTTCCCAAACGCCACTTTTTCTCACGGAAGGCTATTCCGGCTCTCTACCGGCATGTGGAAGGCAATGTCTTGGCCTCGCTGGACAGGGCGGTCAGCGGTAAGGTGCATATTACCGCTGACTCATGGTCCAGCAGGCATGGACAGGGACGTTACCTTTCTTTCACGGCCCATTGGGTCACTCTTTTGGCAGCTGGGAAGGATGCAGGACAAGGTGCAGTAGTGTTGGAGGTTGTCCCACCGCCACGCCTCCAAAATGCTACTACTGGTTGTGACACACCTCTCTCCTCCACCCCCTCCTCTTCTTCTTCCTCCATGGCCTCTTCCTGTGGTTTGTCCTATGAACCAGCGGTGCTCCGTAGCCGTTCACGGGGCTACGCAAGTACGCAGGCAAAAAGATGCCATGCCGTGCTTGCGCTGGTGTGTTTGGGGGACAGAAGCCACACTGGGGCAGAGGTCCTGTCTGCTCTGCAGGGCCAGGCCGAGAGGTGGTTGACGCCACGCCAGCTTAAGCCAGGAATGGTGGTTTGCGACAATGGCACCAACCTCCTCTCCGCCCTCCGACAGGGACAACTGACCCATGTGCCCTGTGTGGCTCACGTCCTTAACCTGGTGGTGCAGCGGTTCTTGGGCAGGTACCCGGGCTTACAGGATGTCCTGAGGCAGGCCAGGAAAGTCTGTGTGCATTTCCGCAGATCTTATAATGCCAGTGCTCGCCTGGCTGAGCTGCAAAAGGAGTTGAACCTGCCCAAGAACCGCCTTATATGTGACATGCCCACCAGGTGGAACTCAACGTTGGCCATGCTGCAGCGGCTGCACACGCAGCAGAGGGCCATCAATGAGTACCTGTGCGACTACGGCACCAGGACAGGGTCAGGGGAGCTTGGTTTTTTTTCTCCACGCCAGTGGGGCATGATCAGGGATGCATGCACTGTCCTGGCACCATTTGAGGAGGCCACGAGGATGGTGAGCAGTGACAGTGCATGCATCAGTGACACTGTACCTCTTGTCCACCTGTTGGAGCACACGCTGCGTGGAATAATGGACAGGGCACTTGAGGCAGAACAGAGGCAGGAAGAGGAGGACTTCCTTGCCTCTCAAGGCCCCCTTTACCCAGACAGTGTTCCTTCTGTCCCACCCATCGCACAGGAAGAGGAAGAGGAGGAGGAGGAGGAGGAGGAGGAGGAGGATTGTGTCAGCATGGAGGTGGAGGCTGGCACTCAGCATCATCAGCAGCAGTCTTTTAGGGATGATTTACAGTCCCAAGAAACCAGTGGACTTGTACGTGGCTGGGAGGAGGTGACTGCGGATCATGTCGTTCTTAGTGACCCAGAGGACTCCGGAGCGAATGCCTCAGCAAACCTACGCTGCATGGCCTCCCTGATCCTGCAAAGTCTGCGGAAGGATCCTCGTATTCTTCGGATCAAGGAGAGGGACCATTACTGGCTGGCCACTCTCCTTGATCCACGGTACAAGGGTAAGGTTGCGGACCTTATGTTACCGTCGCAGAGGGAGCAGAGGATGAGACAACTCCGGGAGGCCTTGCAGAAAGGTCTGTGCAACGCGTTCCCAGAGACTGGGAGGTTACAAACTCCTGGTCCAGGACAACGAGTTGCTGAGGCATCGGCCAGTCAAAGAAGGAGCGGTGGGGAAGGTGGCCGTCTGACCGATGCGTTCAGACAATTCTTTAGTCCGCAGCCCCAAAGTATGATTGGTTCCAGCAACCATCGCCAGCGTCTGATAAACATGGTGCAGGAATATCTAGGGGCAAGGTCAGACTTGGACACCTTCCCCACCGAAAATCCTCTGGCTTACTGGGTCTTGAGGATCACTGGCCAGAGCTTGCACAGTATGCAATTGAGCTACTGGCCTGTCCTGCATCCAGCGTTCTTTCGGAACGCACATTCAGTGCTGCTGGAGGATTTGTCACGGATCACAGGGTGCGCCTGTCCACCGACTCGGTTGATCGACTGACTTTCATCAAGATGAACCAGTCTTGGATCACCACCAGCTACCACACACCTGATGCTGATATAACAGACTAATTGATTTTAACATGTCACGTCCCTTCAAGACTGATGCTGATGCTGAGTGCCTGTGCTGTTATGTTGACTGGCTATCCTCCTCCTCCGAGTCCTCAATGATACGATTGATGATGATAGCTTGGAAGATCATTTTTGTTTATGGGTGCCGCCACCAGTGGCTAAGGCCCAATTTTTCAGCCCCTGTTTTACAGGGGCGTGTACTTACAATTTTTTTAGCAATAATTTGCCATAGGGCTCATTGCTGTGCTCCAAGTACAGTATCTGTGAGGGGTTGTAGTGTTGTGCCACCAGTGCCTAAGGCCCAATTTTTCAGCCCCTGTTCAACAGGGGCATGCAATTACAATTCTTGATGTAATAATTCACAGCAGGGCCCATTCCTGCACCCACCAAGAGTAAGTCTGAGGGCTTACAGTGTTGTGGCAACGCCACCACCACCACCACCACGAAAGGCCCAATTTTTCAGCCCCTGTTCAAAAGGGGCATGTAATTACAATTCTTGATCTAATAATTCACAGCAGGGCCCATTCCTGCACCCACCAAGAGTAACTCTGAGGGCTTACAGTGTTGTGGCAACACCACCACCACCACCACGAAAAGCCCAATTTTTCAGCCCCTGTTCAACAGGGGCATGCAATTACAATTCTTGATCTAATAATTCACAGCAGGGCCCATTGCTGCACCCACCAAGAGTAACTGTCAGGGCTTACAGTGTTGTGGCACCAGCACCACCATCAAAGCCCCAATTTTTACTACCACTGTTCAACAATTATATGTAATTAAAATTCCTGATATAATAGTTGACAGCAGGGCGTTCCAGCACCAACCAAGAGTAACTGTGAGTGCTTACAGTGTTGTGCCAACACCAACAACTAAGGGGCCTATTTCTGCAGAGTATATACGGCAGGTCCCTACTTTCAAACATCCAACTTACAAACGACTCCTACTTGCAAACGAAAGAAGACAACAGGAAGTGAGAGGAAATCTACCCCTAGGAAGGAAAATTCTCTCCTGTAAGAATAAATATGGGAGAAAGGTGTCTCCTCTGTACTGATGCTTTATCAGCAATCCTTGTTTCAAGAAAAACACCACATTTCAAAAACAGTTGTCATTGGGATGGAAAGTGAGGTGAAATGTTCTGAACAGGGGCACAGCCAGCAAAACAAATGTTACAGGGGTGATAACCCTTACCTATGTTTCCCAAAAAGTTTAAAAATAGATTTTTGGGCTGGAGCTACACTTCAACAATGTACCTGTTCAAAATTACAAACACATTCTACATAAGAACAAACCTACAGTCCCTGTCTTGTATGCACCGCCTCTATACGGCTGTTCAGAGTATATAGGGCCTTTTTTATTTTATGTGCGGGGTTCCCCTTAATATCCATACAAGACCCAAAGGGGCTGGTAATGGGCTGGGGTAGGGGGGGGGGGTCATGGGGTAGCTATGCCATTTTTCTTAAAGATTTTCATCCATATTACCGGGACCAGACATTACATTAAAGCCGCAAGAAGTTTTAAATGGCTTTTTTTTCCTTTAGAAGTGTCATTTTGTGCAGGGACAGTTCTAAACACGGGAAACACGTGGCACTTCACAGGCATACTTTAGACACCCCCCAGGTACGATATTTAAAGGAATATTTGACTTTTTTTTTTCACTTTATGCATCATTAAAATGACTGCTCCCGAAAAACGACCGTTTTTAAAACTTCTTTTTGCATTGATACATGTCCCCTGGTGCAGAACCCGGGTTCCCAAACCCTTTTTAGGACAATAACATGCATAATAGTTGTTATAATTAGCACTTTAGAATTCGAACGTTCGCATCCATTGTATTTAATAGGGTTCTAATGTTCGTACGAACTTTCGGTCCGTTCGCGGGTTCTGGTGCGAACCGAACCCGGGGGTGTTCGGCTCATCACTACTGATGAGATGCCAAAGGTCAGACCTTTATTGTTAAAACGTGTCCAAACCCAAAAATAAAAATTCATAGTATTACAGCTTACCGGTCTTTAGATGGTGGCTGCATTAGTTTTGTTTTTCACAATTATTTCCCTTTATTTTAAACTGATGATCCTGCCATTACCATTAACTGGGTTGACAACTGTACTGAGCAGTTTTTTCAACTTAGGACAGGGAGTGTGTTAGGACTACATAACACCTCCCTCGTTTCTCCATAACAGGAACAAGAGAGGAGAGCACACAGGCTCTGGTGCAATACCCTTTATTTTATGAATAACCCCTTCCCACAGACACTGTAGCCAACTTAAAATGCCGGCAGGGTGTCCATGGATGTCCTCTGGTGCTCGCGCTGCGGCGTACTCTGTGATCACAGATCGGGGTAAAGGGCCTATTACAGCGGCCCTTTACCACATGATCAGCTGTCAATGACAGCTGATCACACAATGTAAACAGAAGCTGATTATCGGCTTTTTTCCCCTCATGCTGACAGCGTGAAGAGAAAAGGGGAAGGCCGATAGCCGGCTTATGTTAAAGGGACATCAGCCCCAAAATTGATGACCAGTGCCACCTATCAGTGCCCACCAGTGTCACCTATCAGTGCCCATTGGTACTTATAATCAGTGCCCACCAGTGCCACCTATCAGTGCACATCAGTACTGCTAATCAGTGCCCACCAGTGTCACCTATCAGTGCCCATCGGTACTGCTAATCAGTGCCCACCAGTGCAACCTATCAGTGCCCATCAGAGCTGCCAATCAGTGGCCATCAGTGCCTCATCAGTGTCACTTATCAGTGCCACCTACCAGTGATCATCAGTGGCCATCACTGCCACCTATCAGTGCCTGTCAGTGCCGCCCATCAGTGCCACCTATCAGTGCAGCTTCATCAGTGTAATAGAAAAAAAGAAACGGCTGCACATCCAGAGATTCCGATTTTGCCTTTTATTGTTCACAGTGATAACACCAAAGACACCAACATAAGGTCACATGGGGCAGGCACTCTATGAGACGCTCCATTCCAGGCTCTCATCATACACCTGGAGCAGCGGTTCTTTTTCCTTGTATATCAGTTTTATCAGTGCCTCCTGATTAGTGCCCACCAGTGGTGCCTCATCAGTGCCCATCAGTGCCACCTATCAGTACCGCCTTATCAGTGCCACCTCATCAGTGCCCATCAGTGCCACCTCATCAGTGCGCATCAGTGCAGCCTATTAGTGCGGCCTCATCAGTGCCCATCAGTGCACATTAATGAAGGAAAAAATGGTTTGCAAAATTGTATAACAAACTCAGATTTTTTTTTTTTTTTTTTAAACATTTTGGTCTTTTTTTGTATGTACAGCAAAAAATAAAACCCAGTGGTGATTAAATACCACCAAAAAAAATCTATTTGGTTGAAAATATTGATAGAAATTTAATTTGGGTACAGTGTTGCATGACCACGCAATTGTCATTCAAAGTGTGACAGCGCTGAAAGCTGAAAATTGGCCTGGGCAGGAAGGGGGTAAAAGTGCCCAGTAGGCAAGTGGTTAAAAACTAGATAGAAATGCACTCACAAGAAAAGAATGATTCAGAGTTTATCAATCACATCTCCCCACCACAGTACTGTGCACCAAAATCCTCTTACTGCCCTTAATAGGAGCTCCAGCTGACAGTGTGGATATGGCAGTAGTGGTGGACCGAATGCAGTCGCCACTGTGCTTGATGTCATGCACGCATGTGAGCATCATGTGACCCCCAAGCACGGTTTCCTGTGCATGTGAACTGTCAGCGTGCGTGAGAGAAGTCATAATAAAGAAAAAATATGAATGCACACATCCAATGATCAGTAAGCTGCAATATAATACATTTTTGTTTTGGGGTTTAATTCTGCTTTAAGCCAAAGTTTTCTGAAAAGCATTCATGTTTATTAGAACATCCACTCTGTAGTTTCAAAGGACAGGAAAATGAGCACGAGCCAGACTGAAGTACATACAGTGCGTTCTGGTTTTACCGTTCTGGAAATCTTGGATATTCTACAATCAGCACTTTTTAGTAAATTGTTTGGTTTCTATGACAACAGCTGAGACTTGGATACTTTTGGTTGCAGCTTTATTGGTTTATTTTAGGCTTTGTACAATTTAATAGACATAAAAAGATAATAGAAAGCTATGTATCTGCCAAAATGAGCCATTAGCAGATATGTCACAGAATATACTGTATATGTTTACACATTAAGGTCCCATTCACAGACATTTTAGAACTGTGGAATTGCCGCTATTCTGCCCGTGATTCCAAATCGCGGCAAAACACTCAACATGTGTTTGGGTGCCATTATCATTATTTTTTTTAATTAATTCTTTAGTTTTGAAAACAACGTTTTTACATATTTTTACAAAATACAATACAGACCACCCTAAACGTGGGTGAACAAAATAGTCAAATATACAGTGGTTATAGAAAAGAATCACCCCCCTTTGAAATAATCACATTTTGTTGCTTTGCAGCCTGAAATAAAGACAGACACAGGTTTTGTTTTATCCAGCTGTATTTACTCAGTGCAACTTATAACATCCAAGTGAAACATGGAACACCAACATGTCAGAAAAAGAAAAAACAAACAAAGCAAAAACAGAATCACTGAGTTGGAAAAAGGATCACCCCCTTGTGTCAGTATTTTGTTGCGCCACCTTTTGGCTTTAAATACATCATTTAGTCAGTTGGGATATGTCTCTACTAACTTTGCACATCTAGACTTTGCAATATTTGCCCACTCTTCTTTGCAGAACTGCTCAAGTTCAGGTAAATTTAAAGGTGACCGTTTGTGGACTGCAGTCTTCAAGTCATTCTACAGATTTTCAGTGGTGTTTAAGTCTGGGCTCTGACTAGCCCATGCAAGGACATTCACCTTTTTCTCTTTCAACCACTTTGTGGTCATTTTTGCTGTGTGCTTTGGGTCATTGTCATGTTGGAAGGTAAACCTTCTTCCCATTGACAACTCTCTGGAAGGGGGCAGCAGATTTTCCTCAATAATTTGACAGAATTTTGCCCCATCTGTTTTTTCCTTCTATCCTGACAAGTGCTCCAGTCCCTGCTGCAGAGAAACACCCCATAACAGGATATTACCACCTCCATACTTAAGCCCTGGTTCACATCGATACGATTTGGCATGCGATTTGACATGTCAAATCGCATACCAATTCTGCAGCAATGACAGCGCTCAAATCTGTGCGACGCCGCATCTGTGGTAGTTTCTGTACTACTTTTGGCGATTTCAGGGTGTGATTTGCATTGACATCTGTGCAGAAACCCGCACAGATGTCTCTGAAATCGTCCCCGAAGTCGGGACTGACATGCGGGAATGAAATTGTGGGAGTTTAGCTGAACTCGCACAACTTCATTCCCGCAGTCAGTGTGGACCAAGGCTTACTTTAGGAATGGTTTTATTTGGATGGTGAGCTGTATCGGATTTGAGGCCAAATAATTCAATTTTAGTCTCGTCTGACCATAAGACCCCTTTCACACTGAGGCGCTTTGCAGGTGCTATAACGCTAAAAATAGCGCCTGCAAAGCGCCCTGAAACAGCGCCTCCATTCACTCCAGTGTGAAAGCCCAAGGGCTTTCACACTGGAGCGGTGAGCTGGCAGGGTGCCAGAAAAAGTCCTGCCAGCAGCTTCTTTGGAGCGCTGAACTCACCGCTCCTAAAGCACCCCTGCCCATTGAAATCAATGGGCAGCGCCGCTGTAGCGGCGGTTTTAACACTTTTTCAGCTGCTGGCGGGGGTTAAAAGCTCCCCGCTAGTGGCCGATTAGCGCCGCAAAAATGATGGTAAAGCGCAGCTAAAAATAACAACGTTTTACCGCCGACGCCCGGGGCAGCTCAGTGTGAAAGGGGTCTAACACCTTTTTCCATGTGGCCTCAGAACCTTCAAGGGGTGTTTTGGCAAAGCTCAGTCTTGACTGCATGTGGCCTTTCTTGAGGAGTGGTTTTTTTCTTGCAACCCTCCCAAGTCACATTTGTGGAGAATTTGTGATATGGTTGTCACATGTACACAATTACCACTCTTTGTCATAAATTCCTGCAACTGCTTCAGAGTTGCTGTAGGCCTCTTTGTAGCCTCTCTGACCAGTTTCCCCCTGGCTCTTTTATCCAGTTTGGAGCGACGTCCTGGTCCAGGGAAGGTCTGCGTTTGTACCAAATACTTCTTAATAATAGACTTCACTGTGCTTCTAGGCATTGATCAAGCCTTTGGAATTTTTTGTATCCGTCTCCTGATTTGTAAATGCTGTAAGAATGGGGTAGGTGGCGCTGCCGAAGGTTTGAGGTAGTTAAATAAAATTAAAGTGCTATATCCCCATATGATAGGTAACTTAGCGTAAAAAACTCCAAGTGTAATTGATTAGTAGTGATAATCTTATACTTCCTGTGATGAAGTGACTGTGTGCTGTGCAAAACAGTGATGTGCAAAGCAGTAATTCAACTCTTTCCAGAATAGTTGAAGCTTTTATATCTGCAAAGGGTGGGCCAACTCAATACTGAACCCTACGGACTAAGACTGGGATGCCATTAAAGTCATGTTAGCGTCCAATTTGTACACCGCAATATCCCAGTCCCACTATAAGTTGCTGATCGCCGCCATTACTAGTAAAAATAAATGAATAAATAAAAGTTCTATGAATATATCCCATAGATTGCAGATGTTATAACTTTTGTGCAAATGAAGAAAGAAAGAGATCACCGCTCCAGGTGAGTACAAGTGGACAATCAGTGTCTTCCCAGGGACCACGGGTGCCGGCAATGCAATTGATGCGAAGAAGAAACAGGATATGTGGATTGCTTAGCAATGACTAAGCACTAGACCTTAGTGCGAAACGCGTCTGCTGTGTCTGTTTATTTTGCTGTGACTTGCAGTGCCTTATGTGTGTTTTACCTAAATAAAGGCAACCTTGATGGTTCTCGGAGTGCGGCTGTCCACATATCCTGTTTCTTCTTCGAACTTTTGTGCAAACCAATCAATATACGGTTTTTGGGGATTTTTTTTACCAAAAAGAATGTAGCAGAATACATATTGGCCTAAGTTGATGAAGAAATTCGATTTTTTACATTTTGTTTTTATTGGATGTATTTTATAGCAGAAAGTAAAATGTTTTTTTTTTTGTAGCGCAAAAAATAAAAACTGCAGGGGTGATCAAATACCCCCAAAAGAATGCTCTATTTGTGAGAAAAAAAACAAACATACATTTTATTCGTGTACAGCGTCGCACGACCGTGTAATGGTCAGTTAAAATAACGCAGTGCCGTATCGCAAAAAATGGCCTGGTCATGAAGAGGGGGAAATCTACAGATAATCGCACAAAGATTGTCCCATCAGATTGTAACATGTATGGCTTAAATTCTGCACTAACCATCCTTTTATATCAGTCCAGTCACAGCTGGAGCTTTCCATGACACCAAAAGTTGTGTCACCGCCTGTCACTATGCTTTGGTGACAGGTACACTTGAACTCCCTGAGCAGGTAACGTGGCAGTGTCCTTACTATTCATACTGTAATAAAATAAATATTAATGAGCTGTGATAAGGATCTGGTAGCTGGAAATGTCCCCTGTTCTTTATTGCTGACAAGTGAAGCTTCACAAGGTCTCATTGCTGTATCTGTCCTTTCCATCTGCTGTAGAGAGATTTCACAATCTAGCCAGGAGTTTTACTAGAAAGCTCTATAAAGTCATTCTAGATACAAATGGTAGATTACAGATCACATTGGAAGTATCTGCTCCATAGCCAGGAGTGGGACAGGAGGGTCTGCAGCTCCATAACTCTTTGTAGGTTGATGAATAGCTTTTTAATCACCAGCTCTTGTTCTAGTCTGCTCCGGGTATGTAACCGGCCATATTTATGTGTCACAACACCATTTACTCTACATCTATATGACAAGTACGGATATGACACAAAGTATTTAAATGTATTAGACCCCTCTGGATATGTTTGCCTGTCTTGTCTGATGTATATATCTTCTTTATAATGGTCACCCATGCCGTTATATGAACATTCAAAACCATAAAATGAGCATGGAAATACAACCAACTTATCGCTTCTAGTGCCACTTACCTGCCCAGGGCTTGTCCTTGTTCCTCTGGCATTGCTGGAATACACTAAGCCAACCAGTGGCGGCTGGTGCTCAAATTTTTTGGGGGGGCGCAAACAAACTGAAAAAAAAAATCATCAATTGCCGCCACTGTGCCCATTAAACGCAGCCACTGTGCCCAAACGCCACTAGTTTGTCCCCATATTGCAGCCAGTTTCCCCCCCATATTGCAGCCAGTTTCTCCCCCATATACAGCCAGTTTCTCCCCCATAATACAGCCAGTTTCTCCCCCATATGCAGCCAGTTTCTCCCCCATAATACAGCCAGTTTCTCCCCCATATGCAGCCAGTTTCTCCCCCATAATGCAGCCAGTTTCTCCCCCATATGCAGCCAGTTTCTCCCCCATATGCAGCCAGTTTCTCCCCCATAATACAGCCAGTTTCTCCCCCATATACAGCCAGTTTCTCCCCCATAATACAGCCAGTTTCTCCCCCATATGCAGCCAGTTTCTCCCCCATAATGCAGCCAGTTTCTCCCCCATATGCAGCCAGTTTCTCCCCCATATGCAGCCAGTTTCTCCCCCATAATACAGCCAGTTTCTCCCCCATATACAGCCAGTTTCTCCCCCATAATACAGCCAGTTTCTCCCCCATATGCAGCCAGTTTCTCCCCCATAATGCAGCCAGTTTCTCCCCCATAATGCAGCCAGTTTCTCCCCATAATGCAGCCAGTTTCTCCCCCATAATGCAGCCAGTTTCTCCCCCATATGCAGCCAGTTTCTCCCCCATAATGCAGCCAGTTTCTCCCCATAATGCAGCCAGTTTCTCCCCCATAATACAGCCAGTTTCTCCCCCATATGCAGCCAGTTTCTCCCCCATAATGCAGCCAGTTTCTCCCCCATAATGCAGCCAGTTTCTCCCCATAATGCAGCCAGTTTCTCCCCCATAATGCAGCCAGTTTCTCCCCCATAATACAGCCAGTTTCTCCCCCATAATGCAGCCAGTTTCTCCCCCATAATGCAGCCAGTTTCTCCCCCATAATGCAGCCAGTTTCTCCTCCATATACAGCCAGTTTCTCCCCCATAATACAGCCAGTTTCTCCCCCATAATGCAGCCAGTTTCTCCCCCATAATGCAGCCAGTTTCTCCCCCATAATGCAGCCAGTTTCTCCCCCATATACAGCCAGTTTCTCCCCCATATGCAGCCAGTTTCTCCCCCATATGCAGCCAGTTTGTCCTCATAATACAGCCAGTTTGTCCCCCCCAGCCCTGCACTTACCTTCCTTGAGTCAGCGCCGTCCTTCTTCCGTCCTCGATGTCTTCTCCCGCCCTCGATGTCACTTCAGCCAATCAGGTTACCGGTAACCAGACCCGGTGAACCTGACCCCTGTGCGTCCTCTCATTAGATATTTAGAAGCCGATTACAGCCCTCAGGCTGTAGTCGGGAAGCCTATCAGAGCCTGCTGGCTCTGATAGGCACTTCTAAAGGCCAATCAGACGCTGTGATTCAGATGGCTGGCGCTCAAGGGGCCGGCCATCTGAATAGTGGGCGGCAGCAATACATAGGTTCATGCAATGCATGAACCTATGTATTGTTGTGGTGAGTGACGGCCGGGCGCAGAAGCGAGCGGTAGCGGCGCTTCTGCGCCCACTATGGTCGCGCCGCCATGTGTGAAAAAAAGACATTAAAAAAATAAAAAAATAAAATAAAATAAAAAACTCTTAAAGGGCCCATTTTTTTTTTTTCTTTTTTTTTTTCTTTTTGGTGACCACAGGAGGGGGGGCGGCGCCCGGGCCGCCACTGAAGCCAACCCATTGTGTGAAATCCTCATACTGGCACCAATATGGTGGTCTGGGAGCACCTAATCCTAAAGCAGAGATTCCACAGGCTACAAATTCCCAACTCTGCCCATCAGTCTCTCTGAGGTCTAAAGCCGGCCAATGATGTTCAAACCTCAGCAAGTTCAGCAGGGACCTACCAAGATTCGATCCATCTATGAGCAGCGTATTAACCCATTTGTGCCTAATGCCGTGTACACACGATCGGAAATTCCGACAAGAAGACCGTGGATTTTTTTCCGACGGAATTTTGGCTCAAACTTGTGTTGCATACACACGGTCACACAAATCTTCTCGGAAATACCGAAGGTCAAGAACATGGTGACGTACAAGACGTAGATCAATGAAGTTCAATAGGCAGTTCGGCTCTTCTGCTTGATTCTGAGCATGCGTGTTTTTTTTGCACGTCGGAATTGCATACAGACGATCAGAATTTCCGATAGGAACTTTTTCTGTCGGATAAATAGAGAACCTGCTCTCAATCTTTTGTTGGCGGAAATTCCGACAGCAAAAGTCCGATGGAGCCTACACACGGTCGGAATTTCCGACCAAAAGCTCACATCTGACTTTTCTTGTCGGAACTTCCGATCGGAGTAAAACAAACGTTAATGCCTAAGCACAATTTTCTAACTTTGACATGTGTTAGTAAAACCGTACATATAATCACAACTACTTTGTGCATCCCTGTGGATTATACCTTGGGCTTTCATTTGGTGGTAATTGGTAATGGATTTCTCCAGATTTTTTTTATTTTTATTTTTTATTATCAAAATATCAAATAATATATATATTTTTTTTTAATTTATACAGGATGTACAGGCAAGCAAATATACTGGCATATCTACTGGAGACCTGCATGGCACCAGTGATCTGCTGAATGCTGGTGCAATTACAGGCTCCAAAATTTATTTTTATTTATTTTTACCTGCAAAAAAATGTGCATTTATTGTTTTGTTTTTTTGGAAAAAGTGAATTTATCCTCTAAGCACACTTATTTATTCGGAAAGGAATTATTTACATTATTCTTTAACTTCCCCTTCAAGAATAAGCCCTTACTAGGGAGAAAGGCAACAGAGGAGTAGGAGAGGGTCTGGCGGTGGTCAATGTGCCACAGTCTGGCTTTTTGAGATTGCACTAGGTGCAATAAAGCTTGTTGAATTAAAAAATAAAAAATAAAACAGCAGAAGTGCATGTAACGGGGGTTCTCCATTTTTCTGACCAGAGTTTGGCTTTTGAGTAAAGTTCTGTTTCATATATAAACAAATTGTACTGGTCTCCTGTCCTTTCCGGAAAGTTAATAATATAGCCAATACATGGGGAGAGTGGACTTTAAATAACTGGCTTAACAAACCACCACAAGAGGGGGCTACATGCAGTCTGTATGTTTGTATCTGCATGCAGGAAGGAACAAGTACCAGTATGTATGCTGGTGATGATCTGTAAGGATACCCGGAGCTGTAATGATACTCTGAGCTGTAATATCTTTGGATGGCTGACGTGTTTCGGGGGAAAACCCCCTTCCTCAGAGCTTACATTTTGTTTCAATGGCATTGTTCATCGGGGCAGATAGAGAGGGGAATGTCCTTCAGCAGGGACGCAAGCAGCAATATAAACTTGGTCTAATCATTAATTACTTGATCCAAAACAAAAAAAAAATTGTCTCCTTACACTTTAAGACCTTTTTCACACAGACAGCAGATTTTACAGCCCTCTGAAAGGTGACCATTGGCGGATTGCTTTTCAGATTGTGGTTGACAGTCCGGAGGGAGATTTTTTCCTGTTACAATAGGGATTATACATTTCACGTGCTGCAACCATCATAGCCACGTTTGGAACACGGTTGCAAGTTGTCCTGTTGAGTCAGTTTGACCGGCGGTCACACCTGTCAAGATTGACACGCCAAGTTAAAATTTCGGCACTGCAAAGTGAACTCTGGCCACCTATAAATTTGAAGGTGGGCAGTCGGGGGCTGGCAAATATGTGGATCAACGGCCTGATTTTACTGCCCCTCTGTCATCAGTGTGAAGGTCATCATGCACAATACAATCTGACTGTACAATCTTTGCTCAATAAACTTCACATTGACCAATGTAATATAAAGACCTCCCTAATAAGGCCCCTTTCACACTGAGGTGTTTTTACCGCGTTTTCGCGGTAAAAATAGCGCTGTAATAACGCCTGAAATAATCCTGCCCCGGCATTCTCAATGTGAAATCTCTGAGGGCTTTCACATTGAGGCGTTGTGCTGGCTGGGCGTTGAAAAAAATCCTGCAAACAGCTTTTTTAGAGCAACTTTAGGGCGCATAAAATAGCGCTGTATAAACGCCTATCCCCATTGAAATTAATGGGAACCGCGGTAAAAACGCGGTAAAAACCCATAAGCGTTATTTTAAAAAATAACGCTAACGCGTTTGCGTTTTTACCGCGTTTGCGCTATTTTTTGTGCAAACGCGGTATAAACGCGTTAGCGCTATTTTTACCGCGAACGTGGTAAAAACAGGGTAAAATCGCGGTAAAAAATGTCATAATTTTTTTGCGTTTTTTCAACGCCTCAGTGTGAAAGGGGCCTAAACTTATTTATTAGATTGTAAGCTCTTAGGAGCAGGGTCCTCCTAACCCTCTTGTAATGAATTGTATTGCTGAATAGATATTATTTCAATACCTAGTGCCCATATTTTGGTAAGATTAATGAATTGGATTGTAACTGTACTTTCTCCCTTTATAAAGTAAAGCGCTGTGCAAACTGTTGGCGCTCTATACAGTGCCTTCAAAAAGTATTCATACCCCTTGGAAATTTCCACATTTTGTCACGTTACAACCAAAAACGTAAATGTATTTTATTGGGATTTTGTGTGATAGACAAACACAAAGTGGCACATAATTGTGAAGTGAAAGGAAAATGATAAATGGTTTTCATTTTTTTTTTTTTACAAATAAATATGTGAAAAGTGTGGCTTGCATTTGTATTCAGCCCCCTTTACTCTGATACCCCTAACTAAAATCTAGTGGAACCAATTGTCTTCAGAAGTCACCTAATTAGTAAATAGAGTCCACCTGTGTGTAATTTAATCTCAGTATAAATACAGCTGTTTTGTGAAGCCCTCTGAGGTTTGTTAGAGAATCTTAGTGAACAAACAGCATCATGAAGACCGAGGAACACACTAGGTGGAGCAGGGATAAAGTTGTGGAGAAGTTTAAAGCAGGGTTAGGTTATAAAAAAAATATCCCAAGCTTTGAACATCTCACAGTATGGCACAACTTTAAACCTACAAAGACATGGCCGTCCACCTAAACTGACAGGCCGGGCAATTCGAGAATTAATCAGAGAAACAGCCTAGAGGCCCATGGTAACTCTGGAGGAGCTGCAGAGATCCACAGATCTGGTGAGAGAATCTGTCATCAGGACAACTATTAGTGGTGCACTCCACAAATCTGGTCTTTATTTAAGAGTGGCAAGAAGAAAGCCATTGTTGAAAGAAATCCATAGGAAGTCCTGTTTGCAGTTTGAGAGAAGCCATGTGGGGGACACAGCAAACATGTGGAAGAAGGTGCTCTGGTCAGATGAGACCAAAATTGAACTTTTTGGCCTAAAAGCAAAATGCTATGTGTGGTGGAAAACTAACACTGCACATCACCCTGAACACACCATCCCCACTGTGAAACATGGTGGTGGCATCATCATGTTGTGGGGATGCTTTTCTTCAGCAGGGACAGGGAAGCTGGCCAGAGTTGATGAAAAGATGGATGAAGCCAAATACAGGGCAATCTTAGAAGAAAACCTGTTATGCCGCGTACACACGACCGGTTTTCCCG
Organism: Rana muscosa; assembly: GCA_029206835.1. Taxonomy (NCBI): domain Eukaryota; kingdom Metazoa; phylum Chordata; class Amphibia; order Anura; family Ranidae; genus Rana; species Rana muscosa. The sequence goes on from CM055127.1 coordinate 379,771,703, forward strand.
TCGGAATAATCTCGGATGGTTTTTCCAACGGAATTCCGCTCAAGCTTGTCTTGCATACACATGGTCACACAAAATTCCGACTGTAAAACACTACGACGAGCCGAGAAAATTAAGTTCTATGCTTCCGAGCATACGTCGAATTGTTTCCGAGCATGCGTGTTTTTTTTCCGTCGGAAAAGCATACAGATGATCGGAATTTCCGCTCGTGTGCACAAGGCATTAGAGTCTGCAAAAAACTTGAGACTGGGGTGGAGGTTCATCTTCCAGCAGGACAACGACCCTAAACATACGGCCAGAGCTACAATGCAATGGTTTAGATCAAAGCATATTCATGTGTTAGAATGGCCCAGTCAAAGTCCAGACCTAAATCCAATTGAGAATCTGTGGCAAGACTTGAAAATTGCTGTTCACGGATGCTCTCCATCCAATCTGACAGAGGTTGAGCTATTTTGCAAAGAATGGGCAAAATTTCACTCTCTAGATGTGCAAAGCTGGTAGAGACATCCCCAAAAAGACTTGCAGCTGTAATTGCAGTGAAAGGTGGTTCTACAAAGTATTGACTCAGGGAGGCTGAATACAAATACACGCCATACTTTTCACATATTTATTTGTAAAAAATGTTGAAAACCATTTATCATTTTCCTTCCACTTCACAATTATGTGCCACTTTGTGTTGGTCTATCACATAAAATCCCCCAAAAAAACATTTACGTTTTTGGTTGTAACATGAAAAAATTAGAAAAATGTCAAGGGGTATGAATACTTTTTCAAGGCACTGTAAATCCTATATTATTATAATATTAGATTAGATTGTAAGCTCTTACGAGCAGGACCCTCTTAACCCTCTTGTATTGTAACTGTACTGTCTCCCTTTATATTGTAAAGCGCTGCGCACACTGTTGGCGCTCTATGAATCCTGTATTATAATAATGTTCAACCAATCTGTATCCAATCAGACAGGCCCTTGCGCTACATGGTTGTTGGCAGATCTAAAGGAAATTGTACAATCAGGTTGTAACGTGTGTGTGTGATGAGCTTTGTACAATTCTTTTATGGTCATTACAGTGGACGATCGTGTTGTTTCAAGTATGGCCAGTGTAAGTACGAAGCAGCAGCTCATCCATGTCGAGCGCAGAGCGCTGCAATCTAAAGTTGACCACTAGTTGGCGCCTTTTGTTAACAGATTGTTTGTCTGCACATAGAGAGCCTGGAATCAAAGCTTTATTGTTGTGTGTTTTCTAAACATGACATTCAAATGTTCTGAGCTGGCCATGAAGAGCATCCCCCATAAGGTGCTGAGTGTACAGGGGGCCGCCGGGGATGGACTGGGGAATAAAAGAGCTGAATGAAATATTAAAGGATGGATCTGGTGTGTGGGGGAGGGGAGGTGATCCATAGGACAGAGGAAGGAAACACACACATAGAATAATTGGAAGGTCGGTGAGTCTTATCAGGGCAGCGCACGGTTATTATCAGCCGCTCACAGCCATAGGTAAAGGTGGGGGGTGCCATGATATTACAATCCGCTCTGATTGGATTTCCAACAACACTAATTACAATAAAATCATTGTCGGTGAGAATGTGATCTTCCCTCTCTTCTCTTTCCCTTCCTCTTTTTTCTACTATATTGGGATAATTTACCCCTGGAATTTTGAGGATATCCACATTTTCCTAGACCACCCAGAATGAATATATTTATAGTGATTGCTGATCGGCTTAGTCATTTGTTGGTGGGCACAAGCACATCCAATTCTCCAAAACTAGACTGAGCATACACTATACAATCTGATTGTACAATCTCCTTTGGAGCAACCATAAACCATGTAGTGTGAGGACCTGCCTGCCTAAATACAAATTGAATGGATTGTTTAGGTTTGTCCTCATATTTCATCATTGTGGTAAATCTAATGCTGCGTACACACGATCGGAATTTCCGTCTGAAAAACCTTGGATGGTTTTTCCAACGGAATTCCGCTCAAGATTGGCAAGCATACACACGGTCACGCAAAAGTTCTCTGAAATTTCGACCGTCAAGAACGCGGTGACTTACAACACTACGACGAGCCGAGAAAATGAAGTTCAATGCTTCCGAGCATGCGTCGACTTGTTTCCGAGATCAATGAAGTTCAATAGGCAGTTTGGCTCTTCTGCTTGATTTTTAGCATGCGTGTTTTTTTTTTGCGGGTCGGAATTGCATACAGACGATCGGAATTTCCGATAGGAACTTTTTCCCATCGGGAAAAATAGAGAACCTGCTCTCAATCTTTTGCTGGCGGAAATTCCGACAGCAAAAGTGCGATGGAGCCTACACACGGTCGGAATTTCCAAACAAAAGCTCACATCGGACTTTTGCTGGCGGAATTGCTGATTGTGTGTACGCGGCATAAGGCTGACCATACACTATACAATCTGATTGTACAATCTTCTTTAGATCTCACATCAACAATGTAATGCAAGGGCCTTCCTGATTTTATACTAATTGAATGAATGGTTTAGAATTGTCCTCATATACACAGTCCTGTTAAGACAGTGTAGGCAGGGTAGGGAGATTGTGTAGTGTAGGGTCAGCTTAAAATAGTTGTAAAGGCAGAAGGTTTTGTACCTTATTGCATTCTCTGCATTAAGGTAAAACACCTTCTGCATGCAGCCCCCCCCCCCCCCCTCCATTACTCACCTGAGCCTGATCTCGATCCAGCAATGTATATGAGAGCAGCGGCTCTCTCCCTCCTCATTGGTTTAGATACAGCAGTGGAAGCAATTGGCTCCTGCTGCTGTCAATCACAGCCAGTGAGGAGAGAGCAGGCATGGGGCAGATGAGCTATGAGTAAGCATCAATTTCTGATGTGAAATGCGTCAGCCAGCCACCCCTGCATGTCAACTTTCTGTTTTTTGCTAGTTTTTGAACTTCTGGATTAATTTTTGATTTTTTATCATTTTTTTTAAAAATAAATTGTTTATACAGAGTGCGGCAGTCCAGGGCTCTTTTCTTTTCCCATGCATTATTGCAGAGCCAGCACCTGTTTGAGTAACAGGGCGGGAGCAACTATTGGAGCTTTACAGCTTGAAGCGGTACGTCTCTTTTAGGCGACACACAGAGCAGGGCACAGGAGAAATCATGCACGTGTGCCCCCGTGGCAAGCGACTTGCTATGGGGGCACTCAGTAGGGGGGAGGAGCCAAGAGCACCATCAGGGGACCCAAGAAGAGGGGGATTGGATTTTTTAAATCACTTTAAGCAATCCATGCACTTTTTTTTCTCATTCAGCCAAAACACACAGATTCCTCCATCCACACAAACAAGGCCACTGTCAGAATACACTGATCAGTGACTTCAGCCAATAGGTTGCAGCCGCTGAAAGAGGAAAGTTTTCTAACATGCCCTTTCGACAGAAGACGATTGATCGAGTTCTGTCAGCAGGGATGGCCACACACTGATCAAAATTTGTCTGGTCACTGCTGAACTTTTGACCAGCATATGGCCAGCATTAACATTGCACACATTTCTGAAAGCAGAAATAAAATAGGGGTTGCTCCAAAAAAATTTTTAAGACGCACAAAATTTGTGCAACAGTTTATCAAGAGCACATTTTCAGTAAAAGAAATACACTAATGCCTAGTACACACGTACGGTTTTCCCGGCAGTAAAAAGCCCTCCGGGAAAACCGAGAACCTGCTCGGTAGCTTTTTCCCCCTACACACGGCCGGGTTTCCCAGCAGGAAAACTGCCATGAGAGCTTTGGTCGGGAAACCCGGCCGTGTGTATGCTCCATCGCAGTGTTTCCCAATAGGAGATCTGCTGGCTTAAAAACCGCCGGGAATCCCGGCAGGAAAAAAGATGGAGCATACACACGGCCGGGATTCCCGGCCAAAAGCTCTCATGGCAGTTTTCCTGCCGGGAAAACCGGTCGTGTGTACGAGGCATAAGCTTCATTTTAGGGCACTCAAACTCAATATATTACCCAAGTGCATGGCCACCATACCAAACCCCACCACAGCCGCACCCCTTTTAACTGCAGTGGCCAGGGGTGTACACATGCCACAGCAGGAGTTGTATGCCCTGTCATGGTTGGTGGGTGTAGAACCTGCCAAGCATGACCCATTCAAGTGAATGAGGCCGCTCTTTCTGTAGGGCTGGTGCAAGGATTTTTGACACCCTAGGCCAAACCTCATTTTGCTGCCCCCCGTTGGCTCCACCCCTGACTCCACCCCATTTGCCCTGCCCATGTAAACCCCACCTTTTTAATGACGTGCCCATCAATTGCAGCCTACCAGTGCCCATCAATTGCAGCCTACCAGTGCCCATCAATTGCAGCCTACCAGTGCCCATCAATGAATGTTTGCTTGCTTCCATTCATTCGGCAGTCTGGACACAGACACAGTCCTCCACCGCCAATGCGCCTTTGACACTGTGTGCGAACGGAGCAGCGGCTGCCTGCTGATGCTGAGACTTAATTGCTTGCTGCAAAGAGAAGAGAGTAGGAACACCAGTGGCGGAGTGCCCTAGGCAAAAGTGCGCCCTAGGCGGCTGCCTAGTTTGCCTAGTGGTAGCACCAGCCCTGCCGCTATGCGACTGCCCTGCAACCTTGTGCAGTACAGCAAACAAGGGGTTAAAGCAGGCAGCGTTGTGTTGCTTTCTCACCACCTGCTTTAACCCCTTGGACCCCGCAGAAGCATGCAGCTGGGGGGTGTTTGTAGAGTGACCACCTTTACTTGTGTAGTGGCCTTACCCCTCTCTCTATCTTTATCGGTTATGCGGCTGTTGTCTAGGGGTACCTGGGGAGAGGGATGAGATACACCACGGCCCATGTCCTCCATAGCTAAGAGATGAAGGCCAGAAGATTGGGCCCTGTGCAGGTGTCCTAGAGTCAAGTCTAGTACTTCGTTCCTGACTCCTTTGCTCCTAGTAACGAGAGTTCCACACAGTTAATAGGTCCAACTCAGTTTTATTCTTCTTGCCAAGCAATAAAACAGTTTCTTTACTTTGAAAAGATGGGGACGGATCGAGGCACAATCCTTTTCCCTTCTGCTGCTAACCACTGAGGTATCACCAGTGGCGGATAGTCACTGCCACTGACCATGTGAGGTAGAACGTGGATTACCTTCGGTAGCACGGCCCCTGGCAGGGGAAGGAGATCCGTCCAAGGGAGAAACAGGAGGCCTCTCTGTCACCAGCGATGCTGCGCCGGACTCTCCAGAGACGTTCTGCTCACCAGACCTCACAAACTCAGATACGGGCACCCCAGGCATTAGGGCCCCCTCGGACTCCTCCACCCTCGCGGAACTCAGTCGAAGGTACTGAGCCCCAGGCCTCCGCCATAGTACCTCACCCCAGGCTAAAGGTGCCTGAGATGGACTCCATCCTCGCTCCGGCCGGGTCAAGGGCACCTAGGCCTGGAACACCGGAACGCCAGCACCCAAGCTGAAGGTGCCTGGGTGCGGCCGAGTCCTCCGACTCCCACTCCGAGCTCTGAACTCTGAACCCCGCAATAAGGGCGTCCGCCCCCTTTATCCCCTCTCCCTCTGCGTCACAGCGGGTTCCCCACCCCGCTGTACCAGCTCCAGGGGAGGACAAAAAGGTACAGACTTGTGGTGTGAGTTCAACTCCAGCCCAGGGTAACAACGCCACCTGTGGGCCACAGAGAACCTCACACCACCAGAGTCCTCCAAGAACCAAAAAGGTCTCGGATCCCCTAGCAATCTGTGCATCTGGGTTACACTACGACCCAGATGCTCCCCTTAATTTCAAGTACCCGCTACACTTGCATGGGGTTGGATTGGCAGGCGGTAGCACCCACCAAAAGCAACAGAGGGCTTAGTTCTTGTTGCAAAATGTGTAAACCATTTGGCTGCTGCCTGAGCAGCTACAGGGGGTGAGGACTGGAGGTGGTAAAACCTTGACTCAACTGCAGGGTTTTACCACCCCCCAACTTTACGTGTGAACAAGCCCTATGGGTGCCACTGTCGATTGCAACTAGAGCCTCATTCACAAGTGCAACAGGGCACTGCTGCTCCTCTGAAAAGTGATCTGAGTGTGTTTTTACCGCTTGATTCTATAAATTTTCCTGTAAGTGCAATGTTGTATTTAATAAATCTTCAATGTGGCTATATTGCACGATGAGCCTTCCTCTGTTTTTCATTTAATATAGATACCATGTCCTGAGCATAAGGGAGACCTGACTCGTGGTTTGCTACGATCGAGATCAAACATGTGGATGAGTGTGGCTGTGAGAACGAGATCTGCATGTCTTTTGGATATCTGTTTATTTTATGCTTCTCATGATCTCCTATAATTTAGAGATCCTATCGGTCTGGTAAGAGGCTCACACTTCTTTTTGAGCGCTGGTGGAATATGGATAGTTACTCACTCTAAACACTGGGAGAAGTGCACCTTTATCCATTTGTTTTGAAGATATAAATGGACACTTATTTTCATTTCACAGAATATATTTTATGGACATTTGTTTATATTTGACACCATATTGTTGCATACCTAATTTGGATACATTTATATTACTAAATTGATTCACTGTTCCTGTTTTTGGTGAATCATTCATTACTTAGACACATTATTTGGGGATTTAATTCTGTTAGTTAACAGACAGCGCAACTTTTGTCACGTTTGAGATATTTTTTTTTTCTGTATTCAGGAATTTGAAAGAGCAGCAGTTTGTTTTGATGTTTTTCTAGCGCAAGGTGTACTCTATACATATTATTGGGGTCTATTAGATCCCAGATGTCTCCTCTGCTCTTAAAAGCTTCAGATCATACCAAGATCGGAATGATCCAATGCTTTTTTACAAAAAAAAGAACAAAATCGTTGGAAAATAAAAATTTGCCTTAGTTTCTGTTACAAAACTTTGTAAACAAGTACGTTTTCTCCTTCACTAATAGGCACTGATGAGGCTGCACTGGCGGGCACTGATGAAGCAGTACTGATTGGCACTGATGAGGTGCCACTTATATGCAGCACTACTAAGCACTGATGGGCGGCACTGATAAGCAGCACTGATGGGCACTTATAGGCGGCACTGATGGACACTGATGGGCAGTCATAGGCGGCACTCATGGGCACTGATAGGTGGCACTGATGGGCACTCATAGGTGGCACTGATAGGTGGCACTGGAGGGCGCGTATAGGCGGCACTGATGGGCACTGGTGGGCGGCACTAATAGATGGCACTAATAGGCAGCACTGATCAGAGGCTCTGGCAGGCATCACTGATGGGCAATGATTGCCATACCTGGTGGGCTCTAGTGGGCTTACCTAGTGGCCATGGGTGGGCATCCCTGTGGCCATGGGTGGGCATCCCTGGTGGTCCTGGGTGGGCATCCTCAGAGGGGCTACACTGATAATCAATCAGTGCATACCCCCCCCCTGTCAGGAGAGCAGTCGATCGGCTCTCCTCTACTCGCGTCTGTCAGCGCAAGTAGAGGAAAACCAATACACAGCTTTTCCTGTTTACACTGTGATCAGTTGTGATTGGACACAGATCACGTGATCAGAGATCAGACTAACACACCGCAACACCGGTCACCATGCTGCGCGCCCCCTCAGGTGCGCGATTGCGGGTTATCCTGCTCCTGCTGCATGTCATATGTCGCCCAGTTAGGATAACTGAACCACTTCCTAGCCATCATTCTGCTATAGGCTGGGCGGGAAGTGGTTAAATTAATAATAATGATTTGCTTACAAGTGGCGAAACCGTAAGTGATGAAATACTCATTCTGTATCGTCCCAGTAATAAGCACTCAAAGTTAGATACGGATAGTTGCCTGGCATCAAGTGGGTAAGCCGGCCATACATTATACAATTTTCCAATTCAATTTCCTTTAGATTTACCTTCAACTCTGTAGTGCAAGGGCCTGCCTGATTGCATACAAATTGAAAGTGTTTAGGTTTGACCTCCAATCTCCTACTCTGTCCACTTTTAGGCGATCCCTGAAAACTCA